>NIVC01001361.1:275000-306384 GCA_002269645.1 Macrostomum lignano
CGATGCGACCGAATGCAAACACGGAGGCTATTGATTCGCTTGGGTCACGGTGAGGAGTCGAATGAAACTAGGTAGGCGTTATATTAGCTGTCGCCGTCGTCTCCTTGGTGTACACCCCGCGGGAATCGCAGCATTATTGATAGTATAGGAAAGGGAGCGGTGGATCTGAGAGAGACTAAGCGAAGGGCGAGCGCGCACACGCGCATTTCGTCCCTTCCACCTTAATCCCTCCAATCCGCACTCACTTCAGTCAGCCTTTCCCGGTCCCATTTGCTTCAGTGTTCAATGTGTATCCCCTATTTTATGTCCTTCAGCCAGTGTGTCACCTGCCCGTTCGCGTTCACCTCTCTTTCCCGTCACCTCCCCTCTCCAGTTTCTGGCTTAAATAAAGCCTTTATTGTAGCTGAGTGGCAAGAGGCCTTCCTTCACGCTCCCAACTGCAGCCAGTTTTTACAAGCGGTAGGAGGAATATTCTTTATCAAGCCTCTGCTACGACATCCTCACCCACAGGGACAGTTACGAAGCTGCACGTCATGTCAAAAAATTCGGTTTACCTGGTTCTAGCAGCAACTCTGGCGGCGATATGCGCCGTTTCTGATGCGACGCAACTCTGCTTAGATATGCAGACCGCAATCCAGGCCGAGGCCGCTAACGTTGTTATCTGCGGGTTTCCAAGGTCGTCTTATAGCACCGGCGGCATTGAGACAGCAAGAATACCAGTTGCCTGTCATCGAAAAGCTACAGGCATCGCCAGCCTACTTCAAGCTGAGGCCGGCTACCAAAATATTCAGGATTCTATGGATATTTGTTTCATGAGAGTGAAGCCTAATGATGAGGGCATTACGATTTTTAACATTGACCTGGTCGAAGACAATTATGGTGATGCTTTTAAAAAGCGAGAAATTCGTCTGCAGGACTCGGTTGCGGAGATTGTCGGAATCTCGTCGGGCTTTGCGATCAAAGGCCCAATCAGCAGCATCAACCCGGCCGTGTTTGCTGACACTGGATCGCCGCAAAGGGCTCAGCTTAAGAACCTGTACCTGGCCTTTACCGAACTGCAGACTCTAGATTTGTCTCTGTTGAAGCCATTGAATCTGCAAGAGCTTTTTCTCGTCAATAATTCTAAACTGACTCGGATTGTTAACTACAAAGACGCTCCAATGTCCGATTTGACAACTTTCATCTCGTGGAATAATAACCCGTCGCTGATTGACTGTCGCAATCTGCTTGGTCTGCCTAGTACTATAACAAAAATCGGCATTCTGCAGAAAGGCCTAAATAATAGTTGCGCCCAGTGCCATCTGCCGAAAAAATGCGAGCTGCTGGTCAGAATGAATGAGCCAGAGTTGAAATATTTTCCTGGCTTAGGTTCGCAATCGCAAAATTTTCCTTTTCCTATGGAACATATGAAATTTCGTCCAGCGACCTTCCTTCCTGAATTTGTGCCCTACAAGTCGTACAATATTGCTCCAGAAACCACAAAAGCAGCCACCTGTCAGACGGAATGCAGTTGTCAAAAGTGGCCTCCGCCAGGTAAGAAGCTAAATGATTCAATAGACTAAACTTTTGCTTATTCAAATGTTTTTTGAGTGGCTGGCGTGTGTCAAAGTCAAACTTTTGAAAAGTTCTTGGAAGTCGATTTTGACGTTAGATACACAATTTTGGCATAGCTGTAGTTCGTGTCGTTCAGATTGGTGCCCCGACGTTCAAAGTGCCTCAAATAATTTGAGGGGTGCCACTGTGAGGATTTCATAGTCTCTGGCGCTCTCTAAACGTTACTGGCTAGATGGTTGCCAGTTAGGGAGGTTGCCAGTTAGGGGGTTTCCAGTTAGGGAGGTTGCCAGTTGGGAAGGTTGCCAGTTGGGAAGGTTGCCAGTTGGGAAGGTTGCCAGTTGGGAAGGTTGCCAGTTGGAAAGATTCATCCCGACGGCAGTCTCATTCCGACGGCGCTTTTTGCGCCAGCAAGTTTAGCGGCAGAGGATCAGCATATTAGAAGATCAAAGTGCGCAGAAGCCGAGCGTGGAAATGTCAGGTTAAGCACTTCCTAGACTTTAAGACAAAATAATTTTTAGTCTACATCTTCACCATTTCTTTTATTTTCGGATAGCGAAATACGAGTAGTTTACAACAGACTTTTAGAGGACCACACGGGTGCGTCTGACTTCGTCTGGTTTGTCTTAACTCGCATTTCAAGAATTGCGTTCAGCTCGATTTTTAAGACTTGATTTCGAATTAGCTCGTACAACGCGCTTGTCTATCCGAATCTTTGAAAGCTTTCATACTTTCTCGAAAGGTCACTTTCATGAATTTACAGGGTGGCCTACGTAACGTGCCTGATGAAACAGGGTGACGACTCGACTGTCAGTTAAAATTTTGTCAACATTGGTTGCAAATCAAAAAAGTTATTAACGTTACGCGTTACGTGGGCCACCCAGTATAATCTTAACTTTGAAACCCTGTATTTGTCAAACCCACATTAGAAATGCTTTCGTTTTCCGTCATACTTTCAAAATTTTTAATGATAGTGATTAAAATTGGGACTGCGATGATTGACTGCCAGTGACAATTGACTCTCAGTGATAATTGGCTATCAGTGACAATTGACTGCTAGTGACAATTGACTGCCAGTGACAATTGGCTATCAGTGATAATCGACTGTCAGTGACAATTGACTGTCAGTGACAATTGACTGTCAGTGACAATTGACTCTCAGTGATAACTGGCTATCAGTGACAATTGACTGTCAGTGACAATTGGCTATCAGTGACAATTGACTGTCAGTGACAATTGGCTATCAGTGAAAATTGACTGCCAGTGACAATTGGCTATCAGTGACAATTGACTGCTAGTGACAATTGACTGCCAGTGACAATTAACTGCCAGTTACTGCCAGTGACAATTGACTGCCAGTGACAATTGGCTATCAGTGACAATTGGCTATCAGTGATAATTGACTGTCAGTGACAATTGACTGCCAGTGACAATTGGCTATCAGTGATAATTGGCTATCAGTGACAATTGACTGTCAGTGACAATTGGCTATCAGTGACAATTGACTGTCAGTGACAATTGGCTATCAGTGACAATTGGCTATCAGTGACAATTGACTGTCAGTGAAAATTGACTGCCAGTGACAATTGGCTATCAGTGACAATTGACTGCTAGTGACAATTGACTGCCAGTGACAATTGACTGCCAGTTACTGCCTGTGACAATTGACTGCTAGTGACAATTGACTGCCAGTGACAATTGACTGCCAGTTACTGCCAGTGACAATTGACTGCCAGTGACAATTGACTGCCAGTTACTGCCAGTGACAATTGACTGTTGGTGACAATTGACTGCCAGTTACTGCCAGTGACAATTGACTGTTGGTGACAATTGACTGCCAGTGACAATTGACTGCCAGTTACTGCCTGTGACAATTGACTGCTAGTGACAATTGACTGCCAGTGACAATTGACTGCCAGTTACTGCCAGTGACAATTGACTGCCAGTGACAATTGACTGCCAGTTACTGCCAGTGACAATTGACTGTTGGTGACAATTGACTGCCAGTTACTGCCAGTGACAATTGACTGTTGGTGACAATTGACTGCCAGTGACAATTGACTGCCAGTTACTGCCAGTGACAATTGACTGTCAGTGACCCAATAGTGCTGTTGTAGGAAATTTGCAGCTAAACTGTAAAATTCTAGTTTTTTTCGAATTGCTACCAGTCAATTGTTACTGGCAGGCATGCTGGCAAATGCCCGAATTTATGGTTTAACATAGGCATCCGATTTTCCCCATCCATATAAAAAAACAGTGGACTCGACAAAAAACAGCGCAGCTACTAGCGGAGAAAGCGGCACCTCCAGCGGCACCTCCAGCGGCACCTCCAGCGGCACCTCCAGCGGCACCTCCAGCGGCAACGCCGTCGGCCAGGAGAGACAGGCGACTGGAGACGGCGGCGGCGGCGGCGGCACAGGCCGGGTGTCGGGCTCAACTCCTGTCATTGCCATCGCTTTGGTCTTGTTCCGTCAGTTAAGCCAGCTCTAGCCTCGTTCGGTCTAATGTCTGTTATTAACCCGTGACGAAATCTATTTCGAAATTGTGCCGCGCCTGGATGCGGATGATAAGTGCACTAATTTAAATTTAGCACTAATCTAAATTGACTAAAAAACTAAACTCCGCCGCTGAAAAGCTATACTATGATTCTGGTTCTGGAATCAGAATCTACATCTACAATATGACAAGCCTCCTTATAAGGGCTAGAGTATAAAGACTAATGAGCTGGGAGTTCAAAATCATCTAAAAATAGGACGGTGTAATGTTTCCCTAATATAGATTACAAGTGGTCTTTGGCATGGGCCTCGGTGGTCCTACCTCCCTGCCCCTGCCGCCCTCCTACTCCCGTTACCCTACGCAATCTACAATCTTTATTTTCTTACCCTCCCCAGCCATCTTAACATTGATTGCTACGTACATTGTGTGTATGTACGTTTAGTCGTTCATTTAAGTGTGTACGATTGTCGTGTGTACATTGGATTACCACCCCACCTCCATTTCAAGACCTCTATCTACACCTTTATGGTGATCTTTCTACAATAATAATACCGTAAAGTACACGAAAAACTGTATATTGTTACGTTAGAATGAGCATTAGCAATGTAGGCGCTTGATAGTTGCTGAAAATGTTTAGCTTTTTAATCTTTACATAATCCAATTCGCAAAGGAAATTCCACCCCCTTGGCTAAATAACTGCTTCACTGGCTCGAAATGCAGCTTACGAGATCGGCTATTAGTTTGCTATAAACTTATTTTCCGCTGTTGCACTGCACGTTTAAACAAAATCCAAGTACGTATGGGGGATAGCTAAGACAAGTTCAGCCGAGCAATGCAAGTACTTAGTATGTAAGTTTAGAAATCAACCTGCTTCTAAAGTATGGGCAATAATAGTGAGAATCTCTATGTAGTATGGACTTCTACATAGCGCATCATGCGCAACATAGCGCATTATATCACAATGACATAGCGTCATTGTCCCAACAGACTGTTTTCAAGAGACTTTCTCTTTTAAAAAGCAACCAACTTGACCTTAGCGATTTTAAAATGTCAGGACCACTAGAAGTTATGTGACATCTTTCCTAAGTTTAAAACACGGATACTAGAATCTAGATGGGCCACTCAGGTATATATGCTTGGTAAAAAGGCTTTCTACTTTCAGTTCAGTAGCAAAGAAGAATACATAAGCTATTTTTAACAGTTAAGGCAGCTGAAACGACTCTGATAAGTTTAGAAGACCAAGCTTGCAGGCGTAAACAACTTGCTAATTGATTCAGCAGTAATGTACATTGGCCAGTCCACTGAAGTGTACAAGGCAGCTTTAGGGTGGAAGTCCGAGAGAAAGACAATAAAAATTGGGTGGCGGGCGGGGGTAGCTTAAACGGTTGGAAGGTTTAAGCTGGGGGGTAGGAGCCAATAAATAAGTCTTGGCTTTAAAATCATTAAATGCTTCTGTTTAACTTGCTACTGAACTGAAAGTAGCTTACACGCAAATGTGCTGAGTGGCCCATCTAGTTATTCCAGTATCTGTGGTTTAAATCGATGAAAGATAGGTTTCTATCTCGCTATGCAGTTTAAGCGAAATCGGGCCTTAAAAATTATCCATAGAACGCCGGTGTTTCGTCCTGATAAAAGGGTCCTTACTTCTAGTGGTCCTTGTTCAAACTAACTCGTGTTGGCTGGTCATCGACCCATTATTCTTCACAAAGAAATTTCTGGCGCTTTTTTACGAGTATAATAATTCCTATTACTAGTAACAATATAGGATTTGGAATTGCCTACTGCTACGAATGTAGCGGATATTTTTCTCCCGCAGCTTCCTCTATCTATCGCTCGTATATATATAAAATTTATAGAATTGCTTTTGCCAGCTCAGCTAGATCCTCAGTTTAGTCAAAAGCTGCTAACAATCTGTCTCCATGGCCGCTGCTTAAAATTCTCTGCGTGTAAGCTGCCTTTTTTGTATTTCATGTGCGGTATAACGCAATATATTACAGCCCCAGTTTGTTAATCTACTACATTGCTTATTCTCTTATTGTACAATGATTATTATTGTTTGTGTTCTCTAGTTCTCTGCCATTTATTTATGAAGCGAATTGAATTTTTACGTTTTTACCTTGTTTTGCTTTTCGTATCGCACGAGAAGCACGCCCTTTGTTAAAACAGTAAAAGCAACTGAATTATATTCAGTATAACTAAGTACTACCAGTATAATCCATCTGCCAGCTTGTACCGCACTGCTAGACTGACAAATATGCATATTTCCAACTCTTATAGCTACCTTGATTGTTGATTTAACTGTAGCGTTTGAAACACTTGTGCGCAAAGTTGAACCAAATCCTACCAACCCAGACTATACGGCACACAGCATTGAGTGAAAGATTTTAACAAGTACGTTTCATTCATTACGTTAATTAATTTCATTAGTTTAAATTTGAAACACCTAACTTAATTAATTATAGAAATGAAATTGATAGTTGATTTTAATGTTTATTAGTTTAAAATTGAAAATTACCGTGAGGCATGGTGGTTGATTTCCATTTTTGTTAATCTTAAATTAAGGAATTGCTATTCTCTTTCGGTTTTTGAATTGATTAAATTAGTTTAAAATTAACAAACTATAAATTACTTGAAGAAAAAATCGATTTTTGATTTTTTGCTTTTTAGTGTAAAATTGAAAACAACAGTTACCACAATACATGAAATTGGTAGTTGAGTTTGATTATTTATTAGTCTAAAATTAACTTTAACTGTCATTTAAAGCAGCAGATAAAAATTGTACAAAAAGTTATTGTACAATGTGATTGTACATTATTTTTATTGCTAAAACAGAAAATTCCGGCGAGTTTTGCAATAAAATGGGGCTTTTTAAGTAAACCCTCTCAGCTGTTGTTGTGCCCTTGTGTGAAACAAATTTTGGTAAATTTAAATAAATAAACTTAAGTTAGGTATCCATGTGCCCTATTCGTTTACTATGCTGATATGCTTCTTTATGTCCAGTGTAGTATGCAATGTAAAAGCGTTATTCAATGTAGTCAATAATTATCAAATCACTAGTATCTATTATATTTTGTTTGAATTGTCCAAACTAGGATTTTTGAATTCTTGTTCCACCATTTCGTCTAAATATTCAGATAAAAGCATCGTGTTGTGTTGCAGAACATCGCTCGCTATTTATGAACTTTTACTTTGGTACTTGACAGGGTGCAATGAAAATCTGTTTTTCTAAGCGAACCGTCTCAGCCTAATAAAAAAGACAACTATATTAAATAGCAATTTATTCAAGTTATTTTTCAACGCTCGCAGGAAAACGCTGTCGCTTTCTTTCTATACATTTTTTAGATTTCATGGCCAGATGGCTGAGATGATAACGGATTGCACGGCTCAGCTCCGTTTCCCAACCAACAATGATGGGTCAGCTCCGTTTCCCAACCAACAATGATGGGTCAGCACCGTTTCCCAACCAACAATGGTGGGTCAGCTCCGTTTCCCAACCAACAATGATGGGTCAGCTCCGTTTCCCAACCAACAATGATGGGTCAGCTCCGTTTCCCAACCAACAATGATGGGTCAGCTCCGTTTCCCAACCAACAATGATGGGTCAGCTCCGTTTCCCAACCAACAATGGTGGGTCAGCTCCGTTTCCAAACCAAAAATGGTGGGTCAGCTCCGTTTCCCAACCAACAATGGTGGGTCAGCTCCGTTTCCCAACCAACAATGGTGGGTCAGCTCCGTTTCCCATCCAACAATAATGGGTCAGCACCGTTTCCCAACCAACAATGGTGGGTCAGCTCCGTTTCCCATCCAACAATAATGGGTCAGCACCGTTTCCCAACCAACAATGGTGGGTCAGCTCCGTTTCCAAACCAAAAATGGTGGGTCAGCTCCGTTTCCCAACCAACAATGTTGGGTCAGCTCCGTTTCCCAACCAACAATGTTGGGTCAGCTTCATTTCCCAACCAACAATGTTGGGTCAGCTCCATTTCCCAACCAACAATGATGGGTCAGCTCTATTTCCCAATCAAAAATGGTGGGTCAGCTCCGTTTCCAAACCAAAAATGGTGGGTCAGCTCCGTTTCCCAACCAACAATGGTGGGTCAGCTCCGTTTCCCAACCAACAATGGTGGGTCAGCTCCGTTTCCCAACCAACAATGTTGGGTCAGCTCCATTTCCCAACCAACAATGATGGGTCAGCTCCGTTTCCAAACCAAAAATGGTGGGTCAGCTCCGTTTCCCAACCAACAATGGTGGGTCAGCTCCGTTTCCCAACCAACAATGTTGGGTCAGCTCCATTTCCCAACCAACAATGATGGGTCAGCTCCGTTTCCCAACCAACAATGGTGGGTCAGCTCCGTTTCCCAACCAACAATGATGGGTCAGCTCCGTTTCCCAACCAACAATGATGGGTCAGCTCCATTTCCCAACCAACAATGATGGGTCAGCTCCGTTTCCCAACCAACAATGGTGGGTCAGCTCCGTTTCCAAACCAAAAATGGTGGGTCAGCTCCGTTTCCCAACCAACAATGGTGGGTCAGCTCCGTTTCCCAACCAACAATGGTGGGTCAGCTCCGTTTCCCATCCAACAATAATGGGTCAGCACCGTTTCCCAACCAACAATGGTGGGTCAGCTCCGTTTCCCATCCAACAATAATGGGTCAGCACCGTTTCCCAACCAACAATGGTGGGTCAGCTCCGTTTCCAAACCAAAAATGGTGGGTCAGCTCCGTTTCCCAACCAACAATGGTGGGTCAGCTCCGTTTCCCAACCAACAATGGTGGGTCAGCTCCGTTTCCCAACCAACAATGTTGGGTCAGCTCCGTTTCCCAACCAACAATGTTGGGTCAGCTTCATTTCCCAACCAACAATGTTGGGTCAGCTCCATTTCCCAACCAACAATGATGGGTCAGCTCTATTTCCCAATCAAAAATGGTGGGTCAGCTCCGTTTCCAAACCAAAAATGGTGGGTCAGCTCCGTTTCCCAACCAACAATGGTGGGTCAGCTCCGTTTCCCAACCAACAATGGTGGGTCAGCTCCGTTTCCCAACCAACAATGTTGGGTCAGCTCCATTTCCCAACCAACAATGATGGGTCAGCTCCGTTTCCAAACCAAAAATGGTGGGTCAGCTCCGTTTCCCAACCAACAATGGTGGGTCAGCTCCGTTTCCCAACCAACAATGTTGGGTCAGCTCCATTTCCCAACCAACAATGATGGGTCAGCTCCGATTCCCAACCAACAATGGTGGGTCAGCTCCGTTTCCCAACCAACAATGGTGGGTCAGCTCCGTTTCCAAACCAACAATGATGGGTCAGCTCCGTTTCCCAACCAACAATGGTGGGTCAGCTCCGTTTCCCAACCAACAATAATGGGTCAGCACCGTTTCCCAACCAACAATGATGGGTCAGCTCCGTTTCCCAACCAACAATGTTGGGTCAGCTCCGTTTCCCAACCAACAATGGTGGGTCAGCTCCATTTCCCAACCAACAATGGTGGGTCAGCTCCGTTTCCCAACCAACAATGTTGGGTCAGCTCCGTTTCCCAACCAACAATGATGGGTCAGCTCCGTTTCCCAACCAACAATGTTGGGTCAGCTCCGATTCCCAACCAACAATGTTGGGTCAGCTTCATTTCCCAACCAACAATGTTGGGTCAGCTCCATTTCCCAACCAACAATGTTGGGTCAGCTCTATTTCCCAATCAAAAATGGTGGGTCAGCTCCGTTTCCCAACCAAAAATGGTGGGTCAGCTCCGTTTCCAAACCAAAAAGGGTGGGTCAGCTCCGTTTCCCAACCAACAATGATGGGTCAGCTCCGTTTCCCAACCAACAATGGTGGGTCAGCTCCGTTTCCCAACCAACAATGGTGGGTCAGCTCCGTTTCCCAACCAACAATGGTGGGTCAGCTCCGTTTCCCAACCAACAATGGTGGGTCAGCTCCGTTTCCCAACCAACAATGGTGGGTCAGCTCCGTTTCCCAACCAACAATGGTGGGTCAGCTCCGTTTCCCAACCAACAATGATGAGTCAGCTCCTCTTTCCACACTGACTCGCCTATAAGGAGTTGCTACGCTAAGTAACTATCAACGTGTTGAAATGAAATTTTAAAAACCAAGTGAAGTCCATACGAGCCTACAGTACAGTACATGAGTTGCCGCAAGATTTCATATATTTGACAGCAGTGCACTAAAAACCTATCGAATAGCTATTAAATGATAAAATTCTGTTTTTGCATCGTATAGCAGCATGTAAAAGGCTTTTAAACGGATAGTTACGTCAGCTTGAGTACAACAGGTTTGGACATGCAGTCAGCGTGGGAACACATGTTACTTGTAGCTTACTGAATGAATGCGCACAAATTTTCGAGCTATAGAATTGCAGAGAGCATTGTGTTTACCCACACGGACATGTGTATTAAGGCACTGTCAGGCGATAAGCCAGAGATCCGCTAAACTGATGCTCAAAATACTCGCATGCAGTATATCGGGCAACAGTTTCAAGCAAATCGCACTGGACAAAAAACTAACAGATAAAATATGCAAACTTATCAACTCGCGTATACTGAGGAATAGTTTTGTTTTTAAATATTAAAACGGCGACTAAGATTGCTGGTAAATAAATATGCGGTTTTTAAAACGCTCTAATTTTTTAGCTTGAAAAAGATGAACAAAAATCTTAGGAAGTAGCGCAGAGTGAATAGTTGCTAACCGCATTAATTCGCTTCCTAAACGGAATACTGTAGTAGGAGTTGCAAAAAAACTAAGATTTGCTGCCACATGAAATGGCATTCTAGCTTAATACGAGATATTAAGAAAGCGCGCTAAGCTGCAAATAATACTACTTATAGCAAGCAGACGCAAATACTAGACAGAAATCTTTATACCCGAAAATCTTTGCCAGACTTGATCAACTTCCTTGGCCTTGCAAAAAAAGCTGAAACGCACAAACTGAGTAAAAGCGATTGTTAAAAATCGAAAAAGAAAATATAAACTTAGGAGACGCAAAAGCAACAAAAAAGCGCACTTTCCCAGAATTCTGCGTTTTTCGGACTCTACGAACTTGCTCCATCCAGTCTGCTATCACTGCTCACCCGACTGACTGTGCAATCAGCTCTCTGCTCCACTCTTTACTTCCACTCTCTACTCCGTCGTCACAGTCCGCTTCCTCTATTTCTTCAGACTCGGACTCGATGCTCAATGTGAGTCAAGGATGTGGCGCTGGCCTCCGAAGGTCATGCCACTCTGGCTGGCCACCTGGCCCTGTCCCGGCCCCATCTGCAGGCCAATGACCGAGGCGCCCTCTTTGCTGCCCTCGCTAACGCGGCCGTCGGCGATGTGACGGATGCCGCCGAACGACATGCCGCTCTGGTTGGCCCCCTGCTTCTGGCCGAGACCCATCTGCAGGCCGATGACGGCAGAGCCCTCCGGCGTCATCTGGTCGCAGCTGAGAATAAAAAACAAGTTGACTATTGTCAGTTAAAATGAACGATGGAGTCAATTTAACTATCATTGAGTGCGCTAATTGAAATGGAGCTCCTTGGGAGTGAGCTACTTGGGAGTGAGCTACTTGGGAGTGAGCTACTTGAGAGTGAGCTACTTGGGAGTGAGCTACTTGGGAGTGAGCTACTTGGGAGTGAGCTACTTGGGAGTGAGCTACTTGGGAGTGAGCTACTTGGGAGTGAGCTACTTGGGAGTGAGCTACTTGGGAGTGAGCTACTTGGGAGTGAGCTACTTGGGAGTGAGCTACTTGGGAGTGAGCTACTTGGGAGTGAGCTACTTGGGAGTGAGCTACTTGGGAGTGAGCTACTTGGGAGTGAGCTACTTGGGAGTGAGCTACTTGGGAGTGAGCTACTTGGGAGTGAGCTACTTGGGAGTGAGCTACTTGGGAGTGAGCTACTTGGGAGTGAGCTACTTGGGAGTGAGCTACTTGGGAGTGAGCTACTTGGGAGTGAGCTACTTGGGAGTGAGCTACTTGGGAGTGAGCTACTTGGGAGTGAGCTACTTGGGAGTGAGCTACTTGGGAGTGAGCTACTTGGGAGTGAGCTACTTGGGAGTGAGCTACTTGGGAGTGAGCTACTTGGGAGTGAGCTACTTGGGAGTGAGCTACTTGGGAGTGAGCTACTTGGGAGTGAGCTACTTGGGAGTGAGCTACTTGGGAGTGAGCTACTTGGGAGTGAGCTACTTGGGAGTGAGCTACTTGGGAGTGAGCTACTTGGGAGTGAGCTACTTGGGAGTGAGCTACTTGGGAGTGAGCTACTTGGGAGTGAGCTACTTGGGAGTGAGCTACTTGGGAGTGAGCTACTTGGGAGTGAGCTACTTGGGAGTGAGCTACTTGGGAGTGAGCTACTTGGGAGTGAGCTACTTGGGAGTGAGCTACTTGGGAGTGAGCTACTTGGGAGTGAGCTACTTGGGAGTGAGCTACATCACTAGAGCTAAAAGTCACTATGACAGAAAAGCTATACGTAATCAATGGGGAAACGCCCTCACCGAATGTCCGCAATGTGCCGCTGACCACCAATAGACATGCCGGCTTGGCTGGCGCACTTGTTGGTGCCCATCTGCAGGCCGATGACTGCGCTGCCCTCTGGCGTCATGTTGTCGCAGCGGATATCCGCGATGTGCCGCTGGCCACCCATGGACATGCCTAAGTACGAATTTGTTCAATGAATTAAGATTTTTTCAAAGACACAATAGAAAAAATGCCAATAATCTCCCAGAATTTAGAACACTTATAGTTTCTGTCAGCTCATATATAAAAGGTTTTTGCTTAATACGCGTAATATTTGGAATGAGGGTTGTGGGCCACCTTGGCGCAACGCTTTATCGACATCGGTTCCACAACCAGCGCTCTGAGGCAATTCTGGCCGTTCCGCTGACTCCTGAGCACACATGCAAGCGCGCCAATACTGTACTCAGGCACGCACTCATACACGCTCACACAGGGTGTACAGCGGCCCTGACTTTCTAATCGTCAGGCATGTACACTCTCTGTGCCTTGGGACGCTGGGCCCTCGTGGCTGTGAATCGCATGACAACTTCCCAGCCGAATTTTGAGCACACGCCCCAAATGAATCAAATCAGGAGTTGTGGCGTGAGAGTCAGACACGCTTACTGCTGAGCTCTTCTGCCCCGGGATTTCTGCTTTGTAAAGTTATTTACGCTACATATCGGCAATTATCAAGGAGTTCAAGTCGGAGGCGCGGCACTCACCTTTCTGGCTGGCGCACTTGTTGGTGCCCATCTGCAGGCCGATGACCGCGTTGCCTTCTGGCGTCATCTCGTCGCAGCGAATGTCCGCGATGTGCCGCTGGCCGCCCATGGACATACCTGTGGAAGAATTTTTGGGGCATAACCCTTGAATTTAACCCACTGACAATTACTCACCTGGCCCCTTAAAGCATTGCGTTTGCTTGTGTAGAAACTAATGAGTAACTCATCTAGCAAAATTAGACTCACCCTTCTGGCTGGCGCACTTGTTGGTGCCAGCCTGCAGGCCGATGATGCCCTCGGAGGAGCGCAGCTGCTCGGCGGTGAACTGGCGCGCATTCTTGTAGGTGGGACGGGGTCCGCACACGGGGCCGCGCATGCCGTGGCGTTGGCACTGGAAGAAGAAGCAGGAAGTGGATGTTTGTAGGCGGATGTTGAAGCGGATGTTTGGAGGCAGATTTTGAAGCGGATGTTTGGAGACGGATGTTGATCAAAGCGGATGTTTGGAGCGGATGTTGAAGCGGATGTTTGGAGGTGGATGTTGAAGCGGATGTTTGGAGCGGATGTTGAAGGTGATGTTTGGAGCGGATGTTGAAGGTGATGTTTGGAGCGGATGTTGAAGCGGATGTTTGGAGTGGATGTTTGGAGCAGAAGCCAGGCTAGTAAAAGTCGTACCTCAGTTCCAAGCTGAAGCAGCGTGTTTAACACCTGGGCCATGTTTCGACCTTCGTAGAGGTCGACAGTTTGGAACAGACTGGCCTTTGGAACACCGTAGGCCATTGCACAGTTCAGAAAAACCTGGAAATTAAGATTTTGAGGAAAATCTAGATCCATTAAAAGCAGCTGTGATTAATTAAACCCTAAGGTCCATCAGTCAATAACTGGTGATTCAGACTGCTGGCCCCACGATGACTAATATCCAAAGTCCAAACTGATCCCCTCACCTCGATGTTCTCCATCTGCTTGAACGGGGCGCTCATTGTCGAATACACAATTGGCCGGCGAATTCGCTGCGCCTCCGGAGTCAGACTCGGAGTCTGGTTGAGCACCGACTCCATGAGCTGGATGAGCACGATGCCGCTGCGCAGGCTGTAGTAGACATTCTCCCGGCCAGGTTGAATGTTCGCCCCGGGAACCAGGGCGTTGATCCAGCCGATCACCTCGCGCTCAGCCTCGGGCTCGTACTTGGCGTTGAGCTGCAAATCAAAGCAAATTTCTGGGGCTTTCAACTGTTGTCTACTTTTTTAGATAATTTCTCAATAGTACTGAAACTCGACATCAAGCTTTCACTGGTTTCATCAGCTTTTACTTCATTTCCTTCATTTCCGAAAACTAGACTTGTGGCGCAAACGTAATCTCAATGCATAATTGAAATCGTACAATATGGCCTTCTCACCTTCCTGTTGATAACTACATCCATTCCATAGTCCTGAACTCGATTAGCCATGACTGCGCGAGCTACTCAGTACGTTCGCAGATCAAAAAAATACACTTCAGGCGAAAGAATTCGTTGGTAAAACTAACTTAAGAATCGAAAAGGCCAGCGAGCGCAGAAATTATCAAGCTCTCGATGTTCCGTTGGCTGATCTTATAGCAGAGAGTCGGGCCCGGACAGATAAAATGAGGGAGCGGCCGAGAATAAACGAAAAAAGCAACTGCATGGATCCGGAGCGGGTTCGGTCTAAAGTAGGGGGTTGGTGGCAGACTGGTTCCAGCGCACAGTGACATCGGGTAGAAATGGTCTGACCCTCGGTCGTAACGCCCGCTCCGAATCCTCCTGGATACGTTCAGCATATCTTCCAATGCTAGAACCGCTCTTCGTTTCCGGCTCTGCAAAATGCAGCAGCAGCAGCAGCAGCGCCATGCTGTACGGATTCGGTGCTGTCCCGATCGATAGTCTAGAGACGTTTTGGCTGCTTCACCTTCCCCCCGCTCTCCGCGAGCGAATGACCCCGCGGAAAACTTCCAGAATCTTCCATGTCTAACCTTTACCTTTCCATTTATGGACAGTTCCTTTCTTTCTAACCCCCCCCCCCAAACCAGCTTCCCTTCGGTTTAGGGGAAGAGCGAAGAATCCGCTGGTGTGGGGTGAAGGGAGCCAAAGCGGTCTAGAGGAAAATGTCAGGCATTGGGGAATGCGGAATTCGGGAGCATTAGAGGGGAACGATGGAGGCAAACTTTCAATTCTTTCGTATCGCTATGGCTTTGAAGCTTTGTCAGCCCGCCCCAGCGTTGCCAAAGCCGGTAGGGGCGCTTCAATCCTCCCCACCATACCTGAAGGCTCTTAATTCCCTTTAGCTATAGGTAGATACTTGTGTTTACGCCGACTGATTTACGACTGCGTGCCCTAAATGCGCAACAGGGCTTAAACAACTTGCTCAGTCAATCTTGATGAAGAAGAGAAGCGCTGGTGGTCGGCTTTTATTCTGGGCGCCTGCGCCCAAACAATATGCAACATGCTGTCGAAATTTCCTTCTTATCGAAGCCTACAAAAAAATACCAGCAACTTCAGCCGGTTTGGTAAATTTAAATGTCACTCACTGCTGATAGAAAGTCCAACTAACTAAAGACCAATAAACTGAAA
Organism: Macrostomum lignano; assembly: GCA_002269645.1. Lineage (NCBI taxonomy): Eukaryota > Metazoa > Platyhelminthes > Macrostomidae > Macrostomum > Macrostomum lignano. The sequence continues at coordinate 290,830 of NIVC01001361.1, forward strand.
GCTTTATTGAAAGCAATTTAAGATGCGTTACCAAAGACACGTACATTTACTTCGTTTCTTAGCACAGAACTAGAAATTTAATCGCCTTCTAAACTAATTAAGCTAGTCCGACTGAAGCTGGCGACTTCCTAACTTCATATGCTTTCTTGACAGTAAAGAAGCTGAGAAAACTGTTGTTAAGTGCTAAAAAACTGGAGAATTCAATTATGGCTCATGTATTTTAAGGCGAACTCGGGCTCCTTAGTCAGATTTTTACATTTGTCACTCGTGGCTGGCTGGCTGTCTGTCACTCCTTGTCTGTCGGTTATTACGTCCCGCAGGCAAACGTCGCTATCCCGGTTATTATCGCTTTAGAGGTCACTCAATTCTGGCTAAGCTGTCACTCCTAAGGTCACTCAATGCTGACTATACTGTCACTCCTAAGGTCACTCAATGCTGACTATACTTTTACTCCTAAGGTCACTCAATGCTGGCTATTACCAAATAGTTACATTCATTTGAAAATTACTAAGGCTTGAAGCAGAAACTGGTACTCGAGACCAGACAGTAAGTATCAGATTGATTGAGCATCTTTATACCTATCATCTATTTTTTATAGTACATCTAGTTACGCAATGCCTTACAATATTATATCGATCAAAAAATTTGCATTGCTTACGAGCGCAAAACATCAGTAATGACTTTTTAATAAAGTAAATGCAAGTGCTAGCCCTGAAAAAGAAAAGCGACGTAGTTAACCAAAGCGAGTAAATCTGAAATTTCAATCCGCTCCAGTCATCGAAGATTTTTAGCTTTTTATCCCTCCCAGAGTCATTCAAGGCCGTTGGCCGTATATCCCGCCAAGGTTACTCATGGTCTGGCCTTGTATCCCTCTCAAGGTCACTCAAGGCCGTTGGTCTTATATCCCTCTCAAGGTCACTCAAGGTAATTGGCCTTATATCCGCCTCAAGGTCAACTCAAGGCCGTTGGTCATACATCCTCATTTAAGACTACTAGTAATAGAGAACCTCACAATTTAAAGGAAAGTTTGTAGAACTGACTTAATAAATTATTACAGGAGGAGATAAATTACAACTTCAAGTCAGTATACGATGGCTGAAACAGTACTTTTGATACAACCAGAAAAAACGTCAATAATTGCCCATTTTTGACGCCGTTCTGTTTATCGAGTCTATAAAATAATCCTCCGAAACTGTGTTGTCGACGTTGTCCATTGATTGGTTCTTGATTTCCGCTATTGGAATCTTTGATTCGACCTTTGGCATTTTCGGCGTGCTTCGCGTGCGCAGTTTGTAGGAGCCGCTAAAAAGCAAAAGTGCACGGGATCTACATGTAGGTGGTAGATAGGATCTGGTTCTGGCGACTGGTTTGAGTAGTTTGTAGAAAACTTTCAAATGCGCGCCCAGTATATTTTGTACTCTACTGGAAGTAGTCGGGGTGCTTTCTTATACGCATTGGGGCACTAAAGCGAACCCAGTCTGGACTCACATTTGATCGCCATTCTGAGAAGCCAGCTTTCGACGATGTTGAAGACGTCTCTTTTGAATTAGCATTGCGCTCACGAGAATTATCATGAGCAGATTGAGCACAGTGAATATGGTGAACAGCACCATAATCAGGTCCATGCCAGTCCTATTTGTAGACGGTTGCGAGACAGGTGTCGTCTGATTTTTTTCACCTATTGCCATGGTGTGTATGGATAAGTCCTGCGCTTGATGTCAATCCTAGGTATTTTCAGAAATTATGCGGCAACAAACATTGAAAGTATTGCTTTGGTGCCATGCCATAGACAAACGAGTTATGCGATGTCTCAACCACAGATACTATAAACACTAGATAGGCCACTCCAGCTAATTTTCACAACACGACAGTTTACTCTACTTTCTGATTAGTAGTAGTAAAAACATTTTAGCGTTATTTATATTTTTTAAAATAAAAAACAATGAATGCAATGCAGCAATTGTGTTAGCAAAACGATGTCTCAAAAACAGTCACTCGATTTTTCTAATTTAGCAAATAATACTGTTGCTTCCTATCATTGCTACTAAGCAGAAAGTAGAATAAAAAACTTGCCCAGAAAGTTAGCCTGAGTGGCCTATCTAGTGTTTATAGTATCTGTGGTCTCAACATGTCTCAACATGTCCGTTACATTTTCTGGTCAAGGACCACTAGAAGAAGAAGGAGACTTCGTTTCTTGGAAAATTTATTAAAGTCTGATTTTCACGGAAAAATACACTAGCGAGATAGGAACTTTTCACTTTTTTCCCTTTAAAATGGTGATAGCTTTTTATTGGAAGTAGATACAAACCTCTTTTTTGATATAACTTACAAAACATGTTGCTTCAAAGGATTTTATGAAGATTTTTTAACAATTAATTGATCTTCATATTATTTTAGTTACTAGCTATATCATGCAGCAATTATAGTTTAAAGCTAACTATAGTGACTAACTTGAATTTTACAATATCTTTTTAATCGAATGCATCTATTTGTTAGCAATATATCATTAAAAAACAGTTGGCTATAATTATATGCATAGCTAGTATAGCTAAGGTATAGCTACATAATTCAATACTTATCTCAGAGATATCTATGGCCAAACTCTCTTTTCGGTAGAATGCACGAGATGAGCAGTTAATTTATTTAAATTTACTTTTTCTTTTTGTTTGGTTTGCGTTATAGCAGCTGACACAGGTATCCAGAGCCATGGCCAAGCCAGACGAGGAAGCCACTGGTCGAAAGCGAAACATCCTGTTAGAGACTTTTGACAGTATCCGGGACGATTTGCGTCGAGGCGAGCATCAATTTGCTGTTAAAGTGCGCATCGTTCGTGGCCGGCAGATTCAGGGCGGCAATGTGTCACCCAAGGTTAAACCTTAAATATGATTATAATTGATATAAATAGTGAGCTATATAGTAACTTATTCTGGTTCTTTCATGGCTGCTTGGGTCTACATTTCTGTAGGAGGTTGAGTATACGTTTCTGTAGGAAGTTGAGTATATGTTTCTGTAGGGGGTTGAGTATATGTTTCTGTAGGGGGTTGAGTATACGTTTCTGTAGGAGGTTGAGTATATGTTTCTGTAGGGGGTTGAGTATATGTTTCTGTAGGAAGTTGAGTATATGTTTCTGTAGGGGGTTGAGTATACGTTTCTGTAGGAGGTTGAGTATATGTTTCTGTAGGTGGTTGAGTCTACGTTTCTGTAGGGGGTTGAGTATATGTTTCTGTAAGGGGTTGAGTATATGTTTCTGTAGGGGGTTGAGTATATGTTTCTGTAGGAAGTTGAGTATATGTTTCTGTAGGGGGTTGAGTATATGTTTCTGTAGGGGGTTGAGTATATGTTTCTGTAGGAAGTTGAGTATATGTTTCAGTAGGGGGTTGAGTATACGTTTCTGTAGGAGGTTGAGTATATGTTTCTGTAGGTGGTTGAGTCTACGTTTCTGTAGGGGGTTGAGTATATGTTTCTGTAAGGGGTTGAGTCTACGTTTCTGTAGGGGGTTGAGTCTACGTTTCTGTAGGAGGTTGAGTCTACGTTTCTGTAGGAGGTTGAGTATATGTTTCTGTAAGGGGTTGAGTCTACGTTTCTGTAGGGGGTTGAGTATACGTTTCTATAGGGTGTTGGGTCTACGTTTCTGTATAGGTTGAGACGTTTCTCCAGGGGTTGAGTCTGTCTACGTGTCTATAGACAATGGGGTCTAATATCAACATACTATCTTAACTGAATATAATTTCTCAGCTTCGCTCAAAATCAACCAGGTGTGCGTCTTATTTATGAAGCAGAAGCGTTGGACCCAGAGAGAGACGAGCAGCACAAATCAGCCATTCTGGGGCGAGAGTTTCCATTTTAGCTGCCTGACCAATGTTGAAACCCTGCTGCGCGAGAATGTCACATTTCGCGTGGTGAACAGTCGAATGTTCAGGCGCAACCTGCTCATTGGCGAGTTCCAGCTCAGCACCGTGCTGGTGGCTGGCGAACGCGATCGGTCCATGTTCAACCGTTGGTTGGCTATTGTCGATCCGAAGGACCCAGCCACCATGTGCAAAGGATTCTTGCAGGTCTGCGTGGCCCTGGTGTTCCCCAACGAGCCGGAAGCTCAATGGCCGGACCCGTTGGCTCATAATTCCAGCGTTGAAGACCTGGAATCTACTGTGCTAACCTGCTCAGGCTACGCATTCCTAAAGATTACCTTCATACTGTCGGTTTATGTAATGCAGGATATTCCAACACACGATATCAAGGGACAAAAGGTTTGAGTGGAAGATATTTAAGGCATGATTGGGTGCTGGATAGATGCTTTTACAGTCGCCAGCAAGTTGGTTACATTTTAATGTGTTTGAAATCACTCGTAACAAACATCGCTAACGTTTAAGATTATTGAGCCCAGGTGGAAAGCAATTTTATAAGAAAGAACTGAGGGTATTAGGCTGGCTACTATAAAGTAATCGTTTCTCGCAAAACCACATTATCATGCATAATCGATTCATCGTCAACAATGCACCTCGCCCAGGTAACCAGCGTGGCTATGGGGCTATCTTTTGCCGGCAAGTCGGTGGTTACGGAGCCAATTTTCCTGCCAGATTCTGTATCGGAGCCTCTGCAAGTTAAAAAAATCCTGCGACTTACTGTGTCTTGGCCTTCTATGTGCACCAAGCTCAACTTTAACCTATACTCTGCCCGCGAAAAGTCTTTAACACCTCTCTGTTGCCACTCGTTTTGCATTCAGGACATTGCGGTGGAGAGTGCGACAGCGCTAAGACGGAATGTTAATTCCATGGCTACGAAAAGTGCTGAGCAGCAAACGTCATTGTATGAGCGAACCTACGACGGAAATCGGCGCCGCTCCGATGAAATACACCACGAAGCAGGGGCCGTCGGTAAAAAAAATCATGAAAAAACTGATGGCTCAAAGCAGACGTCAAAGGATGACGGCTTCATGCCAAAAATCGGGCCTTGCTTTGTTAATATGTACGGCGCGCCTCTGGACACGTTTGAGGATAAAATTGACATTCAGTATATTCGCGAGATGAACGACGGCACTATTGAGGGCTGCGCCTACCGGGGTCGCGTATTCGTCCGCCTACAGAGCGAGTTCTGCGAGAGCGCCGCGGACGATACTGGCATCCGAGATCTCGAGCTTGGCGCCAAGGAGCAGCGAGACTTACAGGCGTATGCCAGGTCCAACACCTTCCTACTGTTTGGGACAATCAGCGCTGTGCCTCTTGTGGCCGATGCCAAGAGCCCCGTCCAGTTCGAGCTCTCAATTGGGCACAACGGCGTCAATAGCATGAGCGCCGCCACCCATTCGAACTGCTATCCGTCAATCTCATTCAGCATTAATCCCAAGGAGATCTTGAAGACACAGCGGTTGCTCAGCGGCCACTCGTACTCAACCCTAACGCTGGACAATGAGAAGCCGGCCTTCCTCATCGAGAGCAGCTGGGAGGATATCCGCTACCGAATGCACTTTTACAATTACGTAGTTAATCTGCATGCAAGTTGGGAGCGGAGCAAAAGTCTGATAGTCATGAGCTACAAGCTGGGACTGCCTCGGGATCGAGTTCTCTTGTCCATCAGGAGCCTCTGCTGCGAGCTTCAGCAGTGCATGTCTCAGACTCCTGTGCCCAGCAGCACCGCTATGGAGGCGGGCATGAACGATATGGATAAGCAGTGGAAGGCGATGCGCTGCCAGCAGCTCAAAGATATCTTCGACAAGCTGAACACCATTCACAGAATGGCTATTGCTGCTGCGAATTCGAATAGGCAGATTGAGATGAACCGAGTCGCCTCTCAACTATGCGAAAAATTGACAGATGTTTCACTCTTATTGGAAAACATTAAAAAGGAACCGCAGCTCAGCATACCGGATGTATTTATATACATGCTGGTCAATAACGAGCGTAAAGCATATGCGCGCCTGCCCGTTGCTAGTATTTATTACTGCCAGGTGGACGCGGTGCAGTATACGCTGGCTGACTCTCTGGACAAATCCACACCGGATTTGACTCGCTATCGAGGCTCAAAAGCCAATAGAATGGAAACAATCTTCTTCAAGCACATTCCCGGGCTAAGGGGAATCGATCCCGAGGCCTACTGGCCTATTCCTTGCATGGCTCGAATAAAACTGCTTTTCGGCCTGAGCACAACAATGCGCAACGGCGTGCTGCCTCCTGTCAGCTACTACGGCATCATCTATGAATGCACAAAAATTAGCAGCTTCTTTGATTCAGTTTGTGGCGGACAACAGACTCCCGAGCTGCTCAACTTCAAGACCGACGCGTCTGGCGTCAACTCAATTGATGCAAGCAGCAGCCTGATCAAAGATAAACTCTGCCAGACAGACGAGGATAACTCGGCCAACTGGAGGTGGACCAGCGAGTGGTCACCCTGGCCGGATACTTCCGTGCTGGTGAACTCGCTAGTGGAGACAGTATATGACTACGCATACATGGTGCACATGCGCGAGAATCCGGTAGACCGAAGCAAAGCCGCGCACTGGCGCTTCCTAGGCTATTACACCGAGGGAATGGTTCGCATTCCGGTCACGGGCAACCGGCCGGACGTCGATTTTAACATCGATCCCCAACGATGGATTGTAGTGATGGAAAAGGATCCGCTGACGGGTGAGGAAGTTGGCTGGATAGAGGTGAAGGACTCAGAAGAGTACTGCAAGGACATGAAGTTCTCCCCAAAAGAGGTAACAACAACAGTAAGGCTGGAAAGCAATTTTGCTCGGAAGCAACTGCAGAGGAAACGGAGACGTCGGGATGTAGTTTATACGGAGTCCATCAATATCACGTTTGTTAGATCGAGCGACAAGCGCTGGAACCTGACGCGCATAAACAGATTCGATGGTTTTAACAAGCAAATTGAGCTCAATAGGAATGCAATTCGAAGTTGGACGCAGCTGCAAAATCTGAGTCCACTGCCTGTCGACTTAGTCAGCGATTCACTCTGGCAGTTTGGTCAAAATCGTGATTCAGTCTCATCAAAGGAATCCGGCGATGAAAATCCGAAGACTCGGGTTTTTAGATGGATTGACGATTGGCAGGAAATGATGGAGCCAATGGTTAGCAGTGACAAGCGGCTAGTCGAGGTGGTTCTTGAGCGGCGCAAGATTGCTCTTGACGTGCCAATTAATTCTGATGATAAGGCCGTCCCAGAGAATCATGGCTGCACTGAATACGGCCAGTCACTAACAGAGAGTGTTTTTCATATGAGCCCGCAGAAAGGCGACAGGTTGAAGCGGGTTCGGCTCCGGCGCTCGATTGACCCTGGCGAGGTCAGTCTGAGCCTGCAATCCACGATACGAGATCGCACCATAAAATTGGCTCCTTATCCAACATTTATGGTGCAGCGCAGGGTAGGAAAAAAGTCGCGCCTCTGCTGCCTGTTTAACAGCATTGACCAGTTTCCGGCGCCCACCACGGTGACGGCAATCGTAGATGCGCAGCAAATCTGCCGCTGGGAGATGCGATGCTACTTTCACGAGGCTCGCGACTTGATCGTAGCCGACAGGAAGGATCGGCTGTACCTGTACGCCATCCTAAGCGTGGCCGGTGTCAGCGTCGCCTCCTCAATAATTGAGAACGACTTCAACACTCAGCTGTGGCGATGGAATGAGACAATCATCTTTCGCAACTTGGTATTCCATGAGGACGTGGAGCAGGTAGCAGCAACGCCGCCAGTTGTTGTGATTGAATTTTTTCGCAAGCTACCAATACACAACGACATGTTCCTCGGTCGATGCATTGTAGATAGCGAGAACTTTGTCGTTCAGGTAGATGAGAATCAGACGGAAGACCGCGTACCTGTGCTCCAATGGTACAAAGTGCACTTGCTTAACATAGAAGACGCGGGCTGTGTGCTGGCCGGTTTCCACTTTCGACATCGGGACACGTTTCGACCGTCGGCAAAAATCTTTGAGAATTCTTTTCTAACTCCACCGTCGAAGAACATGGTGGAGTTGTTCAAAAAGGATCGAGTTGTGCTGGACAATATGCGCCGGTTTGAAATACCAGACGCCATTCTGCCCGTGCTTGCGCCTCACGTACTAAAGATTACCTCGTGGGGTTTGCGCCAGCTGCGCAAGTACATGCTTTCAAGCGTGACCAGGCCGACAATCGAGTTTCGCATAGGGCACAATGTTATTCAGACAAAGAGTTTAACGCTTGAGAAGAGCCCAAATTTTTCCCAGATGTCTCACTCGCTGCTGATCTTTCTGCCAGTGGAGATCGCCTACCTGCCGGAGCTGTTTATTGTTGCCAGGGATGCCAGGTCGTTTGGTCGGACGCCGCTTACTGGCATGGCTAAGATACCCCTGCATGTGTGCCGGTTCAAAGATCAGGTATGCCACACGGCTGTTTTTTAACTGGTTTATTCCAGCGTCAGTGTCTGTTCCATTTGATTGTGACAACAGCGGCATAATTTTACTCCTATAGGATTGAGATTTTAATGGGTGCATTAACACGTTTATACGTTATCACATTTTGTGATAATATCACTTATATTTTTCTTTTTTATCCCAAACTCGTTAACTAAAATGGAGTCAACGTGTCTAGAAGTCAGAATAATTATCAGCTCAATCCTTCTGATCCTCAATGCCCATGCAGGTTCGCCTTGAGGAGCTGGACCCCGAGGAGATCGACTTCTTTCTAAACGACCTGTGCGGCCGAATCCGCACAATGTCCAGGGCCCAGAATGAGACATACAATCATGTGCATCATCCTTTGCGGCAGGACTTTTCCCGCGAGTTCTTCTTCCTGTTGGAGCCGCCGCCTGTATTGCACCCAACTGCTGTGCTCAGCGACTTCCAGATTAAGCAATTGAATACGATGCTCACTCAAAAGTCGAAGTCTCAAGGTTTCAAGGCGAGACTTCGCAGTGCAATTTTTAGTTTCGTTGCGCCTGACAATGAACAGGGCACCGTGGAAACGGACGGCCTGGAAGAGTTCAACGTCAGGGCTGCTCTGGGCGATGAGACCCTCTCTAAGACCAAACCCGACTGGTGGTGCAAGTACTATCTATCGAAGGAAGACGACTCAACCAAGGCCGTCAACTACTTGGAGGGCGATCGGCTCGAGTTTTATCGAACCAGCCTGGAGGACGCGGAGGTGACTATTGGCGATCCGGAATCGCTAAGGGCGGCTGCAAAACGACTGGGCGAGCTTTACCAAATTAGTTCTGAAATTGAATCGAATGTAGCAAAGTCTGATGAAGACATGACGGCAAGCCTCGGCATCGTGAAGTACAACGGCTTCGAGGATGTGTTTGAAGAAATCAATCTGCAGCGCTGCAATCAGATGACCGGCGACGAGGAGGGTCGCAAATTCGGCTGCTTCCTTGGAAAGGTGCGACTCTACTATGTTGGAGCTTTAGCTGGAGCTGCCGAAGTTAGCGAAAAGCTCGAAGATCTTTACAAGACCAAACAAAAGATGCGTGAGCTGCCGTACAATCCTCTGTATAGCAGTGTGCCCGTGGAAATGGCTGATCAGGAGTGTCTGGTGCGGGTTTACATTGTGCGTGCATTAGAACTTCAGGCTGGAAGCTTCTCTAACCTGCCAAACTCCTACGTTGAAGTGTTCACTGCAGACAACAAGAGCGAGAATCAACTGCGCAGCAATCGAGCCTCCTCTGTGGAGATGGACAACAACCCTGTATACGGCTGCATGTTCGAGCTGTACTGCATTTTACCAATGCAGACCAGACTGCGCGTTCGAGTCATGGACAAATCCGGTTTACTATTCGACGAAGAGATCGGCTCTACGTCAATCAATTTGGAGCGGCGTATGACCACTATCTACCGGGCCAGCTGCGGCCTGCCGCAGAACTATCGCTTGAGCGGCATCAACGCCTGGCGAGACGTGCAGAAGCCCAGCCAGATACTCTCTCGGCTCTGTCGCCGGTTCGGCCTGGAGTCGCCACGGGCTGAGACGTTGCACGAAGACACCGACGACCAGGCCGGCGCCGGAGACGACGACGAGGCGAGGCGAGATTCAGGCGCCAAGGTGCTGCACAGGTACAAGGTTTTCCCGCCGCGAACTTGGCAGGGAGAGAACCGGCACCGCAAGTTGCGGTCCGTCTCTGGCTACCGCGACAATAGATCGCAAATGTTGGCTATGCAAAGCAACGTTGAGGACGAAGATAATTCTGGCGCCGAGAAGCCGCAGGTTGCCGAGGAGAACGAAGGCAGCAGAGCCAGCTCCCGCGGTAGCTTCCGCGGCAGCTACCGAGAACGCAGCGGAAGCCGTGCTGGGGGCGGTAGCCGCCTCGGTGATGGCGATGCCATCTCAGTATCGACGGATGGAGACGATGAGGAGGAAGAAGTTACGGCTGGAGCAAGCCCTCTCTTGGATATGACGCCTAACTTTCTCACCACCAACATCATCTCAGCCATTCGCCAGGTGACGCCCCGCGCAGCTCCGAAAACCCAGTTGCCAGCCGTGTTCAAGTTAGAGGAATTTGATCGCATGAACGAAGAACGCGGAATTCACCTAGGGCCCAACGATCATGAGCCCGAAATCTGCAGGGAGCGCCTAGCATTGAACATTCTTCGCCGACTGCCGTTGGTTCGGGAACACGTTGAAACTAGACCGCTGTACAATGCCTTGCAACCTGGCTTGGTGCAAGGCCGCCTGGAGATGTGGGTGGATATCTTCAGCTTGGGAGGCCTATCCCAGCGAGGCGCTAGTGACGATGGCAAGAAGCTCAAAGCCGAGGAGATGATTTCAAAGCTTCGCGACTTGCTGCCGCCTGCGGTGAGCATCGCGCCGCGCGAACCTCAGCCGTACGAGCTACGCGTGGTGATGTGGAGCGTCCACGATGTCATCGCCGAGCTGACCAGCCAGGAGAAAACAACCGGCGACTTGTACATCCGCGCCTGGATGGAGGGCCTCGGTGATACGCAGGAGACGGACGTGCACTACAATTCGTTGCAGGGTGAGGGCGAGTTCAACTGGCGATTCGTGTTCCAGCTGGACTATCTGCCGCATGAGAGAACCATCTGCGGCAAGCAGAAGGTCAGCCTGTTCACCCGTGTGCTCACCAAGATCCCCCCGATGCTGCACATCCAGGTGAGCCTAAAGTGATAGAACTAAAAAACTGACACGGTTTGTTGAATGCTCCAAACAGGAAAAATCAGAGGAATGAGGGACAAGTCGGTGGGATGAAAGACAAGTTGGAGGGATGACAGACAAGTCGGAGGGATGAGAGACAAGTCGGAGGGATGAAAGTCAAGTCGGAGGGATGAGAGACAAGTCGGAGGGATGAGAGACAAGTCGGAGGGATGACAGGCAAGTCGGAGGGATGAGAGACAAGTCGGAGGGATGAAAGACAAGTCGGAGGGATGAAAGTCAAGTCGGAGGGATGAGAGACAAGTCGGAGGGATGAAAGACAAGTCGGAGGGATGAAAGACAAGTCGGAGGGATGAAAGAAAAGTCGGAGGGATAAAAGACAAGTTGGAGAGATGAGGGACAAGTCGGAGGGATGAAAGTCAAGTCGGAGGGGCAGAAGCTACCCGTGCAGTCTTAACCCGAAACGGAATCCCATCAAATGAAACTTAAAACTGATCAGGTTTGGGACAACCGACGCTTCCGTTTCGACGACTTTATCGGCAGCGTCGAGCTGGACCTCGCCAAGCTGCTGCAGCCGGCGCGGCACAAAGACGAATGCCAGCTGCGCCAGCGATGGCAGATGGGCTCTGTCAATGACATGCCCGGCGCCCGGTCCATCGTGTCCAACCGGTCAACCGTCTTGAATTCCGCTGTCGCAGTCCCGACGCCCTCCGTCAATCTGTTCGAAGTGCAGCGGGTCTATGGCTACTGGCCGCTGAGCGCCTGCAAGTCTATGGAGGCCCTGGAAAGCAAGTCCGGTGCCTGGATGGTTGGCAAGGCTCTAATGGAGCTGGAGATTCTGTCGCGAGAGGAAGCCGAGCTGAAGCCGGCCGGCCTGGGCCGAGGTGAACCCAACCAGCATCCGTACCTGCCGCCGCCGAGCAGGCTAACAATCAGCAACAGCTTCTGGTCCAGCGCTTTGGCCGCGTTTCGAACCATTTTCTGGCCAAAGTACAAATGGTACATCATAGCGGCTCTGCTGGCGGTGGCCTTTCTGGCCATCCTAATAGTCGCCATCGTACAGATGCCGATGTCGACTCTCACAAATAATGCCGTAAATATTTGATAGATTTAAGATTGAAAGCCGCAATTTAGCTTGTGACAAGCTTACCTCTATAGCAAATATTTTCTTTTTTATTCATGCTTTCTCATTCATACAAGTCTTTTTAAATGTAGATTCTGTTACTGTTTAATTTTTGTAGTAACATCTTTCGCTGTATCCTAGCAAGAGTTTTATCCGTAACAATGTCCGTACACTGTTTAGAACAAAAATAGGTCTGCCATAACTACAGCGCAATTTCTGCACACTCGAGTCTTTCTGTAGTTATTCGACCATGCTTTCTCGACGAATTTGCCTCGCGTGCAGTTGCTTGAGGGCAGACACAGTCGGGTGATAAGTAGAGAGAGCAAATGAGCGACTTGCCGCCGTGGCGTAATGCAATACATTATTCCTATCAACTCGATTTACTCGCACCGATGGCTGCTCCTTCATCTGTTGGGGTAATTTTCTCTGTCTCCCTGACTCTGCAGATAGTTGTCTGTCTTGCCGGTCCGTTCCGTCAAGATGAAACGGCCGAGCGGTTTGGCTGGTTGGCCTCCATAAGAGGCTGGCATGCGCAAAATCTCCCGTTTGAAGATAAGGCCGCCCCAGCCAAGGTTTGAAGCGCCACCAAACGAGCTGTCACGGGCGCCTGTAACGAGCCGCTCTTAGAGTGGAAACGGAGCCCAGCCTCTCAGGTCTTCTCTGTGAAGATTCCGAAGAAGTTTCGCCATAGTCGGGAATGCAATTTGTCAGGCAAACGAGGCGTAGGCTTCCTCATAGTAGCTTCCTTTCCTCATCTCTCTGCCTTCGTCTTCATCTATTTCTTTCACGGCGCTAGGAGACTAGGGGATGAGGCCGAGCGGGACAGAAATTGAATTATGACTCAAATACGCGCCAGTTTTTTCTCTTTTCAGGGAGGAAAGCAGCGGAAAGAGCGGGTGGAATGATTGAATTTCCCAACGGGCCGCCCCCCACCAGCCCGGTCACCTACTCGACTGATATTATTTGGCGATAGGGCGCAGCTTCAGATTGGCTCTTCTATCACTTCCACTCAGGCCAGCGCCTGCCACTAGGAAGGAGAGAGATTGGCTCTCGGAGGTTGATGGCGCCCGCAAGATAAGTAGGGCCTCATTTTTGCCGGCTATAAGCAAAGAAGGGCGAGCATATTAGCGCTCCGAGCCAATAATCCGAGCCAGGAATGACGGAACCGTCCAGTGTCACCGTTAGAGATAAAGCCGCCGAGGACCGGGCAAGCGGCTACTTCTACGATGACAACGACATCGACGTTGACAACGAGGACGACGACTTCGGCGACAAAGAAAGAGCTGAGTTGGACGACGACCCCGGCTGCTGCAATGAGCTTCCGCAACAGCTGCAAGCTTCGTCGTACTCAAGCGGACTTCAGTCAGCTAGGTTCGGTGAGAAGGTTCCGCAGCCGTCGCGGCCGCCGCAGTCTCACGGCCGGCACCAGAAGAGCCAGCAGTTGCAGCCGCAGCCCGGCAAGGAGTCCAAACGGCTGCGGCTGAATGTCAACGCCAGGGAGCGCCGTCGAATGCACGATTTGAACGACGCCCTGGACGAGCTGAGGAGCGTCATTCCCTACGCCCACTCGCCTTCGGTACTCGACGATTAATAATTTGCTATTTTTAAAGTAGTTTGTTAATTGAGCTCAACTTGAAGAGGCTCAGAAACAAAAACTGTCTTGTACGTGGATTGTCGTGTCGTCACGCTGAGACCGTACGGGCCTGAGGACCCGATAAAAAGCAACACTGCACTGCCATTTCTGCGCCAAATGACACAGGAAAAGACCATAAAGGCTAAAACCAAAATATGTGCCATAAACATGTAGTTCCATTTGGCACAATATCCGATTGAAATAACTGTGCCAATATGCATACTCGTTGAGAGCACACTTTTACACAACTCTGCCAACTGTGACACAACCCACGTCAGTTGGGCTCACTTGGGGGCACTGTTGGCACATTTATTTTTGGTCGGGGATTAGAGGGAATGTTCAGGGGCCGCCGTACATGTACACCCGCGAGAGCGTGGGTGCTCAGGGATCAGCGGAAGGGACAGGGCCGCTTGCCTTCTCCTTGCAAAGTAACTATAGCTCAACCAAAGAGTGTCTTGACCAATCCTTGCAACCTCAGGTGAGAAAGCTGTCCAAGATAGCCACCCTGCTGCTGGCCAAGAACTACATCCTGATGCAGGCCAACGCGCTGGAGGAGCTCCGACAGATCATCACCAGCATCAACCGGCAGACTGGGGTGCTCGGTGCACCGCGCCCCGGCGCAACGCCGGCCGGCAGGCGCTCCATCAGACCGCGGCTGCCACGGCTGCGCTAAATGCCACGGAGCACGAGCTGGCGGACGCTGCGGCCACCGCCACTTCGGCATGCCGACGGCAAAGTCTCGACGGCGAAGGCGACGACGGCGATATGAACGACGCCTCTGCTGACGATTCTGCCGACTCTCAGAGTAGATCTCAGTGAAGCCGAGTGACTCAGAGAACGTGATCCTGATGAAGCAATTAAGCTTCTTTACATTGTATTAAAAACTAAATTTCCTCACAATTTGTCGCACATAATTACTTGCATCAGAACTACTTCAAGTAGTTGACTAAATATACTCGAACATAATGAATTGCCTGCTGACCACGAAATTCCAAGATAATTTTTTATTCGAAGTTGTAGAAAACTCGGCGAAGTATCTTTTATCGAGTTTCAGGCGTTCCTGTAACGAAGCGGACTGTTAATAAATGTCAAATTCTAAAAAACCTGACTCAGTGTCAGGTTCAAACTCTCAGTGTATAAATAAAAAGCGAAGAAAAACGGTAACTTATGTACTGTTTCGATACATATCGGCTACGCATTTATGCATGATTCAGCTGGCCTAAAAGTCAATTCGACTCAAGAGATGACAACTTGTTTACAATAGTAATAATTTTCGATTAATTTTGTTCGATCAATTAATTCTACGAAGCTAAAATAAAAGAATGATCATATACGAACATTCGAACTTCGAATAGCCAAGACTCCGCTGACAAAAGGATAGGGTTGCATAAGCGGATAATGCTAGCTCAGAGCGACAGAGAGCGGAAAGTCACGATTTAACCTCGGCGCGAAGGTCGCAGTCATGGATCCCTCAGTTCTGTGGAATTTGGCGAAGTAGCCGCTTTACTTAGCCTACCCCAGACAGAGGCCGGCGTCACTGCCCTTTTATACCATTGTGCTCAGCACTTGTGCAATATTATTTGTTGACAAAAAATTATTACAAGTAGCCTCATCAGACTACTCATATCAACTAAGTAGAAATGTTAAAGTTTTTCCTGTATTTTTGCAGGGAAACTAAAAAAGACAAAACAGTACGTTACATATTATGTTAACTGTCTCAACAGAACACA
>NIVC01001362.1:0-137500 GCA_002269645.1 Macrostomum lignano
ACCTACTGTACACTGGGACCTTATTGTGTTAGTTTATAGGCAGGGGCTGTGTGTACCCTGACGCACTTTAAGCGACATTGTCACACAACCGGCGAGAGTCATTACTGCCCATTTCGCCGATTCCCCTGAGCAGGCATACAAGCTCGCGATGCGCACGCAGTCATACGCACAGGCACACACTCACACAGGAGTGCACAGCAGCCCTAACTTCATTTATTGTTAGGCATGTACACTTCACTATGCCTTGTGAGTTGGCCCTCAATGACGTTAATTACACGAGCAGAGCCAAGCCGAAATTCCAATTTAGCTCCAAAAATGTGACTGCACTTGTGAATCGAGACTGGGCTGCTGGCACTGCCAGGACCTCAGCGCCAATGAAGCTGCTCAGCAAGTCCTCCGCCATCACGCCAATCACGGAACAAAAAGATACCCTTTGAAGTGCGCCTTGCATAGTGAAAACAGGCGACAATGTCTCTTAAGCTATCATCCTGAAAGTGCACAAAGTGCATGACATTTGCAAGGGGTCTTGGATGCAACAGTCCCGGCCGTTAAATGTGTTAAATTGGGTTTCCAATTAGAAGGAGCAATGAACTGACCTACCAACTAGTGTCTCTTTGTTGTCAATATCGAAGTAATAGCCTATTAAAAGGACAATGATGCAACTGGGGATCGCACGTCCTTCTTTACTAACTCATTCAAGCAATCCCCAGACTAACCTTCAAGCAATCCCAGACTAACCTTCAAGCGATCCACAGACTAGCCTTCAAGCGATCCACAGACTAACCTTCAAGCGATCCCCAGACTAACCTTCAAGCGAGCCCCAGACTAACTTTCAACCAATCCACAGACTATCAAGCGATCCCAGACTAACCTTCAAGCAATCCCCAGACTAACCTTCAAGCGAGCCCCAGCCTAACCTTCAACCAATCCACAGACTAGCCTTCAAGCGATCCCCAGACTAACCTTCAAGCAATCCCCAGACTAACCTTCAAGCAATCCCCAGACTAACCTTCAAGCAATCCCCAGACTAACCTTCAAGCAATCCCCAGACTAACATTCAAGCGAGCCCCAGACTAACCTTCAAGCGATCCCCAGACTAACCTTCAAGCAATCCCCAGACTAACCTTCAAGCAATCCCCAGACTAACCTTCAAGCAATCCCCAGACTAACCTTCAAGCAATCCCAGAATAACCTTCAAGCAATCCCAGACTAACCTTCAAGCGATCCCAGACTAACCTTCAAGTGATCCCCAGACTAGCCTTCAAGTGATCCCTACACTAACTAACCTTCAAGCGATCCACAGACTAACCTTCAAGCGATCCCCAGACTAACCTTCAAGTGATCCCCAGACTAGCCTTCAAGTGATCCCTACACTAACTAACCTTCAAGCGATCCACAGACTAACCTTCAAGCGAATCGGAGTTGATTAAACGCTCATAAGAGCAAAGCGTGACTATGTCAGGGGCAGATGAAAGCTGGTACATGTAGCTCGTAGATGCAGCTATATCAAGTATCACAAAGTCAAAGGTTAGTGTTGGCGCCAGCGTTCTTGATAGCTATAGCTTTTAAACTTCGTTTTACAACCTAAATCTGACAAATCTGACAATAAATTAATCGGTGGTAATTACGACATATGAAATTTTAAATTTACCGTCCTGCTGTCTTACAGTCTTTAAACCAACTGTTTTTACGATTGAACGATGCTAAAACTTTGTTTTAGATTGTTTTCGCTATCAACCCGTTTGTATTGCTAAAGTCTATGCATTTGCCAGCAAGGATAGAGCCTGTGTCAGTTCGGAATTTCAACCTTTGCCAACCGGTTTGTTGTCAGCCTTCTCTCATGACACAAAAAACTGCAGAAATTTTTCTCTCTTCGACTGGATACTATCCGAAAAATAGTTGCATACTAGATGACAAAAAGAGTTTAGAAGAAAGCATCTATGCTTCCTAACCCTCGTTTTGCAGTATGTTAATAAAAAAGTGTTCTGAAAACGCCACTAGCTGTACGATATTATGAAGCAGAATGTATGCGCACGAGCTGTACAGACACAAGAAACGGCTGAAAGTTCCTTTTTGTTTTTTATTTAAATCTACCCTGTCTGCAGGGTACTGGCAGACTGGCCAGTACCCTAGGAAGGAAACTGGCAGGGGGTATACTCGTATTATACTGCAATTGTCTCTTAGACTGCACCGTCTATATATAATTTTCAACCATTATAGAACTAGCATAATAAGAATATGTAATTACATGTACTTGTATTCGGTTTGGCTCTTCTCCAACTGCTGCATGAACTCGATATGCATGTAAAATCTGAGATGGAGTTTAAATCTGACCTGCTAAATTCAAGCCTGATATTGTAATGGACATTATGTATCCTGTGCGACAATATGATCACAATATAAGTTAATTTAGTGCTTCAATTATGCTAGCACGACTCAGCGGGTATGATGTTGCCCCAGGCGTCAGGTCACTTGCGCGGGTGATAAGCATGCAGCTAATAATCAAACGAAGCTTGCTTTCTGGTTTACAAGGACAGGTAGTGCTGCTGGAAGAAGACTTCAGCCTCATCAGGCATTGTGGTGAAGGGCGTTGTCCGCGCAGAATAGGGAATCTAGCTACTGCTTCAGATACTCTAACGGCCTCGTTGCTCCCTGGATGTGTGCAAATGTATTTAGTACATGTTGAAGGCCCAAGTTCTCTCTGTGAAGTGTCTGTATTGTTCTCTGTTGATGAACATTGCAGCTTGAGATCCAGGCTCTATGTACGAGTTGGGCATAGCCAACAAGAAGATTCAAGTCCATTTAGACTTAACTTGTACATGTACGTCATTTTCGCGTGACACCACGGCATGATTGTACATATTTTCATCAAGTTGGATCTCGTTAGGATTTCGTTTTGGGTTATAGGGTTAGGGTATTAGAGTTAGGGTTCATAGGATAGAGTTTAGGCTGAGCGCTCGTAAGCTAGGGGTTTGGTTTGACAGTCAATTCGCTTGCATGACTGCAATTTATCGGTAGTCAATTGTCGAAGACTCCAATGGAGGGAGTGGTTCGATGCTTCAAACGCATTGTAGAAGCTTAATTCAGTCGATGTCATTAAGGTTTACTCTTGATTCCGAAAGTAAGTAGGCCACGATTTATCGTTCAATATCTGTTATGTTTATTAGCTAAATACAGCTTTTCATAGTCTTCTATTGGCTATCGAATGTAGATCTGCATCTGCGCCAGAAATATTTAATGACGCTAGCTACAAACTGTTCGATTGTTGACCTGCCCGAGACCTACTGAGCTGTTTTTGCCATCGCTCAGGCTGCAGCTATTTTTTGCGTAGAACGCTTGTTTTTTCAGGAAATTATCTACGGTACAGTAAGAGCAGTAATTGTGCGTTCATATTCAAGCAGGGTTTTTTTAAGACAAGCCTGTCCTCCGCAGGCACGCAATGACTGTACAGTTCCGTGCATGCACAAGAGAGATTAATAGCTAGTGTCTGTCGTGATGTGCTCAGGTGTGCTCAGGTTTATTATATAGGCTCTCCAACGCATTGCTACGCATACTTAATGATAAATATATGCAGGAAAGCGAAAAATAAATTCTGCAATAAGTATCTGCTATACGAGTAATTAACTTTTTCCAGGTAAGTACGAGTATTTTTGTCTGAAACGTTTGGATAGATAAGCGAACAGAAAAATATTTAATCTTGAAACATGCCTCGTTTAGTGTTTTCCTTAGGATGATGCAGCTATGCAAATTTTCAAGTCAAGAATCTTCCCGCTTGGTTATTACTTATTATCCATATGCTGACGGCTTTTGATGGTTAGTGAAACGGTTTTTGCAAGCTCAAAATTTGAAATCGTCGAAAAAGTGTTGCTAAGCTAGCTCCAGGATTCGAGACTTCGATGTTGTTTCTTCGATTTGATGTTTCGATATTGTCAAAAATTTTGTCTGGAATGATGAGAAATTCATGTCTACCCGACAATTGACTGCCACAGATTGACTGCCAACCCTAATTTAAAAGCAAGCCAAAATTGGCACTGGCAGCCAAATGTCACTGACAGTCAAGTGTAACTGACAGTCAAATGTCACTGACAGTCAAATGTCACTGACAGTCAAATGTCACTGGCAGTCAAATGTCACTGACAGTCAAATGACGATATTCCGTGAAATTTCCAGCTTGTGAAAGATTCCAAATTCTTGTGATTCCGAAACTTGTGTGGAGGGCAAAACATCGAGATAACTTTACTTTATGCGACTTAAGCTTGAATGAAAACATTTAATAAAAATGAAACATATAATTTTAATACTGTTAACAATGACCACTGTAGTAGACGGACTCGGCACTCACGAACCATGGAAAAAGTTTTGAAGGCTGATTTTTTAAGTTTGATGCTGTCTCTTCAGAAACAGATATTAAGATGATGAGTTTGCATCCCTACTGCTCATTTGTCTGCCTGTTGCTTTCTTCTGTGATGCATTTTGAGTTCGCAGTAGGCGATTAACTATTTCAAGGTGAATATTAGAGCAGCAGGTACTTAGCCCCCATAACACAGTATCCATATCTGCACATACTGCCTGTACAGATGTTACAGACATACGCGTGGTAAATTTTGAAAAATCATTAAGGTATAAGCGAATTTTAAAACAATTATGGCATTGTACGAGATGGATGTCTCGTAGTTGAAAAGTCTTACGTTTAATTAGTCTGTGGTACTGGGTAGCCATTTATTGGAAATAAGTATACTAGAAAAAATTGACAATAAAATGCATGAAAATGAGCAAAGCAGAAATAAAAGGCAAAATGTGAGATCAGTAGAAACTTGGTATCAAAAATGTGACATTCTGGGAAACAAAAATAAATTGACTGAACTCTGAAACAATGCAGAAAAGGTAACTGTAAGGCTATTTATAACTAATACGGTAACACAATAATCATCTTTCTAAATCTGACTAAATTGCTAAATTAGGAATTGCACACCAACAAATAGATTGTGGCTGTACTGACACGGTGTGGAATTTCATTTTACTGGTGCGGAAGCCAGTGAGGAGGGGAGTGAGGGGATGGTGGGAAGGAAGGTTGAGAGTAGTAGTGTAGAGTGAGGGGATAGTTAGGAGGGAAAATGTTACCTGACTGAGCGCATGCAACTATGTTGATGAAATGAAAACAGGTCGAACGGACCAAACTAATAAATAAATAATAATAAATGGATTAAGAGCTCAGCTTACCATCAAACTCAAATTCCTTCAATCTGTAGTGCATAGATACAGTCTACAGATACAGCAAATCTAAGTACTATGTTTATACAATTTTCACAGAATATTATAATGAGTTGTAAATATTTCCTATCACTATATATAGGCCCTAGTTGTGTTGAACTGCAATTGTTTAGGCTAGGCTATGTTTAGTTGAGAGAACTAGGACTACAATCATTACAATCAACACAACTTATTAAACCATTAATTTCCAATAAGCAATAAACTGAAGAGATACAAGTTATTTATAAAGCAAAATTGCATTATACTTAGTGATCTAGGTCAATTAGTAGAGTATTCTAAGCTAACATCTGGCTGATTATAGTTCTGGTTTCATTCTGACAAATCAAAACATTAGTTTTGTTGGTACTAAGCATTAACATTCAATACACGATTATTACAATGCTGTGAAATATAATTAAACCCTCAAAACGCATACAAAGTTTGAATATGGCTACATATTATTGGCTTAGTGAAGAAAGCGAGTAGCAGAGAATTAAAAAATATGGTCGCACAAACAGACACAAAGCGTACGGAAAATCAGCCTTCAATTTTTTTCCGTGGTTCGTGAGTGCCGAGTCCTTCTACTACAGTGGTCCTTGATCAAAAACACACAAAAAATGACTGTTAACTTCTCCTTCGATTTACAATACCTTGTCATAGTACACAGCCAAGCGATGCAAGCACCGACAGAAAGTCTCATACTGCTACTGGCGTGCACTCTGACGGCGCTCCTGCCGGCTGCTGCAGCTGCTCAGCCTCAGTTGGATGACGATCTGAACAAATACATTATACTGCCGAAAAACTTCAGTCTAACGCACGAGTGCTGCTGCGAGAACATGATGAACTCGCCCAGGTTTGACTACTTCTGCCAGGTGTCTGAAAAACCCTACCCGAATGCCAGCTGCATGACTGGTTGGGTAGACTGCTCCGATCTGCCGGGCAGAATCGTGTACAGCTTGACGATAAACTGTACATCTTACCCATCTGTGACTGTCAATCTGCGAGCTCTCACCGTGGCTCACAACTCAAGCAGCATCGAGAACGAAATCAGCTATCCGCCACAACTGGTACATCTAGTGAACTGCAACGTAAACGGTTTCGAAGTTGGAATCCTTGAGCTGCCAGCTGAAAATGTCTCCCTCGATTACGGCATGGAAGTTGCACCGTTTGGAAGTCCGGATAGGCCGGGCGTTGGCGGTTACTACACTGTTAACGTCACTTATCCGCGTGAATTCCGCCAGGCTGACTGTTGGATGGTGGAATTGAACATTGAAAATGCAAGCACTCTTTGGTATCTGCCGTCCTACCTGTGTCACAAGTGCAACTCTCTCAAGAACATCTTCATATCTAATTCTCCAATCGAATGGATCTCGATTCGCGATGTTCTCTCTTTGCATAACGTACGAAGTTTTTCTCTGACCCACAGCCGCCTAAAGTACTTTGCAAGCGACGCTCTGAGCACAGCTATCAAGCTATTAGATAGATACCTGGAAGCTGGAGTGCAAACCGGCTGCATCAATGACACTGAAGCCGCGATCAAAGCTCTAAACTCAATACGCAGCCGCACAGGACGGTTGAGTAGCCCCACCCAGCTATACGACACGATGGGCACCGCCAATATCGACTTCACCCTGCTATTTGGCTACAGATTGAGAAGCGCTTTCTCGGGCAATAAAACCGAGCCCGCCTGCGACATGCCTGGCAAGATGGCCCTGACCGATCTCGATTTGTCTTTCAACGCTTTGACGGATATACCTTTCTCAATTAGCATGTTCGATCAGCTGAACCGGGTCAATCTTAGCCACAACAGAATCCGCAGCTTGTACCACGGCTGGATGTGCTGGTATCCGCCAGTTCCCGAAAACCAGAAGAACACTTCAAACCGGCACTGCTATTGGTTCAGAGCGGCTCGAGCTAGTCTGAAGGTCCTGGACTTGTCATTTAACGAAATCAATATGATCGGAGAGATACAGCCTTGGCACCAGGTGAGCTAATTATTAATACTAAATTGTTGGTTATCATTATACAAAGCAATTGAAAGGGAGTCATTGAAGTTTGTGTTGGTTGTGGCCGTTTCAAGACCCCGGATTCGTAAAGTGTTGGAACACGATGACACTGATATCGCTCACTCTGCGATCCTATCGATATGAGTAATAGTCGAACCGGTCGATAAATTGAACCTTCGCAGTAATCAGACACCGTTTTATGGCTCAATTATCTTTTCATTTAGCTCTTAGCTGACTACGTAAAAAATTGTTACAGAATGATCAAACAGATTTTTAGAAACCCATGAGTCGGGCTGTGTCATTTTAATGGTTTTGAGCAAATACTCATTTAAGTAAAAAAAGATATAAGCAAAATAGTTTTTGTCTCGAAAAAAGGAAAAACGTGCTTCTCCCTACTTTTTTCGGTTAATTCTGCCGTCTAATATTTTCAAAGAAACGCAATTTCTTCCCCACACTTGGCTGGGCCGTGTCTGTCTACGGTTAAATGCTTTTTCATTTCCTTGGCCAGGCCAAAGAAATGATTGGCTAGGCCAAAGAAATGAGCTCTCAGCTGGAGAATTCGGCCCAGAGAAGGGAAGAAGCGGAAAGTAAAGCTCTAAACCAAACTGACTGCAATCGATAGCTTTTCGGGCCGGTGGACTAGAAACGCCGAGACATCTTATCCAGGTCTTTTCATGGGGCTTCCAGTTGATAAAATGAGGATTTCAGGTTAACATAAGTCTCTAGAATGAAGCTTTGCTGTGGGCTCCAATCATATGCATGTTTAACTTGAAAAAAATCAATGAGTTAAGTGTCTCATAGAATTTTAATATGATTTTTCAGAAATATTGTTCTCTAAAATTCACCTCTCCGCTTCAGGTGGCGTTGTCGTATCTCATTCTCCGCGGCAACAGAATAATGAGCGTCAACCCGGATGCGTTCGCTTACTCGCCATTAGCCACGAGCTTGCTGAATTTATATCTGGATGAAAATCTTTTGTCGTATTTTCACCTGGAATGCCTGACCCGACTGGAAGTCCTGAGTCTCGAGGGCTGTCGAATCGCGAATATCGAGCAGGAATCGCTGCCCAAGTCGAAATCGCTCAGGGAAATCAATCTCGATAGCAACAGAATTTTCGCCATCGCTCCGGGCGTTTTTGAACAGCTTGAAAAGCTTGAGTTTGTTCGGCTACATCATAACAGGCTGATGCACTTTTATGCGAACAGTTTCAAAACGCCCCCAAGATCGACCTTGGCGTCCAGAGTCATCATACACATTGCCAACCAGAGCGATATACCCATATGCGACTGCAGCCACGTATATAAGAAGATACTGCAGGATGAGGAGTTTGGAAATCCCCAAAAAAGCTACGTTTATCCGAGGATTTTGCCAGAAGATATGTCCACCGAGTGCCAGTTCTTCTCCAGATTCAGCTCAACCAGAGTGGTAAAGAAACTAAGCGAATCAAATCAAAGTGAGTTTCTATGTGAATTCCAGGACAATCAAAAGCACAAGCTGCCCTGGAATTACTGTAACGAAAACGTCACTATTATGGGTCGAGAAAAGTGCTTTGTGAAGTGCATCTACGGCTGCCGGTGTTACCACGATGACGGATGGGATATTTCTGACCTGGACTGCACCCCGGGCAATTCCACAGTCACCACCGACCTGGTTAAGATGCGATTCGAATTCCCAATCAAGTACATGTTCATGGCCGGACTTAAGGACTCGGAGTTCTTCCGGCACGTCTCCAAGGGATCATTTAAATGGTTGAACGAAAGCGATTCAAATGAATTACTGTTCTTGCAGCTGAATAATAGCAACGTCAAATATGTTGAGAAAGATGCGTTCGCAAATTTTGAGAACATAGTTGTTATTTACCTGCACGACAACAATATTACCAGCATTAATCCGAGCCCTTTTATTGGAAACTGCTTTTTAAATAAAAATCTAAACCAGATCACGCTGCATAACAACAGAATGAACTACATCGACCCGGCAATAATTAATGGAACGTGTCCTGTGGGCCTTTCAGGTGTGAGCTTAAGCGGCAATCCGTGGCACTGCTCCTGCCATGGAAAATGGATCGAGCTCCACAAAACACTCATCCAGGACTCTAGAAAAACACAAACAGTATCGGACTTCCGAAATATGTATTGCACAATTGACGCGTCTATAGTTGGTGCATGCACGGAGAACCGTGAAAATCTGCAATGGAGTGACGTATGCCAAAATGCAAATGATACGGCTAATTACCCAGTTGCCGACGAAGGCAGACTTGTCAAAGTTTGCGAGCTCATAGCGGACTCGGCAGTGCAGCAGCGAAGGCAGATCGTCCGGATGATTCTAACCTCAGTATTCGGTCTCGCGCTGCTCGGTGTCGCGATGCTCGCCGTCCGCCGTCGACACCGACTGCTGGCCGTGGTTCGAGTCCTTATCCTCCTCAAGTACCAGAGCAGTCGGCGACTGCAGCAGCAGGCATCTCGGGACTCGCTGCCGTACGACGCGATGCTGTGGGCGTCGGACAGAGACCAGGACTGTCTGGTCGACGTGCTGAACTGCGTGCGCAGCGCCTCGGGCGGAGACGAGCTCGAGCTGTGCGTTCCGGAGAGCTTCCTCTACTCGGACCTGTGCTCCTGTCCGCTCACCTACTTTGACTGTCCGGCTGAGGGAGCCAAGTTCAGCGGCAAGGTGGTGGTGGCTTTGTCCGAGAGGTTTCTCGACACCCAGTACCTGGCTCTGTGTCAGGTGATTCGAGAGCTCGACAGCTTAGGTCGGAATCCGTTCAAGGACATCGTGTTTCTGCGCCTGAGCTCGCGCAGAGTGTCGCTTCAGCGCCAGAGACAGCTCGGACCTGAGGACGTGGAGGCGTTCCACACTCTGCAGAGAATCCTCGCAGAGAGCGACATCGAATACAAGTCCGTGGACTGGGAGTACAGACTCATCGAGCGCATTCGGAACCGAGATCCGGCCGCTGTTCTCCTGTTGGACCGAACAGCGGAACTGGAGTTACCGACGGCAGCTGCTGGCGGTTCGGAAAGACCAGCCGCTACAGCAACTGCGGAGCTTCCTGATCTTCCTGACGATGAGCAGGCGCTGATTGTCGACGTTGAGCAGCCAGTTACGAGTAAGTATAACTGCCAGAGCTTTTTGTAGTCTCACTTGCCCCTTTAGTTGTTAATTTCGTTCCGAAAATTAAACTCTGATACGCAACTCTAGAGTACTACACGTAGCTCGTACATTGAGTTGAATTAGACATTTTCTTATCTCGAGAAACTCATGATGCATCTAAAGAAACAATTTTTATTTGTAAAGCTCCAAGCTAACGTTTTAATCAACATATTCAAAAGTTCGAGCCGCCGCCGCTCCCGGTGCGGCTGTCAGTGACTGGCCACCGTTCCACTCGGACAAAGTGCCGGAGGTCTTCATCCTGTCTGCTCCTGAGTCCGCCTCTGACTCGGAGTCCCGAGCCGACCCAGATTCGAGCTCACACACCGTCGTCGAGCTCATCGTTCGTCGCCTCCAAGGCGTTCGGCTCGGCACCAATGACGCGGCCCTGGCTGCTCGCTGGCCTGACAACTTCGAGGGCGCCTCGCCAGCCGGCCGCATCAACAGCTTCCTGATGAAGCGAACTCGCCAGTTCGTGCTGCTGCTCAGCAACGGCCTGCTCAGTTGGCTCAGAGACGAGGCCGAGCTGCAGTGCGAGTTCCAAGCCTTCCTCGCTGCGAACTCGTTCAGACGCCGCCTGCTGGTAGTTCAGGTTGGACAGGTGAGACTGAGTGAGCAGGTGTGAGTTTTGAGTAGCTTTGCCTCACTGCTGTGTGAGTGAGACAGCTCTCCCTCACTGCTGTGTGTGAGTGAGACAGCTCTCCCTCCCTGCTGTGTGAGTGAGACAGCTCTCTCTCACTGCTTTGTGAGTGAGACAGCTCTCCCTCACTGCTGTGTGAGTGAGACAGCTCTCCCTCACTGCTGTTTGAGTGAGTATCGATCTTTATTCACTCGCAGGTGGACAGCCGGTCGAGAGCTCGCTACCGGGCGCTGGCGAATCAGCGATTGGACGGCGGGGAGTCCGGGTCGGCGACGAACTGGTACGACATGAGCGCCGAGGACTGCGACGTCGAGGCGCTGGGGTTGTGGCTGGACGGAGTGCTGTACAAAAAGGCTGATTTACGTAAATAATATTTAATTTTAAATTGGACATCCATGGCACATTTTGACTTGAATAGCTCGTACACTCTAAGAAACT
Organism: Macrostomum lignano; assembly: GCA_002269645.1. NCBI lineage: Eukaryota > Metazoa > Platyhelminthes > Macrostomidae > Macrostomum > Macrostomum lignano. Next base: position 11,482 of record NIVC01001362.1, read on the forward strand.
AGAAAACGTAGACTTAAATTCTGAAGTGTCATATAGACTATTTACATGTACTTATCCGTATATGGTATACGTACTTTAGTTGTTGAGGATTCAAACCTAGGCTACTATTAGTAGCTAGTAGAAATCTTCTCCACGAAGAAATAGAAGAATTTATGCATTGAATCTGTGCCATAGACCTATTTTTCGTATTTTGTACTTTATTTCCAGCTTTTTGACAACGGTATCTGGCAGACGTATCCGGAAGACGTTTGTCTTACTGTTTGTTTGGTCGTGAGCTTTTTTGTCTTTTCTATTTATTCATCGTGCGCCTATTTTTGTTTCGGAAAAATCTTTAATCTTTTTTTTTAGTTTTAATGCCTTTAGGTTGTTGCTGTCTTATTGTAGAGATCATCACTCGAAAACTTTTATAGCGAGCGTGTGAATTGGTTATAATTTTCTGGTAACTATGCCATTTTTCTATTTTTCTTAGCTAAAGTACTAATCTTAGTTAGCTAAAAAATATGTACTTCCCTAAACTTTTAAATATCTGTATTAACAGAGTGTTTTTCATCGTTATATATCGACAAATTATCCAAAAAGGTCGTGAGAACTTTTAACTTACGCCTGTGTACTTCTGAATGATACATGCAGCATATGAAGGAAGGTCTCAGTAGTCTATGGCTCTGAGCTGGCAGAGGTTCTCGGACCTGAAAACGTCGGAGAGGTCCGCGTTTGGGCCGAGGTAGGTGAGCCTGTCCGTAGGTGAGCCTGGGGCGTTCACAGATGAAGTGCTCCGCATTCTCAACACCGGAGGGGCAGAATGGGCATTCCTCATTGCAGATTTTCCTCTTGAGGTAACAACCGTGACCCGAGAGAGTCATGGTCACCGCCCTGATGTCCCTGCGGTTGAGTCCAAGTAGGGCCCCTCGAAGGGCGGTGGTAAGACAGGGGACAGCCGCAGGGATTGCCGGTAGTCTGTGGCGTTAGAGGCATGCAATAGTGGGCTCAGCACCAGGCTTACGAGCTACGGTCTGCGATCCTAAACACCTGCACCCCCTCTATTCTGGTGCAGGAATGGCAGGAGAACTCTCTCCAAGCTGACTCACAAGCCGACTCAGGGGTTCACGTTCCGCATGTGTTCAAGGCAGCTCTAGGGCTGCTGGACTGACTGGGCTCCGGCGGTGGCAACCCATCCGTGGGCTTGGCCGCTTTGGGTACGGGCTCCGCCCGGAAGTGAACCTGTGCGTATCAGGTACCTCTGGCCACGGCTCTGAGGAACAGGTATCACCCTCTGACTTTAACAGGGTATGCGGCTAGCCCGCAGGCTCCGGGGACAGCTTTTTGTAGCACCTTGCTGATGGACCTTTGGTTCGGCCTCTGGTTTCTCGAAGCCGGGCTCTTAACCGGGGAGTTTCTCGGTTGCTAGTGAGCCGGTAAGGGTAGCCCACCCCCCGATCGCTACCTCTTGGCCTGGCTGTTGGGTTTGGGTTGCGGCGCAGCGTCTTCTCATCTCTAGCCCCCACTCGCCTTTCAGCGACTCATGGAGTATTCATTTACCTCCGCCACGTCCGAGGCTGCTGGAGCACCAAACAAGGTTGGTACCGCGGCTTAGCCGGACATTCGCAACACCGGAACCTTGGGTGACTCTTAGTCAGCCCCTACCGCCACTCAGGACAATACCGAAGTAGCTGGACAACAGGACGGCGGACCTCAGACCTCTCGAGCCCTTAGAATTGCTCGCTACAAAGCTTTTCTCCAGCCCAAAGTGGAGGAACGGAGGAGTGCAAAAGCCGCCCCTCCGGCCGCCTCTGAGGAGGGTGCCGGTAACTCTGCGAATCTCGGAGAGTGGAGCCGACATCCGACAAGGCCCCTCCCGTGGTGGGACCTCTGCCCGTGTGGAAACTCCCACGGCCGCGGAGAGATCCAAAGCGGGGGACGCTGGCCAACTCTCCGGAGGAGCACCTCTCCGGTGCTTTGATGCCACGCACAGGTTGATCCGAGTCGTGACAACGGGGGCCACAGACAGGGGACCAGTAAAAGAACCGGTCGAGCCAGCCTTGGCCAGGCGATCGGCCAACTTGTTGTCGGGGAGGCCCGAGTATCCCGGGATCCACCTTAGGGACACATTGTAGGAGGCGCTGAAGAGGTTAGGCTGCGCGATGCAGTCTAGGACTGTACGCAAGCAGGTGGTGGTACGTTCAAGTGGATCGTCGCTTGACTGTCTGAGTGGAGGATAATCTCCTTCCCCCGAACACGCTGATTGTACGGCTCCATGGCGCAGGAGCTGATGTCGAGAACTTCGTTCTGGAACAAAACGGTAGAGCAGGTGCCGATTTGCTGGGAGAAGGTCTTCGCGGTTCTCCCTCCAGACACGATGCAGTAGCCGTAGCCAGAGGCGGAGTTGATCTGGGACCCGTCAGTGAAGCAATGAGTTTCACGGGCTTTCCAGTTGTCTCTTGCTTCGTGACGTGGTGGAATGCTGGTTTTCAATTTGAGCGAAGGACAGAGCGAGAACGGGATTGCATCCGAGAGGGTCGACAGGCCTCCCACTGCTTTAATGTACGGCCGGAGGTTCCGCTTTCTGAAGGCGAGCAGACGGCGGGTGGTCTTCATTGCCTCCCTTCTGACAAAGAGGTCATGGGGGAAGGTCCAGGAAGGTACTCATGCCAGATAAGGGCGTCATGATAGCTCGACAAGCCCGGCCCTGCACCCTGTTAAGAGCTTCATGAACCCCTTTCACCTTCAGGGCACTGTTCGAATGAAGCTGGCAAAAGAGATGCCGGTCTCATAATGGAAGTGTACATCCACCAGAGGCGGCGGGGTGAAGCCACAGCTATAGCGCCGAGCAAACCCAGGAAGACTTTGAGCCGGCGAAGTACTGCAAGATTTGCCCTCGCAATTTTCACCTCCATTACTTCATTGAAGCATCGGGTGGATATCAATGCATAGGCAATAAGAGAAGCGAGTTGCTGTCAAGGAGGTGTCTGAAGCCTGGAGTGGTTCTATCCATCTTCCAGAACTCTCCTACCTACTTTTTATCTGAAAAGAAGGCACCGCGAGCAACGACAGTGACATCCTGTACGTACGCATCTCAGACGTACTCAGACATGAGCATGGAGAGAGAGAGAGAGCAGAGAGAGAGAGAGAGAGAGACGGAAGAAAGGATTAATGTCTTTCTGGAAGATTACTTTATTGCTGTGACGGACCTTCAGGAGATTCGGCGCAAACTGAGCAGGAAGTGACCAAGCTAACTGAAGTTCAGACGGCTATCCAGGACCAAAAGCTCTGCGTCTTTATGCTATAGAGATCAGCATAAAATTAACATAGAATCCTAATTCTTTAAACGAAAAGCTTTACAAATATCGATAGAGCAATAAGACAGGCACAGCATATCAAAAGATGAACACTGGATCTGCCTCCTATCAAAAGCAATAACAATTTTTGTGCTGAAAAAAAGAAAACTTCCTATCTCCGTAGTGTATTTTTTCGTGAAAAACCTGCCTCCAAAAATTTTCTAAGAAACGAGGTCCTTATACTTAAGTCGTCCTTGCACGTCGAGTGGGCTCAGTTAGCATTACTTTATTAACATTTCTGTATCCTCAACGAGACTTAAAAAGAAGCAGTGCTTGGACTGTGAAGCCTACATTGTTTCGCATATTCGTACAAAACGCGTACATTTGTTAGGGCTTGGCCATTCCTTCTTTGGTCAGCTCGAGCGCTGCGTCAGAGCGTAAATTTATAAGCTATTTAGTTGCTGCCTAGCAGAACTCCAGCCACCAATACTATCTTCATTTTGAGAGCTCGCTATTCGAGCAAAATAGCATTTCAAATTTGGAGTTGTCTATCTATCTCGGCTCAAGAGAGTCGTTATCTAACTTGGGTAGTTATATAGCTAGAGCTATATACTACACTGCACAGATATGTGCGCTGGCACACGCCATTTACGCTTCGGGCTATTTGCTAATTTGTAAATATGTACGCGCTTGAAATGCTCGCAATTGTTCAATAGAGAGAGGGAGAGACCAGGTGGGGAGAGACGTAGAGAAGAGATCAGCATAGTTACGCTGTATGTAATTCGCAGGGCGTTGAGGCGGGTGGACAACCATTCCGCAGCGCGATGGTTTATAATAATAAAATGCATACAAGTCATTTATAGAACCCCTGTTTTCTTTTTGAATGCATTGGGTCTGCGCCCTCTGCGTGCGGCTGTGTGCGCGATATCAGAGAGTACTCACTCTGCAATAGCGAGAAGAGGGGACTCTTTCGTGCGGCTATTTCCACAACTATTTTCTACTGCGCATATTTACCGTATACGTTGCTTTGCTGCGTCTGTTGCGGCAAAATCTTATTAAACTGCTACGCCAGACTTGCCCTTGATGTTCAAATCGTTTCGACAGCGGATGTCGCAGTCAGGCGGCTCCCGACATAGCGTCATAGACGATGCGACCACCGAACGAAGTCGTGTCAACTCAGTGGAACTCGGCGACGGCCTGGACAGTTTGGAGGGCGACAGCGACGATCCGTTCGACTCCAGCCTGGACCGACGGACCAGGAGTCATTGGCGATCGTCCAGCGAAGAACGAAGCAAAGTTCGCCGACTTCACAGCGCCTCATCGGCTGTCACAGTTGACAGAATGGACCCGGCGACGGCCAGCAACACCGCGGCCTCAGGCCAGCCGCTCGGTTTGAAGCAGCGCGCCAAAAATTTTCTCTTCCGTCGACGATCCTTCAGCTCGCTGGACACGCACAAGATCGACGGCAGGCCGGCCCGCATCGACCCCAAGCTGGTGAGCAACTACGCCAAAAGGCATCACAGCGACGACTGCATGCTGGACGCCGGAGATCGCGAACCGGACAGCCGGACAGGACAGAGTGGCAGCGCAACTGGCGGCGAAGGCGGGCTCGGCCTAGACAGCAGCGCGTCGGCCGGAAAGAAGAAAAGCAAATTCAGCCGGTCATTGAATTTGTTCACCTCAATGCGGCATCGATCCAGGTCGCGCGATGCGACGCATCGAAAACCTGAGAGCGGCAGAGTATCCACTAGCGGCGGCTCCTCGGACGGTGGCTGGACTGACGCCAGCGGGCCAGTCGACAGCGGCAGCGCCATCGGCAGCGAAGGCCCCGGACAAAGTGCAACTCTTGGACGGCGCGGACACCGCAACAGCGAGCAGTACATGGCGCCACCCCTACGCAGCAAAGGCAGCAGAGGCAGCCGCAGAGGCCCTACCAGCCGCCGTATCCGCCATACCAGCAACGTCAGGTAAGCAGTGCGAGCGCCCTGGCAACTAATCTGGATGAAATTAGCGGCTTCTGTCTAGAGAGGCACCAGCTGAGAAGTCGCGTTGGCGAGGTGCTGGCGAGCTGGCCAGTCGTGCCGCTGGAGGCCGTGTCGCCTTGGCTGGTTGGCGGCAGCGGCCGCGGCGGTGGTGGCAAGAGTAAACGCCTGTCCATGGCCTTCAAAAAGGGATCGATCTTTGCATCGGCATCGCCGTCTTCCTCATCCGGCCCGTCAACACCGTCGGGCTCGTTATCGTCCGCAGTGTTCAGCGGCGGCACTGGCGGCAGCAACTTGTCAAGCGTGAGCCAGTTCTCTGGCAGCACGGCGGAGCAGCTCAACCTGCTGTGCCAGCAGTTCAATCAAGCTGTAACACTGCGCAAGAGCTACCGCGGCAAGGATCATCTTGCGGCGCGTCTTCCTCGACGGTCTAGCGGTGAGCTAACGATTTTTTGTTATAACACAGGCTCATCAACATTAAAAAGTCGCCACCTTGGAGAGTGCGCAGTAAACTCCAGCTCAGCATTGACTTTTCAGTGACTCAACTTGCGCTACGCAACGCAGAGTTGGGCTGGGTGAGAAGGGATTGGGAAGAGCGGAGAGGGAAGATTGGATGGATTGAAGCTTCCACCCGGTTTTCATTGTTTTTTCAAGCATTTTTAAATATCAAAATGGCTGGCCAGGTGATAGACGCTGGTCGAAAGACACTGCTCACTGGGGCAAAGGGTGGCGACTTTTCAATGTTGCTGAGTATAGATTTGCATGTACATAGCATTTTACATGCTAGTTAGTAATTGCGTGCATTCGTCAGATTAAGTCTAGAGAAAAGACGTCAATGAAGATTTGGAAGAAAAAAATTCGCTGAAGTTTACTGGATTACCTGTCACAGCTGGTGTTGGATATATGCCACCTTGTGATTTAAACTTGCAATGTCCTTAAACTTCTTTGTTGGCTATAACATTCAATCTGTTGCTCCATTTCAAAGGCCACTGGAGCAGTTCCTCCGGATCGAGCAGTCGAACAACAGCGGAATCAAGGTCTTTCACCAAGCAGGCGTCGAGCTCTACCACTGCATCAAAGGATTCCGCGTTGGAGTTAAAGTGAGTCACTACTCCGCTCTCCTATCGATAAATTTCTACCGCCAGTTCTAACTAATTTACTGCCAATAATGCTGCACTATAAACTCTTCAGCAACAACAAATTCAGGTTCGATGAGCCGGGCGGAAACAGTCGCCGACAGAGTCCTTCGCAAGCCTCGTCGTCGCCAAATGAGGCATTCAGCCATCAGCATCAGCATCAGCAGCAGCAGCATCATCAACCTCATCAGCATCCAGACTATGCGGCGCACCATCGCTTCAACAATAATCGTCATCATCAGCAGCAGACGTCATCTCCTCAGTCACCCAGCTTTCTCTTTCCACCATCCGGACTGAGTTCTCAAACTTCTGAAGGTCAACAAAACTTGGCACAGTACCAGGTGAACCGTTCACTACAGCAGCAGCAGCAGCAGCAGCAGCAGCAGCAGCAGCAGCAGCAGCAGCATCAACAAGCAACCGCTGGATCATCAACTGCGCATGGATACGAGAACATTCCGCCAAATTTTTCCCTCGTCGGCGTCTCAAATGAACCACACGATGAAGTTCCCGCACCGATGCCACCCAGACGATCAACAAGTCTTCGTCAGAGCAACGAATCCATCAACAGGCTCGCGGTGCCGCCAACTGCCGCTGACGTGGCGCAGATTTCGCCCACCTACCTGAACCACATGGTGCTGAGCGGCCCGCCCTCGTCAATGCCAGCAGCCTCTTCTTCGGCCTCCTCTCAGCCGATGACGACATCAATGACGGGTTCGGTGACCGGAGCAAAGCCGCAGTTAGACCAGATCTCGGAGTCTCCCGATGACGAAGCGGCCGAGGCGACTGTTCCGTCAGAGTCGTCACCGCCGATGCCGCCGCCTCAGCTGCCGGCGCGGACCTCCCTGAGGCTGCCCTACAGCAGACTGCCTCGACCAGCGTCCATTTCTGGCGACGCTCAGCAGCAGCCCGACAGCCCCGGCAACGGCAGCTATCAAGTGTGGCGCGGGGCCCTGCCCTATTCTACCCAGTCGCCGTCGTCCTCCTCGTCCTCGCTGGCGCAGACCTCATCGGCGGCGCCGCCCCGGCCTCGGCCGCCGCTGCTGCCAACCGCCGACAGCGCCAAGATTGTGCGCGAGGCGCGCGCCAAGCTGAGCCAGCTGAATCGGCTCAGCGCCGAGCTGGCCAAGCGGCAACAGCTGCCGGCGCCGCCGCCGGCCGTCTGTCCGTTCGACGCCCTGTCGATGGGCCAGGTCTCGTCGGCGGTCCCAAGTGCAGCGGTGAGGTCGTCCCAGTCCGACGCAAATGGAGCAGCGAATGGCGGAGACGCGGCTGCGGCGAGCTGGCGGAACAGTCTGCTTCTGCAAGACGAGCTGGCAGTGCGGGAGTACCTGAAGGGTCTGACCACGGCTTGCTCTACTGACTACTAGACAAGTAGCTCAATACGCGTGGCTGAATATTTATATCACTATCAGTTTTAGAATAGAAAATCTAATCCTTAAGTTTAGATGCTGTATTATAAACATAGCTTTGGATGTCTACTTAACAATCAAATTACTAGACTCTTAGCTACAGGGAACTCTGGGCGTTCGGCTGCACCGTGTGGAGGCGTCACTGCCCATTCCACTAAGCCCTGGCGATCAAGGGAACCAAATTCTGCGGTGTCCGCAGCGACTGTCGCCCCTCGGAGAATCCAAGAGGTGAACGAACGGTCGCTACCCCGGTAGCTGCTTGCCGTTCTGGTAGCGGACGAGCTGGTACACAAAGATTCTCGAGTCTTTTTAGTGATTTTATCCATTTTGAAAAAAATCAATGAGCGGGGGGACCTTTAAGAAAATTGTTTTTCCAGTGAAAAAGTCATTTAGCTATCTTGAAAATTATAGCGAAGGGTCAAAAGTTCGTATTGCAGGTCCTCTGCTTCAATTCTAATTCTATGGGTAGCTATTTGCTTTTAATTGCTTTTACTTCAAATCAGCAAGCAGCTATATTTGCCTGTCAATGTGCCTCTTCTGCGTAGAAATCAAGATCTAATCTTTTAGCATTGTGCGGCAAATAGTCATTCAGTTTCTTAAAAAAAGTACCCGTGCACTGCACTGACACTTAAACTGTATTTCCTAGAAATAAATGATATACTTGTCATTGAAATTAATGACAGTTCAAGCAATCATGTCAAAGTTAAACAACATTAAAAAACCAGAGAAAACTCAGAGAATCATAGTGAAACGCAAAGTCGTGAATTTAAAATAGCTATAGCTGTTTCGTTTTAATTAGTAATACATATCTTTTCTACTATCTAAATTTTACATTTTCAACTGTTGTCTCGCATGCAAACAATGCTGAATTTGCTCAACTATTTGTCCAAAAGCTTTCTGTGCATGTCAAAAAAACATGATTCCAGAATTCCAATTCTGCCATTAGTTTTTATACCGATTTGCTTGGCTACGCTGTACAGATCGCTTGCTTGTCTGTAGAAAATAAATTCCTTTTTTTTACTTTCTTCCAAGGATCAAGACTGAAAATTGTCAACTTTATATTTTAGCCACTGTTATTGAGTACGTGTTTTCATTTAAAATTTTAGACATTAGCTTTGTAATTATAGCTGGGTGTTCTTGGTAGAAAGTTAGCTGCTGCTCATTGCGGAAACAAAACCCGGTAAATTGGAATATCTAGCTGGAATTAGAATTGGAACAAATGTAACTCAAATGTAGCTTTCTTGTACAGCGCGCGTCCAGCCACAACCCCAGCGCCTCGACGTCGCAATCCTCGGCGCTCATGTCGAACCCGCACTCCCCACTTTCTAGTCGCTGATTCGCCAGCGCCCGGTAGCGAGATCTCGACCGGCTGTCCAACTGCGAGTGAATAAAGATCGATATTGTATGTCTCACTCACACACAGCAGTGAGGGAGAGCTGTCTCACTCACACACAGCAGTGAGGGAGAGCTGTCTCACTCACACACAGCAGTGAGGGAGAGCTGTCTCACTCACACACAGCAGTGAGGGAGAGCTGTCTCACTCACACACAGCAGTGAGGGAGAGCTGTCTCACTCACACACAGCAGTGAGGGAGAGCTGTCTCACTCACACACAGCAGTGAGGGAGAGCTGTCTCACTCACACACAGCAGTGAGGTACAGCTGTCTCACTCACACAGCAGTAAGGGAGAGCCGTCTCACTCACACACAGCAGTGAGGGAGAGCTGTCTCACTCACACACAGCAGTGAGGGAGAGCTATCTCACTCACACAGCAGTGAGGTAGAGCTGTCTCACTCACACACAGCAGTGAGGGAGAGCTGTCTCACTCACACACAGCAGTGAGGGAGAGCTGTCTCACTCACACACAGCAGTGAGGGAGAGCTGTCTCACTCACACACAGCAGTGAGGGAGAGCTGTCTCACTCACACACAGCAGTGAGGTACAGCTGTCTCACTCACACAGCAGTAAGGGAGAGCCGTCTCACTCACACACAGCAGTGAGGGAGAGCTGTCTCACTCACACACAGCAGTGAGGGAGAGCCGTCTCACTCACACAGCAGTGAGGGAGAGCTGTCTCACTCACACACAGCAGTGAGGGAGAGCCGTCTCACTCACACACAGCAGTGAGGTACAGCTGTCTCACTCACACAGCAGTAAGGGAGAGCCGTCTCACTCACACACAGCAGTGAGGGAGAGCTGTCTCACTCACACACAGCAGTGAGGGAGAGCTGTCTCACTCACACACAGCAGTGAGGGAGAGCTATCTCACTCACACAGCAGTGAGGGAGAGCTGTCTCACTCACACACAGCAGTGAGGGAGAGCTGTCTCACTCACACACAGCAGTGAGGCAGAGCTGTCTCACTCACACAGAGCAGTGAGGGAGAGCTGTCTCACTCACACAGCAGTGAGGGAGAGCTGTCTCACTCACACAGCAGTGAGTTACAGCTGTCTCACTCACACAGCAGTGAGGCAAAGCTACTCAAAACTCACACCTGCTCACTCAGCTGATTGCGAGAGTCTCACCTGTCCAACCTGAACTACCAGCAGGCGGCGTCTGAACGAGTTCGCAGCGAGGAAGGCTTGGAACTCGCACTGCAGCTCGGCCTCGTCTCTGAGCCAGCAGAGCAGGCCGTTGCTGAGCAGCAGCACGAACTGGCGAGTTCGCTTCATCAGGAAGCTGTTGATGCGGCTGGCTGGCGAGGCGCCCTCAAAGTTGTCAGGCCAGCGAGCAGCCAGGACCGCGTCGTTGGTGCCGAGCCGAACGCCTGAGAGGCGACGAACGATGAGCTCGACGACGGTGTTTGAGCTCGAATCTGGGTCGGCTCGGGACTCGGAGTCAGAGGCGGACTCAGGAGCAGACAGGATGAAGACCTCCGGCACTTTGTCCGAGTGGAACGGCGGCCAGTCCCGAATCGCGCTCAGGATGGCCTTTATAATGCTTAATGTTATAAATTTCGAGCTTGTCGTTTTATGATCTGTTTCACAACAGTGCTGCAATAATTTGTGTACTTACTTTGTGTAGAAACAATAACAGCGACATTTAAAAAGACAAAAACAGTTGGAAACGACAGAACCTTAAGAAAATTAGTTACTCAGAAGTAGTATTTAAAGCATCCTCAGCATGCATACTTCTAGTAGTATGCTTAGATTGATATTCTTAGTCTATACACTATAAGTAATACATGTTTAGCCACAAACTAAGGACTTTGTTAAAATCAACTTATTATGTAATATGTCATTTTTAAACCACCTGACAAGGCACCGCTAATCCTGCATCCTTTGTATTTACTCAGCTTTGAGGCCTTTCTCATAAGCTCCGTCATTATAAGACTTTACAAACAGCGCCTGCATGGGGTTATTTTAAAGCCAGAGTTGCCAACTCAACTTGCTTTTACAGTGCAAACATAACTATTGGCCTATCTATCTATCTATCTATCTATCTATCTATCTATCTATCTATCTTTCTATCTTTCTATCTATCTATCTATCTATCTATCTATCTATCTTTCTATCTTTCTATCTATCTATCTATCTATCTATCTATCTATCTATCTATCTATCTATCTATCTATCTATCTATCTATCTATCTATCTATCTATCTATCTATCTATCTATCTATCTATCTATCTATCTATCTATCTATCTATCTATCTATCTTTCTATCTTTCTATCTATCTATCTATCTATCTATCTATCTATCTATCTATCTATCTATCTATCTATCTATCTATCTATCTATCTATCTATCTATCTATCTATCTATCTATCTATCTATCTATCTATCTATCTATCTATCTATCTCTCTATCTGTCTATCTATCTATCTATCTATCTATGTACCTTTCCATCTATCTATCTATCTCTCTATCTATCTATCTATCTATCTATCTATCTATCTATCTATCTATCTATCTATCTATCTATCTATCTATCTATCTATCTATCTATCTATCTATCTATCTATCTATCTATCTATCTATCTATCTATCTATCTATCTATCTATCTATCTATCTATCTATCTATCTATCTCTCTATCTATCTATCTATCTATCTCTCTATCTGTCTATCTATCTATCTATCTATCTATCTATGTACCATTCCATCTATCTATCTATCTCTCTATCTATCTATCTATCTATCTATCTCTCTATCTATCTATCTATCTATCTCTCTATCTGTCTATCTATCTATCTATCTATCTATGTACCTTTCCATCTATCTATCTATCTCTCTATCTGTGCATTAATCACATGCAGTTATTACAGGTGTACATCTGAGTCTTTGAGTTTCTCCCTTAGAAGTCCTCACTTCCCGTTATTATCCATCCTCAAGAGCCAGCCAGACCAGACAACTGACGAAGTTCTCCATCCATTCTTCCCAGAACATCCGTCAGAGATGCTAATGAGCCGAAAAATTGAGCTCAAGAAAGCTCCACGCTCTGCCTGGAGGCAAAGTGATTTCCCATCTTTTTCCCTTTATCTCTATTTTTATAGATTTTGCCTGTCGAAGTCTCAAGCTTAGCATGCACTTTTACGGCCGAGCAAAATCGCCTGCTGCAGTGGACTCAGACAGATGGAGCTCTGGGAGATTTTTCTCCATCGTTGCTCTCCACTTGCTTCGATTGTCAAAGCAGTTTTTGCCTGAGCAATAATAATCCCCCAATCACTGATCCTCTCACTCGAAGGGATTCGCTAAATTCCGGACCTAGTTAGTAATAGAAAAAATATATAATATAACAATAGTATTTAGTGTCAAGCTCTGCTCAGAAAAAGTACACAATTTTATACTTTCATTAAACATCACACTTTTTATCACATGCACTTTTTATCAAATGCTGTATGACATCTTTATGACTACTATGACTATTCTATGGCCATTTTATGACTAATCTATGACTAGATTATGACGACTACATGACTACTATATGACTACCCAATGACTACTCCGTGATTAACCATTGATTAATCTAGGATCAGTCAATTACTCATCTATGACATATCTATGACTTGTCTATGACTCATCTATGACTGCTCCATGACACATCTATGACTGCTCCATGACTTATCTATGACTGTTCTATGACTCAATCTATGACTGCTCCATGACTTATCTATGACTGCTCCATGACTTATCTATGACTGCTCCATGACTTATCTATGACTGCTCCATGACTTATCTATGACTCAATCTATATGACTGCTCCATGACTTATCTATGACTCAATCTATGACTGCTTCATGACTTATCTATGATATCTATGATAAGGTATTACTAATCTACATAAAATTGACTAGTAATGTGTATTTTATGACTATAATAAAAATCAAATTTCTAACTATTTAATATTACCATACGATATGAAAGCCGGTCCATTTATAAAAAGTACTTTTGCATGAACTTGTTTTGCACTTTTAAGAACGAAAGCGCTCACCGACTGAACTAACAAACTAAGCAAATTAGTTATGCTTTATGCAGCCCAGATGTTTTATCGAATACCGAATACTGCCTCCAGCTTTAATATCCCCTGTCTCCCCCTTGCCTCTCTGCCGCCTGCCGCTAAATGCTTTCCAGTGTGCTGAGGCAAATTTCCATTAAGAGATCGAATTCCTTGAGAATATGCGATTCCATGCACTCAGCAGCAACCCATTCTCCCTAACTCCCTCTCTCTCATCTCCTCCATCTCCTTCGCCTCAGCTCTTCCCAGCTGAAAAGTCAGTCTCGCACAGATCAGTAGCTCGAAGGAGGTAGCTTAGGGCACCCATGCATGCCCGGATGGCTTGAGAATTATATAGACTGCATGATTCATGCACTTGTTTAGCCTAGATGTATGAAGCAGTGAAATCTTCGCTTGTCTCGATTGAGCTGCTCTGTGACACCTGTATCTGCCTCTCCGCTGTCCCCTCAGAATCCTTGAATCTGCCTCTCCGCTGTCCCTCAGGATCCTTGAATCTGCCTCTCCGCTGTCCCCCAAAGTCCTTGAATCTGCCTCTCCGCTGTCCCTCAGGATCCTTGAATCTGCCTCTCCGCTGTTCCTCAGGATCCTTGAATCTGCCTCTCCGCTGTCCCCCCAGGGTCCTTGAATCTGCCTCTCCGCTGTCCCCTCAGAATCCTTGAATCTGCCTCTCCGCTCTCCCTCAGGATCCTTGAATCTGCCTCTCCGCTGTCCCCCCAGGGTCCTTGAATCTGCCTCTCCGCTGTCCCCCCAAGGTCCTTGAATCTGCCTCTCCGCTGTCCCCCAGAGTCCTTGAATCTGCCTCTCCGCTGTCCCCTCAGAATCCTTGAATCTGCCTCTCCGCTGTCCCCCCAGGGTCCTTGAATCTGCCTCTCCGCTGTCCCCTCAGAATCCTTGAATCTGCCTCTCCGCTGTCCCTCAGGATCCTTGAATCTGCCTCTCCGCTGTCCCCCCAAGGTCCTTGAATCTGCCTCTCCGCTGTCCCTCCAGGGTCCTTGAATCTGCCTCTCCGCTGTCCCCTCAGGGTCCTTGAATCTGCCTCTCCGCTGTCCCCCCAGGGTCCTTGAATCTGCCTCTCCGCTGTCCCCCCAGGGTCCTTGAATCTGCCTCTCCGCTGTCCCTCAGGATCCTCGAATCTGCCTCTCCGCTCTCCCTCAGGATCCTTGAATCTGCCTCTCCGCTCTCCCTCAGGATCCTTGAATCTGCCTCTCCGCTGTCCCCCTAGGGTCCTTGAATCTGCCTCTCCACTGTCCCCCTAGGGTCCTTGAATCTGCCTCTCCGCTGTCCCCCCAGGGTCCTTGAATCTGCCTCTCCGCCGTCCCCTCAGGATCCTTGAATCTGCCTCTCCGCCGTCCCCTCAGGGTCCTTGAATCTGCCTCTCCGCTGTCCCCCCAGGGTCCTTGAATCTGCCTCTCCGCCGTCCCCTCAGGATCCTTGAATCTGCCTCTCCGCCGTCCCCTCAGGGTCCTTGAATCTGCCTCTAAGAGCATCGGCGCCTTGCAGGAAAATTGAATGCGATGAGCGTTGTACACGCCTCTGAGTGAGGTTTTACCATAGAACGGGGTGGAAATAGCATTTCAGGAAATAACTTCACCAATTTGGTGGGAATACGTATCCCATGGACCTTGTGAGGGCAGAACAAAGGAGAATCCAAAGGCTGTGAACTTCTTCTCAAACGAACTCTATGCTAATAACCAAATAAAATTTAATAAGATTAAAGCGGAGCGGCTCAAGGAAGTTCCTTCCTTCTGATAGGAATATTGAGGTCGCCCTGTTTACCACCTTCAATACCTTGCACTTAAGTGGCATGGCTGCTACGGAATAATGAAATCAATGACGGCATGCCTGGTGAGTGAGCCATGTGACCTTGCGTATTTAATGCACGCATTTCTTAAGCGCGAAATGTCTCAACACTTGCATTTTTGAGCATCGTCTTTGTACATAATTCTAGCCAGAACTAGACAGCACATTGACGAGAAAACGTGGTTTTTCCAGAGAGGTAGGTGGATTAAAGAAATCGGCTTCAAATTTTCGTCTGTATTGGCAATATTCTGTACAAGACATATCCTACTAATTAAAAAACTATCTGGTAGTTACTATATTTCTTCAGGCAAAGTAAACCTATAAAAATTACTTAAGTGTAGTACACATAATTATTAGTTTTCATTGCCAGTCTGAGTGAACGCAGTCTAAAAATAGATTTTGTAAACCCCACCAAGCGAGTCTGTCCCATCATTTTTCATCGATCTTCGCCACGAACGAACTGTCTCGATCCACAGATAAACATGAGCAGTAATTACATGCACGTAGTTCGTATTAAGAGTTAAGAGATGCACGAGTAAGCCCTGACTTGTGATTGTCATAACAGGTGTCCCAAACGATGCTGCCTCATATTAGTTTGAGTTGTGGGCTGGCGGAAGTGGCTGAAAAGAGTCAGACAATGTGAAGCTTCAAAACTGAGAGATCAAAACCTACATGTAGTTTATTCAAAACATTTTATTCCAGTCTTTGTTGCGTCCCCAACGGGGGCGCTGATTGCTAGTCCACTATACTATAACCTATATTACTACGTGCATGGTGGGACGCAGCTCATTTCAACAGCTCAACAAGGTTTTGGAGATTAAAAAGTGAGAAAGTGACAGGAAGCGAATGAAAAACAAGGCTCACAGGCCTCATAAAAGTGCACTTGCACTCAATCGCTGATTGGTCTAGCAGCTATGCAGCGAGCGAACCGCTCTTCACACCCGACCGTACAGAGAGAATCTCCTTAGTCCCGAAATTGGCAATGATATATAATACACGTATACGGGTCTGAGAGAGAAGGGGAGAGAAAGCCAAGAGGGAGTATAGCTATAAGTAGACACCCAACTCAAAAAGTTCCCGCTGAGAGGAGAAAGTGAAAATCGTAGGACAGGCGCAGACTCCATGCAGCCCTTGTAGTCGAGCCATGCCGGCTCTTCAAACTTGAACAAGTTCCGCTTTGAACTTTCTTTCAAAAAGTCTATCTTCATCCAGCCATTCACGCGATGGGCAGCGCCATGGCTCGTCTGCTGGCAGTTTGTGCCACTTCAAAGTGCCGCCATAGTGTCCATCCACGTCAGACACATCCTGTACAGCCGCTAAATCCGCTTCCAAGACAGCATTGGAAGCTGCAGAATCGTCGTCATCAAAATCAGCATCACCGAGCTCCTCTGGCCCCGATACCGTTGGAGAACTGGCGATTGACTCCGCCGCTGAGACAGTCGCTGCGTCAACGCAGGCAGGAGCCGCCACCTCATCAGCGTTCTCAAGAAGCTGCTTCTGCAGATTCTTCATCAACATTATCCAGCTTCGCAATCCGGCTGAGTCCCAACGGGGAGGATGACGGCTCTGACTTTGCGGCATCGTAAGTGCCGTCAGAAGTCTAGAGATCGGCGACAACGCAGTCTAGCAAGCGCGGTTGCGGGAGAGCTCAGCAACAGCAGCAGCAGCGGAGGCAACCAATGCCGAGTGAGATTGAAGCGAGCCACCGCTTCAGCTGACGGGCCAGCTCAGGTGATTGGCAAAGGGTTTGATTCTGTGCATGGACGCATTTATTTGGGGCTTTTATTAGGGTTGTCGTACGATTCAGAACCCAATGCACAGAGAGTGTACATGCCTGTACACGCTTGACGATTAGAAAGTCAGGGCACCTGTTCACCCTGTGTGAGCGTGTGCACGAGTGCGCGCTTGCGTGTGCTCAGGAGTCAGGAGTACTGCGGGACGATGTCGTCAAATTCGTTGCGTCAGTATGCTCACGACTCTTCAACGAATATCTTTTTTGATTTACAGGTGATTGACAGCTGGCCTCAGGTGCAACTGAGACTGCGTCACAAGCAACATGAGGAGCTGCTCAGTCAGCATCAACATCGACCAGATCAACGAGGCAACGGTGCAGCAGCTTCAGCAACAAGGCAGCAGAAGCTGCACGCATTTTGTTGCCTGCCAGTCAGCCGATGGACCGTCGACTGTCTGCGACGAAGTGCGGATAAAATTGCAGCTCTGGCGACCCGGTTCGACTGTTTGCTGAACGAGCCGGCGGCTTCAGTCGCGGACGACGCAGGAGAGTCAAGCGAATCGGGCTGCTGCCTGGAAATCTGGGGACCGAATGTGAGCAGAGTGAGGCAGTTTCACGATCGGCTGCTCATGCTGGCCGCTAGTGAGAATTGCCCCGGCATTAGATTTTGAGAGCAAGTAATAAACAGCTGCATGGACTATTTAGGATACGCTCGTACTGGTCGGTTCCCTATTAGAGCTAAATGCATGTGTCTACCCCATCTATCTCATCTACCCCATCTACCCCATCTACCCCATCTATCTCATCATCTACCCATCTACCCCATCTACCCCATCTACCCCATCTATCTCATCTACCCCATCTACCCCATCTACCCCATCTATCTCATCTACCCCATCTACCCCATCTACCCCATCTATCTCATCATCTACCCATCTACCCCATCTACCCCATCTACCCCATCTGTCTCATCTACCCCATCTACCCCATCTACCCCATCTATCTCATCTACCCCATCTACCCCATCTACCCCATCTATCTCATCATCTACCCATCTACCCCATCTACCCCATCTATCTCATCTACCCCATCTACCTCATCTACCCCATCGACCCTAATCCACCCATCTACCCCATCTACCCTATCTACCCTATCTACCCCATCCACCCCATCAACCCCATCTACCCCATCTACTCTATCTACCCCATCTACCCCATCAACCCCATCTACCCAATCTACTCTATCTACCCCATCAACCCCATCAACCCCATCTACCCTATCTACCCTATCTACCCTATCTACTCCATCAACCCCATCTACCCCATCTACTCTATCTACCCAAGCTACCAGGGGCGTTGCCATGGATTTAATGTGGGGGACAAAGCTACGAATTCTACACGTACATGTGCATTATTTTCAGAGTCGGTGTTGTCAGCTGCTCATTTTTGCGCCGCAGGCACTCATTTTGGTGCCACAGACGCTATGTTTTGTCGCCCTGAAGCAAAATTATTGATTTCCATAACGCGTAACAAGGTTGGGTGAGGGGGGACAAAGCATTGGCATGCCACCCCACAGCTTTTACTGGGGGGGGGGAATATGGGTGGCGACGCCCCCACAATCTACCCTATCTACCCTATCTACATGTACCCTACCTACCCAGTCTACCATATCTAAGTCTAGATAGATATAAAACGATTAAGTAGTCTATGTCAGATTACAAATAATTAATCTGCAAACTAGGAGGATCACCTAGCTATAAAAATTCAGCTGATTTTTGCGTACAATCTATCTTTATAGCTGTAAAGCGGTAAAACCCATGTGCAAGTGATTATCTTCGAGTTTTGTCTTCTTGCGCAACCCACAGCAATCAATGCAGCTCTATCAATCAGTTTTTTTGTATTCTTATTTGAATCATTTTGATTACTTGATTTTTTGTAGGCGTAAGTAAAACGAACATTTTGATAACAAACTAATAAGATTGAATTTATTTTTTTCTTGGAGCAAACGAGGTTTTCTATTTGTTTTAACACGAATTTTTTTCTTAGAAAAAAACATGCGAAGCTCTTATACGGTAGCAATAATGTATCCAGAAAAATACTTTGCCATTCGAAACACGATATCTACGCATTCGCAGTTTGGTTCTGTGCCACCTGCATTTTTTATCCAGTCAGGCAATATTGTAATATTATATGGGTAGTTCAGAGTGGATCTTCAACTTTGCAAGGTCTTTTCACACGTACGTACCTGACACCAAATTAATTATTAGCTATAAAAAATTCCAGAAAAATATTTTGTCTCAATTTATATTCAACATGCAATCAATGAAAGATCAGAAAGTTTGTTTAAAATTATCAATTTTCGGAACTAATTTTTAATTAGTTATTCTTCAGATATCGAACTCCAGTGCAGAGAATAAATTAAGCCTTTTATAACTCGATTCGATTATTTAATTAGCTCATTTGCATAATCTCACCCTCGAAGCTGCTGCAGAATGAAAAGTACAACCCATGCAGTCGGTACCAGCTTGTGTCAGGTTGGAAACAAAGTACACGGTTAAAAGACTGTAATCTAACAGGGTTTGGAGGCTCAGCGCTGGTTTGTCAGACGATGTCGCCCAAGGCGTTGCGTCAGGGTGTCTGCAGCAACCCTCCTGCAAATATTTAATGAATTTAGCCACACGGTATATATTGACATTAACTACAGTCTCTTAATGAATTTTCCTAAAGAGAAATGTACTGCATTCCTATCCGTCAGTAAATTTTTGCAATATTATTTTCAATTATTTTCGGTTCACTGATTCGAGTTGCTCGTCGAAAAGTACAAGCCAAGTAGATTAATTATGAAACTCGAAGGCACCGCTCGTACACGAGGGACCAATATTTAATTAGCGCACCCGTATACGCAACTACTGACTGATTATACTAAGTATAGAACTATACTTAATAATAACACTGAATGTTTATACAATCACGGATTGCTCGAAAGTTATTAGAAATACTAAACTATATTTCAGATTCTGTGTATCTAGAAGAAGTCTTTGATCGAGAGCTCCAAGGAGTTCATCCCCGAAGCCCCCGGCCAAAGGGCTTCGGTTTTTGGTTTTGCGCAGTCGGACACTGATTGGTAAAGCAGAGACGCACAGATAGAGCAAGTAAAAGACGTTTAAATTAACAAGCTCGCGTCAATTCAGCCGTGCCTTCTGTGCTCATCCAGCGTCCCGTCCCGAGACTTAATCTGCCTTGTCAGCTTTGGCTTTTTAAGCCACGTTCGGTAGCTTGAGATGGATTAGAGCTAAAGCCAGTAGGGATTAGGGATTAGCGCGATGCAGAGTCGACTGACTGCACCCGCCAGGAGGCTGCAGAAGCAGATGCAAAGCTCTGGAGCTGTTTGGCTCTCTTTTTGTTGTTGCATTTTATCGGCAGGAAATTTATATAAGACGAGTTTATTAACAACCCGAGACGAGAGACTGTAGAAATAGTAGAACTATTTAAACAAAAATATTGCCAAAAAACTTGTTCATACGTCAGCAATTGAAGTTGCAAAATCTATAATGATAATATAGATATTTGCATATTCTACAGTACTCTGAGATTTGGATAATCTACTCTGAGATTTGGATAATCTACTCCTGAGATTTGGATAATCTATTCTGAGATTAGGATAATCTACTCTGAGATTTGGATAATCTACTCTGAGATTTGGATAATCCACTCTGAGATTTGGATAATCTACTCTGAGATTTTGATAATCCACTCTGAGATTTGGATAATCTACTCTGAGATTTGGATAATCTACTCTGAGATTTGGATAATCTATTCTGAGATTAGGATAATCTACTCTGATATTTGGATAATCTACTCTGATATTTGGATAATCTACTCTGAGATTTGGATAATCTATTCAGAGATTTGGATAATCTACTCTGATATTTGGATAATCTACTCAAAGATTTAAATAATCAACTCTGAGATTTTGATAATCGAAATTGAGACTTGGATAACCTACTCTGATATTTGGATAATCTATTCTGAGATTTGGATAATCTATTCTGAGATTTGGATAATCTACTCTGATATTTGGATAATCTATTCTAAGATTTGGATAATCTATTCTGAGATTTGGATAATCTACTCTGAGATTTAGATAATCTACTCAAAGATTTAAATAATCAACTCTGAGATTTTGACAATCGAAATTGAGACTTGGATAACCTACTCTGATATTTGGATAATCTATTCTGAGATTTGGATAATCTATTCTGAGATTTTGATAATCTATTCTGAGATTTGGATAATCTACTCTGATATTTGGATAATCTATTCTAAGATTTGGATAATCTATTCTGAGATTTGGATAATCTACTCTGAGATTTAGATAATCTACTCTGAAATTTTGATAATCTACTCTGAGATTTGGATAATCTATTCTGAGATTTGGATAATCTACTCTGATATTTGGATAATCTACTCTGAGATTTCGATAATCTACTCTGACAGTTGGAAAATTTACTCTGAGATTTGGATAAACTGTATTATTAGCATCACCTTCACTGAACTAATATGTATTTTTTATATTAAATTGGCTACGAACATAAAATTATATTACTAGCAATCAGCGCCCCCCGTTGGGGAGCCAAAAAAATGGAATACTAATTTTTGAATAAACTACATGTAGCTTTTGACCTTAGCCTTGACGTCTCAGCAATTCCCCCCGTAAGCCTTGACATCTCAGCAATTCCCCCCGTAAGCCTTGACATCTCAGCAATTCCCCCGTAAGCCTTGACATCTCAACGATTCCCCCTGTAAGCCTTGACATCTCAGCAATTCCCCCGTAAGCCTTGACATCTCAACGATTCCCCCCGTAAGCCTTGACATCTCAACGATTCCCCCCGTAAGCCTTGACATCTCACAAATTCCCCCTGTAAGCCTTGACATCTCAATAATTCCCCCCGTAAGCCTTGACATCTCAACAATTCCCCCTGTAAGCCTTGACATCTCACCAATTCCCCCCGTAAGCCTTGACATCTCAACAATTCCCCCCGTAAGCCTTGACATCTCAACGATTCCCCCTGTAAGCCTTGACATCTCAGCAATGCCCCCCGTCAACATTAACATATCAGCAATTCTCCGCAAGACGCTTCTTTTATGTTTGACATGACGCTTCTTTTATTATTTTCAAGTTGACAGAAAATTTCTTAAACTTCGACACTAGTACTTTTTTATGAAAGTAGTAGCATTCAAACTTTTTGTTTTTGTAGAAGAAAAATTCACAAATAATTTGATTGACATTTGAAAAATTCGGCTACAGCTTGGCTAGCATATTTTGGGAGTCTTCAGAGTAGCAAAGCGGCTTATCAGAAGCTCTTAACATCTGTAATTATCTTCTCGTAGCATATCAGTGCTCAGCCAATAATGAGCAGCAATCTATAAGAAAATCAGTTCGTGCTATATAAGCCACTTCAAAAGCACACCATTTACAATTGCACCACTTCAATTGTAGCAATAGTGAGACTACTTGAGCATTAAACTGTTGTGCAGTATTTCAAACAGTTAGACATATTCTGCCTGCCAAACAGCACAATGGATTACATAAGTGGCCAATTTTACATTGCAGACCACTTGTCTCGGTTCACTGCGTTGCATACAGCAATTGAACAGCTACTGTTGAAATTTTGGTTGGAGATGGTAAAAATTGCATAAAGACATTGCCCGCAATACCAGCAAAGAAACACATGTATAAAAAAGCAGGCAGAAAACTAGCGTGTTCCTTTGTTTGTACATAGTCAGTTTTTACTGTTAAAATTCTTGGTGATGACACGTGTACGACCATAGCTACACATGAATCTTCTATTAGAAATATCACGACCGTTGCGTCATGACACATAAAAAATTTTAACCATTTGACTCATTAAAATTTTTAAGCTATTTAAGGAAAAAATCGATTTTTATAACGTTTTCAGAGTATCTCAATATTTTTTTTTCATTTTGGTCGGATAGTGGTTTATTTGAAAGTTAGATATCAAACAATATAATACGAACTATAGACGTCAGTAACGCTACAAACTTATGAAAAATACTTAAAAGGCACAGATTTCTGAGGTTTGCTAATCGAAAAACCCCATTCAGCGCTACACGGGTTCTCTAAGAACGACAAATACGCGTTCCTTACCGACCTCCAGATCAATTCTAAGAAAATCGAGTGGCAGCGTTCTTTTACTGAAGTTGGTATATGTGCAGTGCTTGATTGTGAGGATAATTCAATTGTCATACGTTCTCTTACTATATCTGCTGATTTTAAGCTGCCTGCGAAGCACCCTAAAAACCTTCAAGATTGAGTCCGGTCGCTGTGCACTCTGGAGTGCTTACGCAACGATGACGGATGGCTGTAGGACTTGCCGCAGTTGGCCACCTGACAGCGATAGCCCTTGGCGCTGGCGTGCACCTGCGCGTGCTTCTTCCGATCCGAACTGTTGGCGAAGCGCCTGTCGCAGCCGGGGAAGTCGCAGGCGAAAGGTTTCTCACCTGCAATGCCCAGGTTGACGAATTCAAGACACTTAACAAGGGGCTAAGTTAGGAATTTTTTATGGGAATTTCACATCTTTGAAGAGGCTTTTGACATGTCTTTGACTTGGCTGCAGGGCGATCCGAAGACGCAGCGACGAGGCGAACGTCGCCCATTCCGCTAATTCCTGATAAGCCGCATTGGCTAGGGCGCTGGACCGGCAGGGAGGTCCGCCGGACCTGTCTGCAGCGTTGTCTTCGGTGGGGAAGAAAGGAGGCTCGTTTGGTAGCCCGGAGGAATCGGATAAGACATGGAATGTTCTCGGGCCGGCAAGCGTCGTCCAGGGACGGGTTGGGCCCCGAGGTAGTGGAGCCGGTCTCAGTTGAAGGCCGGACTGCTAGCAGCTTTTGACATGTACTTAAACCAATTTTGAAGGAAGAGTTCGTTAATCAATCCTAATACATGTTATTAAAGACTACCAATTTGAAAGAATCCACCATGCAACTACAGTAAGTTCAAAGCATTGTCTTTCAAACTTATCAAACTTTGTCGGTTATATTGTCTAAAATTCTTGTGCTTTTGAAAAGGTTGCTTCATTCAAAACACAAGAGGCCATTATGGTTGCTCTTAAAAATGATTTACAACATCTTTACCTGTATGAATTCTTAGATGAATCTTCAAGTTCTCTGCCCTAGCGAATCGACGCCCGCAGTTGACGAAGTTGCATCGAAACGGTCGCTCTCCGGTGTGAACCCGGATGTGATTCACCAGCTTGTAGCGAGCGGTGAATGGCATAAGCTGACGGGGACAATTCAGCCAGTGACATACGTGACGGTCTTTTCGTTCGTCAGCCTCATGACTGTCGTTTGCTGGGGGGGGGGGACAGCAAACAATATTGATCTTATCAGCCCTTAAGTTGCACGTCGATACACCCAAAAATAGCAGCAATAATAGTAATAATATTAACAATAGTAGTCGCAACAGTTAAAAAGGCGTTTTGGAACCTAAATACAACGCAACTGTGCTACATCATCCCAGCAGGACTGAGGCAATTCTTCTCATTCAGCAGACTCCTGAACGCATACAAGCGAGCCAATACTGTACTCACGCACTCATGCACCCACTCACCAGGGTGCACAGCGGCTCTGACTTTCTAAACGTCCAGCATGTTTGCTCTCTGAGCCTTTGGGGCTGGCCCTCATGGGTTCGAATCGCAGGACAACCCACGGGATATTTTTTACAAAAGACCTCAAATTAGATCGCGCAAATGAAATCGAATCCAGGACTCGTGGACTGCTATAAGCTACTCTGCCCCGGCACGCAACCGAAGGTGACTATTTCAGTTTTACACAAAATTACATGCAGAAGTAAATATAATCCATGGTTACTCGGTGTCAGCACTTACTGGAAGACTTTAGATGATCGCTGGTCACATGCTGCACAATATCGCTCACTCTATGAAAGAGTCGACCGCAGTAGCTTTGGTCTGATTCATCGTCGGTACAACTCAGCCACAGGCATCGCAATTCAGATGAAGAGGAGGCTGTAGTGACGTTCTGTTCCGACGACGCTTTTGTAGACTTAGACAGTTGGGATTGATGCTGCTGCTGATGCTGCAGTTCTTCTAGCATGCAGGAAGACACATTAAACGCCGGTTTCTGCTGCTGCTGCTGTTGTTGATGATGATAATAATGATGATAGTGATGGTGCTGAAAGTGATACGACTCAGCAGCAGGTTGAGTCAGCAGGGTGAGCTGTTGCTGCCGATAGCAGAGACAACAGCAGCAGTACTGACCGTGATGAGTCTGGTACTGCTGGTAATAGCACGAAGGCTGGTAAGGCACGTAACAGCATAGCGCTTGAGCTCCGGCGCTGTAGTACGGAGCAACCGCAGGCTCTGGTCCAATGAACATTCCGCTGCGATATTAACTGATATAGTTGTGGGGTCGAATGACTTCTTGCAGAGCCGGACGGTAGGGTTCGATCTCTGCGGGAGGCTACTCAACGGAAGGTTTTATTATTGGAATTCGATGTTACGCTGGCCTCTGTTCAACACACTTACGCTATTATTCTTCTTCAATTGTGTCTCCGTCCCCACCCGCTGGCCTATCTGCATCAATCCTGGCAGGGGGTCCGCTAGCGCCATTTACTGGTATTCGACAATTACAATTGTGTAACTGGCATGTTGTCGAATCTTGAGCCTGTATTGCAGGGCCAATCATAGCTGATCATAGCTGTATTAGCACATTTTTACCATAAAGTCTGTAAGTTAAATTTCTAATAATATTTACCTCACAGCAATTAAAATAAACTGTCTGTATGATTGGAAAACAGTATGAAAGCAGCAGTTCGTGTACGTGTACATTTAACAGTACGTACAATAACGTTATCATGATTACATGTACTTAAAGTCGTGCAGCTATAGATTATAAATAATTTTTATACGATTACCAATTAGATACATGCAGGATTAAATTTCATCACTAACAAATATATGCCGGCGGACATCGGAATGATCGAGCGCCCTTTCAAGATCGACATATCTCGAGTGTGCATGAGTGCATGCTTAACTGACTGCCAGCAGGGCCATCAGCTGTGATCTTTAATCCATTATTCTTACTCGCGTGAATGTTTTGAATCAGCTGGCAAATAATTGAAGACGGCAGATTTTTGCCTAAATTGTCTACATTAGTTTGGCACCGATTAGAATTCGGGCTCGAGATTCGTCATGGCTACTCGTACACATGTTATATGCATGCTTATATGCATGGGAGATCATATTACATGCATCTTGTACAGGAAATTCCCACCCCCTCCCTTAAATCCACCCGAGGGTTCTGGTTGGTGAAAATCCGATAGTTCATCCAAGGACTACTCAAGTGATGTTGAAGGATGGAAAACTACGTTTCTTAGCAGGCGCGTCGCCACCGGGGGATGTCCCCCCCCCCCAGTAAAAGCTCTGGGGGGGGGGGCATGCTGCGCCAAAATGAGTGTCTGCGGCGCCAAAATGAGTGCCTGCGGCGCAAAAAATGAGTGCCTGCGGCGCCAAAATGAGTGCCTGCGGCGCCAATGCAAAATGAGTGCCTGCGGCGCGAAAAAATGTGTGCCTGCGGCGCAAAAAATGAGTGCCTGCGGCGCCAAAATGAGTGCCTGCGGCGCCAAAATGAGTGCCTGCGGCGCCAAAATAATTTTTATAAAGCTTTTCGGTCAGAAAATTAAGATTAAATGTAATTAACTTCTTTTTTACGTAATTGCATATCCTGCCTAAAAAACCATTAGAATTGCACGTCTCGGTTCATTGGTTTTATGAATCTATTTAGCTGACTATTTAACAATATGTGTAGCAGCAGAAACGTAGTTTTCCGTCCTTCTAATTGAGTCGTCTTTGATCGAGTTCCTCTCGACCAGTTGTCGACAAATACAGTGGTGTCTCGAAATTTGGCTTCTGTATTAATTTAATGAGATTAATGAGATTAGTTTCTCAGGGGCCTGGAGCAAGCAGAAACAGTTTCTGCTTGCTCCAGGCCCTTTCTATCGCGAGTTTAAGAACTCTAGATATCAAAAAGTACAGCTGTGTTTTTAAGTTTGCTGGTTTATGCGAATTTGCACATGTTTGAAACTGCAGTTGTACAACAGATGTTGTATTGAAGCAAACGAAAAGCTGCAGGAAATCTCATTATAACAATGATAACAAATTTTTTTATCAAGTTATACAATTTAAAGAAAGCAGTAAATTAAAAAACTTTAAATTTGCTTTTCTGTTTTATTTAATTAGAGGAAGTACTACGTAGGCTACGTAGAGAATGCAGATTTTTTGAAAAATCGTTTTGCGGGAATTTCGTAGAAACGTGCCATATTATAGTTTGGGTGGCAGTTGCTATATTATTATATCTGATAAGTGATAATCATTTTTTCATTTTGGATAATATCGACTATCTTGCAAAATTTGCTAAAGCAACAACCAATCTGTAGGGCAAGCCATAGTTGTAAAAATCCAGTTTTCATCTTTGTCTTTATATCGCTTGTTGACTAGGCTAGGCCTAGAGTCTAGGTAGGCCCTAACCTAACTTGCTAATTATAAATAGGCCTAACTGATTCACTGATTGTTTAAGTTACATTTAATTATGCTGAATCCTGGATCTTATGTTGTATGATATCGAAACTAGGCCTATCGGCCAAGTACATTGTTTGACATACATTGTTAGGCCTACTGTAGCCGTGTAGGGCCCAGTAGGGGGTAGGCCTAAATTATGAAATTAAATCAACACAATGTATTTCAAAACTATATTGCTGGCCTACATGCGCTTGACACATTCTTGAGTGTCAGTGTAACTATTAGGGTATAACATTATACATTAACAATTGGATCCTAGCCTAACAATAGTTCTTGGTTCAAGATACTTCAACTAGGATCTAGACTATAGAAAGCTAGTAAATAGGCCTAGGCCTATTCAAAGCAGCAAAAATACAAAAAATGCTAGCAGTAGGCCTAGCAGACAAAAAAAGCAGCAGATGTAATGCCTGCACACTTTGTTTTGCATTATTTTAAATAAGTTAGTTGCTAAAACTGGAAATTTATTTCTTTAGGCCTATATATATATAGCTTCTAAGATACTAAGTTATAGATAGTGTTCCGCCATAGCTGTAGCCCATTTTGTGGATGGTATGGTGTATGCCTAAAAATTCTGGCATATACTTGATTTCCGTGGCATACACCAGCATACATTTCTTACCTGTGTACAGTACAGTGTGGCATACAGTGTGGTGTATGGCGACTGGCGTAGAAATTAATATAAAGGATTTTTTCATGCTTTTTTCTGTGTTAAGTTATTTCAAAAACCATTTTTTCTGCTACTATTTTCTCATTTACCAATCATTTTAATTACCGGAATTGTCACGACAATTGTCATATTGTTATAAATTTTTATAGTTTAAATTTAAATTAAAATATTTGTTTATTTTTTTACTGTTTTTTATGTTGGCATACATTTAAAATCTGTTGGCGTACAATTGAAAATTCAATAAAAATGTGTCCGGCGTACACAGAAAACCTTCTGCAATATGGGTTGTAGCTATGGCTATGGTGCCTATGGCACCTAAGTAAAATAGGTGCCTATGGCAGCTATGGATACGCCTACGATAGCTAGCTGCTCTTATGGCTACGACTACGGAAATATAGTAGTTGTTGTCACATTCTGTAGATTCCCATAACCATAGTTATTAATGTTAAAAATTAACAAAATATTAGAAACAGGTAAAGTAAAACAAAGATACTTTTAGTAAACTGTATTATCAACTTAGAAACATGTAAAATATACCTAAAAAGTACATTAAAACACTAGCAAATTCTAATTTTTATTAATGTGAAAAAGTTCAGCATTAGTACTTTCAATAACAATTAAGTATTGTTGCTTTGAAAAAAAGACGAAATATAATCTTACAAAGGCAATCAAGTATTTCTTTTATTTTCTAACTTAATTTGCAGTTGTTTAAGCACCAGGTTATCTTCTTGATTCAAAATATTTTGTTTTCTAGACCTTTTGTTAAAACTATGGCTATAGCTATGGGAACTATGGGAATATAGTAATATTGGGGTCCCTACGGCTACAGAATATGGAGAATTAGAATAAGCCATAGTTTTGCTTACGGCTACAGCTATGGTACATGGACCCTCCTTACAGTGGAACACTAGTTATAAATATACTATTATTTTGCTTTATTTATATAGAATAGGTCAATGGGCTCAATATCATAATGGGTTATACCAAATTTGTCAATAGTTAAAACAAGCTAAGCAAATTCATTTACAACAAGACAAGACTTATTTAAAGTTATTTCTTAATGCAATAATGTAACTTTTTGTAATTCAATAATTAAACTATTGCTAAAGACTTTAACATGATTTCATGAATGTATAATTCTAGATGCTACTGTATATTATATGACTCAAAATTGAACAAATTGGGCAATCAATACTATGTATACTACACTCCAGATCATGTAGTATATGCCCAAAAATTTGGGCGTGCATTGGCCTTGCATGCCAAAATTAGGCATGCAGAGTTGGCATGCATCACTCCCAAGAAAATAGTATATGTGCACACCTGGCATACACTTTATAAAATCACGCGTAAGAGTTATTGTAAAATAGAAAAAATAAAATCTTCATTTTAAGTGTAAATTTCAAGCTTTCCAGTTTTTTTAAGCTTGTAAAAATATTTAAACTAATATTTGTGTGTATCAATTTTCTGCTATAAATGAAATTGCCAAAAAAGCATAAAAATTAACCAAATTAGTTGCTAATAAGGGTCTATTATGCAGTTTAAAACAATCATTTATTGTTGCAATGTAAAAAAGGTCATGGGCATATTTTTGAGAATGGGCATGCAAAAAATTTTTTTGGCATGCATTTGTTATTATTCAATTTTTGTTTGGGCGTGCACCCATCATGATCTAGACTATGGTATGTATATAATACCATATTGTACAAAGGCCTAGTTAAGTTTCCTAATGCAAGTATATCAAGAGTTAGTCTATCGGGGTATATTAGTTTTTTTGCTGCATAGGCCTATGCTTTATTATACTTTATTGCATCTTCGACTGAAGCAGGTCATTTTAATTCAAATTTAATTTCAATTTTTGTTTATCTCCTTAACCATTAACAAGGTTTTGTTGGAGTTTGACTTTAAGTTTCAAAATGTATACAAAAATAGTTCCAGTAAATTTATTTGCGGGTTAAAAATCTATGGGTTTTAACAGCTTATAAAAAATAAAAATAAAATAATAACTATTCACCTTTATAATTGTATATGTATCTAGTATATTATCAGGTAACCAAATTTGTCAATAATGCATAGTAAGATAAACCATGAAATTAGATGTTGACAAATTTGGTGGCACTTATTATAACAGTCTATGGCCTATGGGCTTCTATATTTATAATATATTGGATAAAACAGGCATTTCTAGCAGTTTTTGAAGCCTTCTATGAAATAAAGTAATTGAAGTATTATATAATGGTACTATAGCAATGTGGCTAAAACTTAAATTTAGGTTGCTCTAAATTATTCAAAGGTCTTTTTATACCTCTGCATACATGGCTCCCTATTGCAGCCAATGGCCATTTTCGTGGACGGCGTCCGGCGCGGATTTTGGCCTGGCGGCGGCGCGGCGGCGGCGCGGCGCGTGGCGGTGGCACGCGGTGGCGTGGCGTGTGGCGGCGGCGCGCGGCGGCGTGGCGCGGGGGCATGGGAGAGGGGTGTGGGGGCACACGTGAGGAGGGGCACAGAGGGTTATATTGAAGCAAATCACTGATCCTGGGGACTGGCCCTGGCGCGGTACGAGTAGATGTCTGGCGCAGGAAAGGGGGGCGTCCGGCGCGGTTCAGACCTTGGCTGCAATAGGGACATGGCTTTTAGAAATTCTATAGTTTTATCCAAGTTTTATCTTTTCTGTTTCACCCAATATACTATCTTTGTCTTATTTATATATAGGGATGCTTATATTAATAGAATAGGCCTAAAATTTAAAAAGTATTGTGTTTATCTAATATCAATAATAAAAAATCCTATCAAATGATAGCAAAAATATTGAAAATATTGGTATCCTATATATATAAGTACACAATAATAAAACACAAGTTTTCTAACAAAGCTAGGCCTATAACATGATAAATTTTATTTTATTTTATTTAAACTATATTTTATTAACTTTTAAATACAAAATAGCAAAGTATATTAATTAGTTTATTTACTAAAATGCTTATTAGAAATATAGTTTGAAAAGCTAATTTGAATGCTAGTTTTATTTGTATTTGTCTTTTTTGTTAGCTTTCTTATTGGATTTACTATTTGTAATTTTCAACTAAATCATTTTTGGCCTTAACCTATTTGACCTACCCTGAATTATCATTTTATAGAAAAGAAAAGAAAGAGAATATCAAAATTTATTTAAGCAAAATATTGCTGCACATTTATACGTGTATAATTGCTTATAAAAATTGAAATATAAAAAAAATATTTATTTAAAAATTGAAATATATACAGAATGAAAAAGTTGCTGTAGTTTCTGTAGTTGCTATATATTTAGTTCTAAAGTAGGAACTACTTTTAGATCTCTAGGCTCTTGGTCCATTTAAAAATCAGCATATATTTGAATGACTATTTGCCTTTTAAAGGTAATTTGTGTTTTAATTTAATAAAATTGATAAACAAATATATAGATTCCTATAGAATATTTATATCTATTATTATAACTTATGAGTATATTAGCTTATATTTTGCTCTACCTTGTCCCAAAAAGGCTTTTAATCAGTCAGTTTAATTGAAGTACATTTACTATGACTATGTAAAAAAGTGTTTATAACTCAAAAATAAAATAAAATGTAGGCATTGAAATAGGAGCATAAATGTTGATATTACTAATATAAACAAAATAAATGACAATATACATCAATATTATGGATCTATAGATAAAATTAGCAAGAAATGCATTAGTTACAAGTTTTACAACAATTCTATAGTTTTCCAACTGATTTCAACAGTTATTAAAAGCAAGGAGGCTCTGTAAATTTCATTGTCATGACTATAAAAAATATTTAGAAGCTTGATTTGTGTTGTAGCTTTTCAATTTTTTGGCTACCTTTTTTGTATGCCATACTTGTAATAGGTGAAAAGGAAGGACCAATAGGATTGAGTTGGAGAAGATGGTTGTCAACCTTAATTTTCATACTGGGCAATTTGTCAATCCCTGCAGCTTCTAATCTTCTTCCCTTAGTTTGACTTTGGTAATATTTTGAACTTGTTCAATAGCAAAAGTGACAAAATTTTCAATTGAGTTGTTAGAAGTGAGAAACCATAGTCTGGATCATGCTGGGTCTATGCCCAAACAAAATTGAATAATTAGAAATGCATGCTAAAAAATGGAGTGCATGCCTTATTCTCAAAACTACGCTGGTGTTGCAACAATAAATGACCTTTTATAAATTGCATAATGGACTGTTTTTGGCAGATAATTTGGTTAATTTTTCTGCTTATTCCACAATACTATTCACAATGGAAAATCGATACACAAAAAAATTGTTTCAATGCTTTATTGCAAGCTTATAAAACCTAGAAAACTTGAAATGCTTAAAAATGCTTACAAGCGTGTATAGCTATTCTCACTGATCATTGCTCTATCTGCTTCATTTACCAAATATTCTCTTCATCATTAAACTGTTACAGACTGTCTAAAATTGTGCTAACAGATAGCAAATAGTTTAAGCTTTTATTTAAGTCATCACATTTAAACTAATCTTTTAAACAATCATATAAAACTATAAAAGACCCTATTATCTTAATTGGAAGACAAATTTTGATTTTTGTAACTAGGCATGTTGAAAATGTTTTTACCTGTGCTTAATTCTTGAATCTTAATCCCAATCATAAAAGACAAGTCTTTAGCATAAATAATGTTTCTACATTTTGTCATAAGTCATTCTAGTCATTTTAGTTGTCTTATTTTTAATAGAAAACAGTCAGTACTTTACAAACTTGTCTGCTTTCTACTCTAGTATTTTCTAACTTGCACTTTGTTGAATTTTTTCAGGAGGCGCAAAATAATCAAGTAGATTTTGCTGATCTACTAGACTCCAATGCCTCCAAAGGGTCCATTGCTGTAGCCTGCCTTAATTCAGAATCGGCTGCTTATCCAATTGACCTGCTGCTCCAGTTGAAAAATCGGATTGCTTATTTGGCTCTGGTTGATGGAGCCTGCAATCTGTTCTATGATAATCAGATGCTATGCAAAGAATTTGAGCCTCAGTTGGTTACTGGAGACTTTGATTCAGTTAGGCCTGGTGAGGGTTTGGTTGGCTTTTCTTGACTAATTCTAACTATCCAAAGGTCTGGTAGGAATAGGATTAAGCTGCATATTGAAAATTTATAATTTAATTAGAAACATACCCTGAAGTTCCTGAAAATTTGACTGAAAAGGTGACTGGTTACTTGAAGCTTTGATTGAGGTGACTGAAATCCCTGAAAATTTGACTGAAAGAATACCTGAACTACCTGAAGATTGAGTAGGAAAATACCTGAACTTCCCAGAGATTTAACTGTGAAAATTCTTTGAACTGCCTGATGAACTGACTATGAAAATGCCTGATCCAACTGCAAATTTGACTTTGAAAATACCTAAACTACCTAAAGATTTGATTATAAAATACCTAATAAGCTACCTAAAGATTTTATTGTGAAAATACCTGAACTACCTGAAGATTTGATTGTGAAAATACCTGAACTACCTAAAGATTTTATTATGAAAATACCTAAACTACCTAAAGATTTGATTATAAAATACCTAATAAGCTACCTAAAGATTTTATTGTGAAAATACCTGAACTACCTGAAGATTTGATTGTGAAAATACCTGAACTACCTAAAGATTTTATTATGAAAATACCTAAACTACCTAAAGATTTGATTATAAAATACCTAATAAGCTACCTAAAGATTTTATTGTGAAAATACCTGAACTACCTGAAGATTTGATTGTGAAAATACCTGAACTACCTAAAGATTTTATTATGAAAATACCTAAACTACCTAAAGATTTGATTATAAAAATACCTAATAAGCTACCTGAAGATTTTATTATGAAAATACCTGAAATACCTAAAGATTTGATTATGAAATCGCCTGAACTACCCGAAGATTTGAATGTGAAAATACCTGAACTACTTAAATATTTGATTATGAAATTACCTGAACTGCCCGAAGAGTTGACCACAAAATACCTGAAGTTATTTCAATCGCGTCACCCGCAGAAGTGCTGCAGTATTATAAAGACCTACCCAGCACAGAAGTGATCCCAACGCCAGATCAGGACAGAACAGACTTTGACAAGTGTCTCTCCTGTCTCCTGGATTCTCAACGTTTGAATTTAAACAAAGAAATTGCCTGCATATTGGTGCTTGGCGGCCTAGGCGGCAGGGTAGATCACACGTTCGGCAATTTGCACACACTTGTGAAATGGTCTAGCCAGTGCAAGCCTAGGATCTACTTTGCTACTCAGCATGATCTGTGGGTATGCCTGCCGCCGTGTCAAGAGTCTGTTGAGTGCCGCCTGTTGCGGCCGAGGCAGGGCAAATACGCCGGTCTGATCCCGTTAGATCAGCCTTGTCTGAACGTTCACACTAGCGGGTTGAAATGGAATCTTACTGGCGACACTCTCAGCTTCACTGGTTTAGTATCAACGTCTAACGAAGCTGTTGACGAGTTAATAATAGCTAGATGGAGTGGCGGTCACCTGTTGATTACGGTTACTTATGAGTTGACCTAGTTTTAGTTATTGTTTATTACAATTTACAGAGGAAGATATGTTTTGGAAACAAATATATATGTTGCGAACATATAGTTGGATAGAAAGTCGGTAGAATAAGACTTGTTCTTTAGCCCATACCGTTGATCTGCACTTTCAACACAAAAATATTTTTCACTTCTCACAAGTTCCTCGTTAATTTTGCTGATGTCTTGCATATTTGCTGTGGTTAGTTTTTTTAGAATACTTATACTTTTACTTAGTCTTAGACATATAACAGGAATACCCCTGGATACAGACTCTGGAATACCCCTGGATACAGACTCTAGAATACCCCTGGTTACAGACTCTAGAATACCCCTGGTTACAGACTCTAGAATACCCCTAATTACAGAGTCTTGAATACCCCTAATTACAGAGTCTGGAATACTCCTAGTTACAGACTCTGGAATACCCCTGGTTACAGACTCTGGAATACCCCTGGTTACAGAGTCTGGAATACCCCTAATTACAGAGTCTTGAATACCCCTAATTACAGAGTCTGGAATACTCCTAGTTACAGACTCTGGAATACCCCTGGTTACAGACTCTGGAATACCCCTGGTTACAGAGTCTGGAATACCCCTAATTACAGACTCTGGAATACCCCTGGTTACAGAGTCTGGAATACCCCTAATTACAGACTCTGGAATACCCCTAGTTACAGAGTCTGGAATACCCCTAATTACAGACTCTGGAATACCCCTAGTTACAGACTCTGGAATACCCCTGGTTACAGACTCTGGAATACCCCTGGTTACAGAGTCTGGAATACCCCTAATTACAGACTCTGGAATACTCCTGGTTACCCTAGTTAGAGTTTTTTTTAGAGATTTTTAACCTTTGCAAAAAACTTAAAAAAATATTTTTAAGTTATTCAGTGTTTAAAAACCAGTTAGAAATTTTAACAGTCTTTAGATTTTTGACTAACTCATGGAATAGTTTTTTGCGAGTATATGTTTTACTTCTATTTGCACCAGTTGCCACTCTAAGTAGTGTAGTTGAGATTTGCGTTTAGAAATTCGATATTACTTTTATTCGCAATCAGCTCTAGATTATCGTCTCTATCGATGTCTTACTTTGATATGGATTATTTTCCACGTTGTCGCTCAGCTAATTGTAGGAACATGACAAAATATGCGTTATTTTGTTAGTTATTTTTTCCACATTTTGTTTCTATATTTTAGTAGTCTTTGATTCCTTTTTAAAGGCGTTGTCTTTGAATTTCGCAATTTCGCTAACTTTTATAATATCAATGTGAAGCATTCAATATAGTAGTATCCTTTTAATTACAAGCTATAGTATTATTTGTTCTGTATTTGTACCGGTACAGAAGTGCGGTGAACCTACATGTACAGTAAAACATTTTTTATGCTTTTTACATTTAGACCGAGTTTTTACGCAAATGTTAGCAGATACAGATAGATACAAGCATGAATACATAGATAGACATAACACACAGACAGACAGAAACACACAGGCAGACAGAAACACGCAGACAGGCAGACAGACAGACAGACAAACAGAAACACACAGGCAGACAGAAACACGCAGACAGACAGACAGACAGACAGAAAGACAGACACAGACAGAGAGACAGACAGACAAACAGACAGACAAAAAGACAGACACAGACAGACAGACAGACAGACAGACAGACAGACAGACAGACACAGACAGACAGACAGACAGACAGACAGACAGACAGACAGACAGACAGACAGACAGAAAGACAGACAGACACAGACAGACAGACAGAAAGACAGACACAGACAGACAGACAGACAGACAGACAGACAGACACAGACAGACAGACAGACAGACAGACAGACAGACAGAAAGACAGACACAGACAGACAGACAGACAGACAGACACAGACAGACAGACAGACAGACAGACAGAAAGACAGACACAGACAGACAGACAGACAGACAGACAGACAGACAGACAGACAGACAGACAGACAGACAGACAGACAGAAAGACAGACAGACAGACAGACAGACAGAAAGACAGACACAGACAGACAGACAGACAGACACAGACAAACAGACAGACGGACACAGACGGACAGACAGACAGACTCACTCTCCGCCCCGCTCTCCCGCAGCTCCTGCAGGCCAGCACTCGCTAAGCACAGGAATCCAACAGAAAGCCTCATCAGCAGCCTCAGCCGGCCATGTCCCGCCAAACGATGCCGCCTCCCACCGGCTCCCTGCCGCTGCTCACCGCCTACGATGATGACGAAGAAGAGGATGAAGAAACTCAAGCGGAGGCTGCAGCAGCAGAATCTCCACAGGCTACTGCCAGTAGTGATGACAACAATTTCAACGATGATGCAATGGGAGAAGGTGAGGTCGGACCCGAACAGCGGGTGGGAAATTCTCCCTCAGCTGTCATCAAAGAAGCAGCGGACGAAGACGACGCTCAGATCTGGAGCGGGCCGCAGCCAAAACGGCAGCGCTCCAGCAGCAGCGGCCGCGGAGACGGCGGCGCCGGCGGGATGACCTTCGACATCTCCGACGATGAGGGCGGCGGAGCTCACAACGATGATGAAGAAGGCGACAGCAGCCAAGATGCTGATGCTGCTCCTCCGCTTTCGGCTCCATCAGTCAAATCGGATTTGAAAAGTTCTCAAGACCAGCCGCGATTAGCTAAAGTGAGCAGTTTGGTCAACTACGGCTTGGGGCCGAATGAGAGCGACTCGGAGAAGGAGGAAAATGATGAAGGTGGCAGTGATGCCGATCGGGATGCTTCTGATGATGAGGCTGAGGCGCCAGTCGATGCAGAGGATGCCGAGGTTGCTAATGACAATCCCGACGCAAAACAGACTGGCTTGTCGACTCCGCCGGAGACATCCACAGCCGCTGAAGTCGGAGTTGCCGACAGGAAAATTTCCGACAATGTTGACGTTGACGACATGGCCCGAGCCAATGCCAGGGCTAAAGCCGACGAGCTGCTGCAGTCGCTTGACGCTTCTTCCTCATCGTCGGCAACTCCGCTCGTGCAGTCCTCGCCGCTGAGTCTGCCTCCGCCGCCGAAGGAGCCGCCAAATCGTGAGGTGCAGGAGAAGGTGAACAAGCTGCTGCAGATGAAGCGTCAGGGCGTCGGTATCAGCATGATGAACCGCATCACAAACAATAAGAAGTATAGAAATCCGTGCATGTACGAGAAGTTTATTATCTACCAGGGTATTGACGATAAAGGCACCAACTTCCATCCCAGCGTGTTCGATCCCTACATCTGGGACAAGCACAGCTATTACGATGCGCTGCTTCAAGCGCAGGTGGAAGCGGAATCCAAGCGGGTACGGGCGACAGGCAATCGGGATCAGCAGCAGCAGCAGCAGCAGCAGCCTCCGCCATTGATGCAGATGGCTTCCAGGCGGCCCGCAGCTGCCGCTGGTGACGCGGCTTCGGTGGCAGCCGCGATGCTGGCCAGACGGTCCAGCAAGTGGGACAGCGGTGGGGGCGGAGGTGGAAGCGCACCCACTGGAGCCGCCGGGGCAGCTGCGAATCCTTCATCGTCCACTGGTGTGGGAGCATTTATTCGTAGGAAGCCTTGAACTTGTCAAAGGGCTTGTTGACAGCTCTATTTGTATTGATATCGTTATCAGATTAAAGTGCATTAATGCTTTCACTTTTTTGCTGGGGGATACCCGAGTCCTGATTTAAAATCTTTGTCTCTGAAATAATATTCAAATCCTAAGCCATCGGTTTTATTTGTATTTATTTATATCCGAATCCCATCCTACAGACAGGGGATATTCATATCCGAATCCCATCCTACAGATAGGTGATATTCAGATCCCATTCCCATCCTACAGACAGGGGATATTCAGATCCCATTCCCATCCTACAGACAGGGGATATTCAGATCCCCATCCCATCCTACAGACAGGGGATATTCAGATCCCATTCCCATCCTACAGACAGGGGATATTCAGATCCCATTCCCATCCTACAGACAGGGGATATTCAGATCCCCATCCCATCCTACAGACAGGGGATATTCAGATCCCCATCCCATCCTACAGACAGGGGATATTCAGATCCCCATCCCATCCTACAGACAGGGGATATTCAGATCCCATTCCCATCCTACAGACAGGGGATATTCAGATCCCCATCCCATCCTACAGACAGGGGATATTCAGATCCCATTCCCATCCTACAGACAGGGGATATTCAGATCCCATTCCCATCCTACAGACAGGGGATATTCAGATCCCATTCCCATCCTACAGACAGGGGATATTCAGATCCCAATCCCATCCTACAGACAGGGGATATTCAGATCCCAATCCCATCCTACAGATAGGTAATATTTATCCCATCCTACAGACAGGGAATATTTATCCCAATCCCATCCTACAGACAGGGGATATTCAGATCCCAATCCCATCCTACAGACAGGGGATATTCAGATCCCAATCCCATCCTACACAAGGGATATTTATCCCATTCCCATATGTTTCTTCCTTATGAAAATGATGTGCAAATATTAAGGCTTTTCTCAAATTTTCA
The DNA here is from genome assembly GCA_002269645.1 of Macrostomum lignano. Lineage (NCBI taxonomy): Eukaryota > Metazoa > Platyhelminthes > Macrostomidae > Macrostomum > Macrostomum lignano. The sequence continues at coordinate 50,632 of NIVC01001362.1, forward strand.
GTAGTAAGTAGTTCAAATGTTTGTAAGCTTTCTGACGATGTACATTTGACTGCTTTTATACTAATGGCCTGTTGTTAGTAATAAATATTCCTAAGTACTTGTTATCCTCGTAAATAAAAATATCCCATGTCTAAATACCATTGTGTGCTAAATAAACAATTAAAACTTTGTCCGCTTAAGTGTTTATTGAGGTTTGCGTTTAGTGCTGAAATTTGCAATGCTTTTCCATGCCTTTCCATGTCAGTTGTCTCATGCTTCTAATGATAGTTAATTAGATATTAGCGGTGATCAGAATGGTTATTCCATTTACACGATTACTAATCATATATAATTAATATTTGATTAAACCTGTCTTAATGGCTTGATGTGCAACCGACAGCTCAGCCGCAGCTATTGCGCGGCGCATCTGAAAGCTGCGTACGGCTGTTCAGTCCAAGGACTGGGGGGGGGGGGTCGCCACACACACCCTCAATTACCCCAGCTAATGCTGGCACCCATTTTACAGCTGGGTGAACTGAAGCAATGCAGAGTTAAGTGTCTTGCTCAAGGACACAAATTGTTCTGAGTAGTTCTAAAATCGAACCCCGACCTTTAGTCGAAAGTCCAACGCTCTAACCACTAGGCTTTCTATACGATTAGATAAATCATCATTAGCAATTAGTGGATTAGAGAAATCGACATTAGCAATTAGTGGATTAGAGAAATCGACATTAGCAATTAGTGGATTAGAGAAATCGACATTAGCAATTAGTGGATTAGAGAAATCGACATTAGAAATTAGGAAATTAGAGAAATGAAGATTAGCAGTTAGACTTTATTTAAAAAATCTCTGATATTCGACAATTACTCGTCTGGTTTCTCACGATTTCCTGACCAATAAATCAGTCAATCAATAAATCATGTTCCGTCGAGCGGTCCGCAGTCGGGCATTCCGGCGCCTCTGCTACCTGGCCGCAGGGGCGGCGCCCTCGCCGTGGCCACCCTGCAAGGCGTGCCCTGGGCGCTGGAAGCCTACAACCTGCGCCGCAACTATGTGCCCCGAGCAAGACAGATCCTCACCTGATTGAGCTGATGGACGCTAAGCTGCCCACTAGGCAGGAACAGCTGGATAGCCTGTCTACTGGTGAGTGTAAAAGTACATTTTTCGGAGTTTTAACACCTACTTATCCATCCTATCGACAGGGGATATTCAGATCCCAATCCCATCCTACAGACAGGGGATATTCAGATCCCATTCTTATCCTACAGACAGGGGATATTCAGATCCCATTCTTATCCTACAGACAGGGGATATTCAGATCCCAATCCCATCCTACAGACAGGGGATATTCAGATCCCGATCCCATCCTACAGACAGGGGATATTCAGATCCCATCCTACAGACAGGGGATATTCAGATCCCATCCTACAGACAGGGGATATTCAGATCCCAATCCCATCCTACAGACAGGGGATATTCAGATCTCATTCCCATCCTACAGACAGGGGATATTCAGATCCCATCCTACAGACAGGGGATATTCAGATCCCATCCTACAGACAGGGGATATTCAGATCCCATCCTACAGACAGGGGATATTCAGATCCCAATCCCATCCTACAGACAGGGGATATTCAGATCTCATTCCCATCCTACAGACAGGGGATATTCAGATCCCATCCTACAGACAGGGGATATTCAGATCCCATCCTACAGACAGGGGATATTCAGATCCCATCCTACAGACAGGGGATATTCAGATCCCAATCCCATCCTACAGACAGGGGATATTCAGATCCCATTCCCATCCTACAGACAGGGGATATTCAGATCCCAATCCCATCCTACAGACAGGGGATATTCAGATCCCAATCCCATCCTACAGATAGGTAATATTTATCCCATCCTACAGACAGGGAATATTTATCCCAATCCCATCCTACAGACAGGGGATATTCAGATCCCAATCCCATCCTACAGGCAGGGGATATTCAGATCCCATTCCCATCCTACAGACAGGGGATATTCAGATCCCATTCCCATCCTACAGACAGGGGATATTCAGATCCCATCCTACAGACAGGGGATATTCGGATCCCAATCCCATCCTACGTGGGATATTTAAATTCCGATCCCGTGAGCGGGCCCAGGATTTAGCGGAATGGACTTACCTATAAAAACCAGCCAAGAAACTAACACCAAAGGTCATTCTAATGCACCTGCCTTCTCTTGAATGCCTTCAGAGGAGTTCGACGTGCTCATTATCGGTGGGGGCGCCACGGGCTGCGGCTGCGCGCTGGACGCAGTCAGTCGCGGCCTGCGGACCGCACTGGTTGAGAAATTCGACTTCGCCAGCGGCACCTCCAGCCGCAGCACAAAATTGATTCATGGCGGGGTGCGGTACCTGCAGAAGGCTGTGTTTAACCTGGACATTGAGCAGTACCGCATGGTGAGTACCGGCCTCCCAGATCCTCAGTTGTTGGGCCAGCTTTCCAGATCTTCAGTTGCTGGGCCTGCCTCCCAGATCCTCAGCTGCTGGGCCTGCCTCCCAGATCCTCAGCTGCTGAACCAGCGTCCCAGATCCTCAGCTGCTGGGCTAGCCTCCCAAATCCTCAGCTGCTGGGCCAGCCTCCCAGATTCTCAGTTGCTGGGCCAGCCTGTCAAAGTGTCAGTTGCTGGGCCAGCTTTCCAGATCCTCAGTTGCTGGGCCACCAGCCTCCCAGATCCTCAGTTTCTAGGCCAGCCTCCCAGATCCTCAGTTGCTGGGCCTGCTTCCCAGATCCTCAGCTTCTGGGCCAGTCTCCCAGATCCCCAGTTGCTGATGCATCTCACACCAAACTCCGCAGGTGAAGGAGGCCTTAAGCGAGCGGGCAAACCTGCTGCAGATTGCGCCTCATCTGAGCTACCCTCTGCCAATCATGCTGCCAATTTATCACCTGTGGCAGCTGCCCTACTTTTGGGCAGGCATAAAGATGTACGATTTGGTGTCTGGCACGCAGATTTTAAAGCCTTCGTTCTATTTGAGCAAGTCCAGAGCTCTGGAATATTTCCCTATGCTGCAGAAGGACGCTTTAAAGGGTGCTTTAGTGTACTACGATGGTGAGTGTTAGTTTATTTTCTTTATTTCATTTGGCGAATACGGATGCTTCCCTTACCCCTATATTTTCGATTTCCATTGTCCACACAGCCAAGCAACTTAGATATTAATCCCATGACCCATAATGAAGCTCCAGTGACCCACCTACGAATCTAAACCCCCCTGACTCACGAATCAAAATCCCCTTGACCCATGAATATAAATCACTTTGACCCACGAATCAAAATCCCCTTGACATACGAATCTGAATCCCCTTGATCTACGAATCTAAATCCCCCCTGACCCATGAATTTAAATTCCTTTGACCCATGAATATAAATGACCTTGACCCACGAATCAAAATCCCCTTGACTTCCGAATCTAAATGCGCCTTGACCCACGAATCAAATCCCCTTGACTTCCGAATCTAAATGCGCCTTGACCCACGAATCAAATCCCCTTGACTTCCGAATCTAAATGCGCCTTGACCCACGAATCAAATCCCCTTGACTTCCGAATCTAAATGCGCCTTGACCCACGAATCAAATCCCCTTGACTTCCAAATCTAAATGCGCCTTGACCCACGAATTTAAATCCCCTTGACCCAGGAGTTTAAATCCCCTTGACCTACGAATCTAAATCCCCTGACCCATGAATTTAAATTCCTTTGACCCATGGGCCATGAATATAAATGACCTTGACCCACGAATCAAAATCCCCTTGACTTCCGAATCTAAATGCGCCTTGACCCACGAATCAAAATCCCCTTGACTTCCGAATCTAAATGCGCCTTGACCCACGAATCAAATCCCCTTGACTTCCAAATCTAAATGCGCCTTGACCCACGAATTTAAATCCCCTTGACCCAGGAGTTTAAATCCCCTTGACCTACGAATCTAAATCCCCTGACCCATGAATTTAAATTCCTTTGACCCATGGGCCATGAATATAAATGACCTTGACCCACGAATCAAAATCCCCTTGACTTCCGGATCTAAATGCGCCTTGACCCACGAATCAAAATCCCCTTGACTTCCGAATCTAAATGCGCCTTGACCCACGAATCAAAATCCCCTTGACTTCCGAATCTAAATGCGCCTTGACCCACGAATCAAAATCCCCTTGACTTCCGAATCTAAATGCGCCTTGACCCACGAATTTAAATCCCCTTGACCTACGAATCTAAATCCCCTGACCCACAAATAGAAGTTCCGTGACTCACTAATGTAAATCCTCTGGTTCTTCAAGCCGAATCCCCTGACCCACGTGTCCTTATCACCCGACCTAGCGATCTCAGCTTCCTCAGCCTGAGCCGCATATTAAAATCCCAGTGCAGACTCACCCGCGACCCGCCTTCAACCCTCAGGCCAGCACGAGGACGCCCGCATGTGCCTGTCAATCGGTCTGACGGCTGCTAAGCTGGGCGCCAGTATAGCCAACTATTGCGAAGTTGTCGAGATACTGAAATCTACAGATCCAACCACCAACAAAGAGGTGGTGTCCGGGGCTCGAGTCCTGGACCGCACTACTGGCAAAGAGTTCGCTATCAAAGCCAAGTGCATAGTGAACGCTACCGGGCCCTATTCGGACACCATCCGGCAGAAGGAGAATCCTCAGAAAGCAAAGATTGTCGCCCCCAGCGCCGGGATTCACATCACCCTGCCCGACTACTACAGTCCCGAGAGGATGGGCCTGCTGGACCCCGCCACAGCCGACGGCCGGGTGATTTTCTTTTTACCCTGGCAGAACTGCACCATAGCCGGTACGACTGACACTCCCTGTGAGCTGACAGACAATCCGCACCCAACTGAAGACGATGTTAAATTCATTCTCAAAGAGATTAAGCACTATTTGTCGCCTGATATTGATATTCGGCGTGGCGACGTGCTCAGCGCTTGGGCCGGTGAGTAGTGAAATGAAATCTGTTTTTGAGGCTTCAGCAGTGCCCTTCTGATCCCCAGGCTAGGCTACCCCACTGTCTCCCAGATCCCCAGACTCAGCTACCCCACTGTCTCCCAGATCCTCAGACTCAGCTACCCCACTGTCTCCCAGATCCTCAGACTCAGCTACCCCACTGTCTCCCGGGTCCCCAGACTCAGCTACCCCACTGTCTCCTAGATCCCCAGACTCAGCTACCCCACTGTCTCCCAGATCATCAGACTCAGCTACCCCACTGTCTCCCAGATCCCCAGACTCAGCTACCCCACTGTCTCCCAGATCCCCAGACTCAGCTACCCCACTGTCTCCCAGATCCTCAGACTCAGCTACCCCACTGTCTCCCAGATCCTCAGACTCAGCTACCCCACTGTCTCCCGGGTCCCCAGACTCAGCTACCCCACTGTCTCCCAGATCCTCAGACTCAGCTACCCCACTGTCTCCCAGATCCCCAGACTCAGCTACCCCACTGTCTCCCAGATCCCCAGACTCAGCTACCCCACTGTCTCCCAGATCCTCAGACTCAGCTACCCCACTGTCTCCCAGATCCTCAGACTCAGCTACCCCACTGTCTCCCAGATCCCCAGACTCAGCTACCCCACTGTCTCCCAGATCCTCAGACTCAGCTACCCCACTGTCTCCCAGATCCCCAGACTCAGCTACCCCACTGTCTCCCAGATCCCCAGACTCAGCTACCCCACTGTCTCCCAGATCCCCAGACTCAGCTACCCCACTGTCTCCCAGATCCCCAGACTCAGCTACCCCACTGTCTCCCAGATCCTCAGACTCAGCTACCCCACTGTCTCCCAGATCCCCAGACTCAGCTACCCCACTGTCTCCCAGATCCTCAGACTCAGCTACCCCACTGTCTCCCAGATCCCCAGACTCAGCTACCCCACTGTCTCCCAGATCCCCAGACTCAGCTACCCCACTGTCTCCCAGATCCTCAGACTCAGCTACCCCACTGTCTCCCAGATCCCCAGACTCAGCTACCCCACTGTCTCCCAGATCCCCAGACTCAGCTACCCCACTGTCTCCCAGATCCTCAGACTCAGCTACCCCACTGTCTCCCAGATCCTCAGACTCAGCTACCCCACTGTCTCCCGGGTCCCCAGACTCAGCTACCCCACTGTCTCCTAGATCCCCAGACTCAGCTACCCCACTGTCTCCCAGATCATCAGACTCAGCTACCCCACTGTCTCCCAGATCCCCAGACTCAGCTACCCCACTGTCTCCCAGATCCCCAGACTCAGCTACCCCACTGTCTCCCAGATCCTCAGACTCAGCTACCCCACTGTCTCCCAGATCCTCAGACTCAGCTACCCCACTGTCTCCCGGGTCCCCAGACTCAGCTACCCCACTGTCTCCCAGATCCTCAGACTCAGCTACCCCACTGTCTCCCAGATCCCCAGACTCAGCTACCCCACTGTCTCCCAGATCCCCAGACTCAGCTACCCCACTGTCTCCCAGATCCTCAGACTCAGCTACCCCACTGTCTCCCAGATCCTCAGACTCAGCTACCCCACTGTCTCCCAGATCCCCAGACTCAGCTACCCCACTGTCTCCCAGATCCTCAGACTCAGCTACCCCACTGTCTCCCAGATCCCCAGACTCAGCTACCCCACTGTCTCCCAGATCCCCAGACTCAGCTACCCCACTGTCTCCCAGATCCCCAGACTCAGCTACCCCACTGTCTCCCAGATCCCCAGACTCAGCTACCCCACTGTCTCCCAGATCCTCAGACTCAGCTACCCCACTGTCTCCCAGATCCCCAGACTCAGCTACCCCACTGTCTCCCAGATCCTCAGACTCAGCTACCCCACTGTCTCCCAGATCCCCAGACTCAGCTACCCCACTGTCTCCCAGATCCCCAGACTCAGCTACCCCACTGTCTCCCAGATCCTCAGACTCAGCTACCCCACTGTCTCCCAGATCCCCAGACTCAGCTACCCCACTGTCTCCCAGATCCCCAGACTCAGCTACCCCACTGTCTCCCAGATCCCCAGACTCAGCTACCCCACTGTCTCCCAGATCCCCAGACTCAGCTACCCCACTGTCTCCCAGATCCTCAGACTCAGCTACCCCACTGTCTCCCAGATCCCCAGACTCAGCTACCCCACTGTCTCCCAGATCCTCAGACTCAGCTACCCCACTGTCTCCCAGATCCCCAGACTCAGCTACCCCACTGTCTCCCAGATCCTCAGACTCAGCTACCCCACTGTCTCCCAGATCCTCAGACTCAGCTACCCCACTGTCTCCCAGATCCCCAGACTCAGCTACCCCACTGTCTCCCAGATCCCCAGACTCAGCTACCCCACTGTCTCCCAGATCCCCAGACTCAGCTACCCCACTGTCTCCCAGATCCCCAGACTCAGCTACCCCACTGTCTCCCGGGTCCCCAGACTCAGCTACCCCACTGTCTCCCAGGTCCCCAGACTCAGCCACCCCACTGTCTCCCAGGTCCCCAGACTCAGCTACCCCACTGTCTCCCAGATCCCCAGACTCAGCTACCCCACTGTCTCCCAGATCCCCAGACTCAGCTACCCCACTGTCTCCCAGATCCCCAGACTCAGCTACCCCACTGTCTCCCAGATCCCCAGACTCAGCTACCCCACTGTCTCCCAGATCCCCAGACTCAGCCACCCCACTGTCTCCCAGGTCCCCAGACTCAGCCACCCCACTGTCTCCCAGGTCCCCAGACTCAGCTACCCCACTGTCTCCCGGTCCCCAGACTCAGCTACCCCACTGTCTCCCAGGTCCCCAGACTCAGCTACCCCACTGTCTCCCAGATCCCCAGACTCAGCTACCCCACTGTCTCCCGGGTCCCCAGACTCAGCTACCCCACTGTCTCCCAGGTCCCCAGACTCAGCTACCCCACTGTCTCCCGGGTCCCCAGACTCAGCTACCCCACTGTCTCCCAGATCCCCAGACTCAGCTACCCCACTGTCTCCCAGATCCCCAGACTCAGCTACCCCACTGTCTCCCAGGTCCCCAGACTCAGCTACCCCACTGTCTCCCAGGTCCCCAGACTCAGCTACCCCACTGTCTCCCAGGTCCCCAGACTCAGCTACCCCACTGTCTCCCAGATCCCCAGACTCAGCTACCCCACTGTCTCCCAAATCCTCAAGTTGAGATTATCCTCTCGCAGGCATTCGGCCGCTGGTGACGGACCCGAACAAGTCGGACACGCAGAGCATCGCCAGGAATCACATCATCGAAGTGTCGGACAGCAGAATGGTGACCATTGCGGGCGGCAAGTGGACCACTTATAGGCAGATGAGCGAGGAGACTATTGATAAAGTTATCGAAGTGGCCAATCTGCAAGCCAAAGGTCCGTGCAAGACTAAAGGCCTGCTGCTGGATGGCGCCTATCACTGGGGCCCGAATCTGTTTATTCGGCTGGTGCAGGAGTACGGAGTGGAGCCCTCCGTGGCTCAGCACCTGGCCAATGTCTATGGCGACAAGTCTTTGGAGGTAGGTTGTATGCTGAGTTATATATGCGGCTTACATAGTACATGAAACATGTCTTATACAGTACATTTATTATGTATGTATTATAGTACATAAAGCATGTATTATACAGTACATTAAGCATGTATTATACAGTACATAAAGCATGTATTATACAGTACATAAAGCATGTATTATACAGTACATAAAGCATGTATTATACAGTACATAAAGCATGTATTATACAGTACATAAAGCATGTATTATAGAGTACATAAAGCATGTATTATACAGTACATAAGCATGTATTATACAGTACATAAAGCATGTATTATACAGTAAATTAAGCATGTCCATCATAGTTCACATGCACCACATGTAAATCCCGTCCAACGCCGACCAGATCATCAAGCTGGAATCCCTGAGCGGACAGCGCTGGCCGGTGGTAGGCAAGCGACTGCACCCGAACTATCCCTACCTGGAGTCTGAGGTGCGCTGGGCCACCAGAGAGTACGCCTGCCGTGCGGTGGACATCCTGGCTCGTCGAACTCGCCTGGCCTTCGCCAACGTGCACGCCGCTGTGGAGGCCCTGCCCCGAGTGGTGCAGATCATGGGCGAGGAGCTGGGCTGGTCCGAAACCAAGCGTCAGGAAGAGCTGGCGCATTGCAAAGGGTTTCTCCGGTTTGAGATGGGCTACAATTTGAAACTGCAGGAACGGCTGCAGCATCCCATCAATCTGTCCTCTGAGGAGATTGCCGATTTGATGTCGAAATTCCGCAAAATGGACGCCGATAACAAAGGTTTTATTACCCTTAACGATTTGGAAAGATACTTCAAGGTGAGCGCGCAGGTTATGTGTCTTTTGGTGGAGTTTCGATTGATTTGGCTAGGTTTATGAGAAGATTTATGAGTAGATTTATGAGTAGATTTTGGTAGGTTTATGAGTAGATTTGGCTAGGTTTATGTGTAGATTCTGGTAGGTTTATGAGTAGATTTTGGTAGGTTTATGAGTAGATTTTGGTAGGTTTATGTGTAGATTTTGGTAGGTTTATGTGTAGATTTGGCTAGGTTTATGTGTAGATTTGGCTAGGTTTATGTGTAGATTCTGGTAGGTATATGAGTAGATTTTGGTAGGTTTATGAGTAGATTTTGGTAGGTTTATGTGTAGATTTGGCTAGGTTTATGTGTAGATTCTGGTAGGTATATGAGTAGATTTTGGTAGGTTTATGAGTAGATTTTGGTAGGTTTATGAGAAGATAATTTTGTAGGTTAATGAGAAGAATTTTGTAGGTTTATAAGTAAATTTTTGTAGGCTTTTGAGTAGATTTTGCTAGGCTTATGTGTAGATATGTGTAGGCTTTACTTTTTTTAGTAAAGTTTGATAGGTTTGTGTAAATTTTAGTATGTTTATGAGTAGATTTTGTAGGTTTATAAATATTTTTATGAGTAGATAAAACTATTCATAGGTTTATTTATAGGTAGGTTTATTTATGAGTACATGTAGATAAGTCGATAAAATCATATTTTAGGTGTGGATAAATGCGAATACATTTGTTAATAAATAGAAGTACTTACAGTACTTATTAATTTACTGTTTATTAGTACTTTTTTACTTTTATTTTCGTTTGCTCTTCCGCTCCGCTGTAGAACCACGCGGCTCCTATGCTTGTACGGACAATTTCTAATACTGGTTTACTGTATGCCATACTATTGAGAATATTAAAACATTGTTTGCACGTGAATATACGCTGCATAGTCTGTTTTGTGGCTGACTGATATCCAATATTATATCAATAATTAAAATTTAAGTTTGTGCGCCTTTAATTCCTGGATAAATTGCTTGTGCGGGTTTTGTGTTTGCGCTTTTATTATATAGTTGATTGTGCTTATTTTATTTTTTCTTGATTTTATGACCCGCATATTAGACTATTTGACCCGCATATTTTCAATTTTTAGTTGAAAATAGATCATAGACTATTAGTCTAGTTGATAAATCGGCCATAGACTATTAGTCTAGTTGATAAATAGGCCATAGACTATTAGTTTAGTTGATAAATAGGCCATAGACTATTAGTCTAGTTGATAAATAGGCCATAGACTATTAGTCTAGTTGATAAATAGGTCATAGACTATTAGTCTAGTTGATAAATCGGCCATAGACTATTAGTCTAGTTGATAAATAGGCCATAGACTATTAGTCTAGTTGATAAATAGGCCATAGACTATTAGTCTAGTTGATAAATAGGTCATAGACTATTAGTCTAGTTGATAAATAGGTCATAGACTATTAGTCTAGTTGATAAATAGGCCATAGACTATTAGTCTAGTTGATATATAGGTCACATACTTCCGTATAGTTGGTAAATTGGTAATAAAATACGATCTATAAATAATAATAATGACAAATCATATATAACTCTTCTTTTATGGTCCTTTTTAGAAATGGGCATACAATATAAATTTATGAGTCCAATTAAACCTAATTAACCTAAAATAAACCTAAAAAACTATAATTGTTACAATAACAAATAAAACAACACAAATTTCGATGCTTGATCCACAATTTTTGTCCCTACAAGTAGTGAATGGCCAATATTGCTTCCATCTAATAATTTTGTCGTCCGAAACTCGGCCGCGATTGATTTGTACGCAACGCTGCTATAGAATTCGATAATAATGTCTACTAAAATTATGCATGTACAGAATGATCTTTATTACTAATCATTTATCGATTTTAGTGTTGCATTATAGATGTAGCATCATATATAGATAGATGGATAGATAGATAGATAGATAGATAGGTAGATAGATAGATAGATAGATAGATAGATAGATAGATAGATAGATGATAGATAGATAGATAGATAGATAGATAGATAGATAGATAGATAGATATATAGATAGATTGATAGGTAGATAGATAGATAGATAGATAGATAGATAGATAGATAGATAGATAGATAGATAGGTAGATAGATAGATAGATAGATAGATAGATAGATAGATAGATAGATAGATAGATAGATAGATAGATAGATAGATAGATGATAGATAGATAGATAGATAGATAGATAGATAGATAGATAGATAGATAGATAGATAGATAGATAGATAGATAGATAGACAGATAGATAGATAGATAGATAGATAGATAGATAGATAGATAGATAGATAGATAGATAGATAGATAGATAGATAGACAGATAGATAGATAGATAGATAGATAGATAGATAGATAGATAGATAGATAGATAGATAGATAGATAGATAGATAGATAGATAGATAGATAGATAGATAGACAGATAGATAGATAGATAGATAGATAGATAGATAGATAGATAGATAAGAATTACATTCGCTTGTTCAGTTAATGAGGGCAACACTGTAAAGTCCATGGCTCATGCTTTATTTTTACTTGGTGATGGCCCATAAAACTGAGTAGAGCATAAATCAAAATGAAAGTTATAACCTGCTTTACCGGTAATTAGTACCTGTGCTTTGCCAGAGCCAGCTTCCAGCTTTTCACTTATCCCCATTTCGTGGCATTTCGCAGGGCACCAACCACAGCATGGAGGCGGCCCAGATCATGGACATGATCGACGAGGTGGATCTCAACAGGAATGGGCGCATTGAAATGTCGGAATTCCTTCAGGTTTGTTTGTTACTGGCTCTTAGAGCTGTTGCTGACAGACTGATCTTTATATCTAGTTAGACAATTGTCTAACAAGCGAATGTCAATTGTGTTTACTTTTGGTCTCAGTCACCTGATCTTGCCTGGCGCTATGCTAGCTCACCTGGATTTCTCCCTCTATGTTTGCTCTCTCTACCCTCTGCATACCCTCTCCCCACCCTCTTCCCACCCTCTGCCTACCGTCTCCCCACCCTCTGCCTACCCTCTGCCTACCCTCTGCCTACCCTCTGCCTACCCTCTGCCTACCCTCTGCCTACTCTCTGCATAACCTATCCCCACCCTCTGCCTACCGTCTCCCCACCCTCTGCCTACCCTCTGCCTACCCTCTGCCCACCCTCTGCCTACCCTCTGCCTACCCTCTGCCTACCCTCTGCCTACTCTCTGCATAACCTATCCCCACCCTCTGCCTACCGTCTCCCCACCCTCTGCCTACCCTCTGCCTACCCTCTGCCCACCCTCTGCCTACCCTCTGCCCACCCTCTGCCTACCCTCTGCCTACCCTCTGCCTACCCTCTGTATACTCTCTGCATAACCTATCCCCACCCTCTGCCTACCGTCTCCCCACCCTCTGCCTACCCTCTGCCTACCCTCTGCCCACCCTCTGCCTACCCTCTGCCTACCCTCTGCCTACCCTCTGCCCACCATCTGCCTACCCTCTCCCCACCCTCTGCCTACCGTCTCCCCACCCTCTGCCTACCCTCTGCCTACCCTCTGCCCACCCTCTGCCTACCCTCTGCCCACCATCTGCCTACCCTCTCCCCACCCTCTGCCTACCGTCTCCCCACCCTCTGCCTACCCTCTGCCTACCCTCTGCCCACCCTCTGCCTACCCTCTGCCCACCATCTGCCTACCCTCTCCCCACCCTCTGCCTACCGTCTCCCCACCCTCTGCCTACCCTCTGCCTACCCTCTGCCCACCCTCTGCCTACCCTCTGCCCACCATCTGCCTACCCTCTCCCCACCCTCTGCCTACCCTCTGCCTACCCTCTGCTTACCCTCTCACCACCCTCTCCCCACCCTCTACACTCTCCCTACACCCTCTCCCACCCTCTACACTCTCCCTACACCCTCTCCCACCCTCTACACTCTCCCTACACCCTCTCCCTACCCTTAACACTCCCTACATCCTCTCCCCACCCTCTCCTCACTCTCTCTCTTCACCCTCTACACTCCCTCACTCTACACCCACTGCGCCTCATCCCCACTCTGCACCCTCTTCAATGGTCTCCCTCTCTGCCGCCCCCTCCTGCAGTTCATGTCGGCTGCCAAAAGCGGCACAGTTGGCTCCTCGCGATTCAAACACGTGCTAGACCGCACCAGCCACAGCGACAAGGATCACGTGATCTCCGTGGATCGATCTGGAGGTGGAGTTTAATTCTATGGTCAATTTTTACACATTCAGGCCTTCAAAAACTCGTCGAACCCATAGTTCTTAAAAAATCGTATTAACCATGCTTAATTTATTCGACTTTGCTTATTTCAGTTTTAACCTGTTCACACCTGTGAATTATATTGCTTACTCTGCTAATTTTTGCCTATATATGCCAAACATCCTACTTTTACGACGCCTCATTTGTTAGTAGTATAGTAGCTGTATGAAATAAAATATAGGATATATTTATTAATGATTTTGAATAATAATTTTAACAAAAAATTCTGTGATTATTGATTCCTGATTAAATAGTTTTTTTAAATAAAATTATTGTCGTTAATTAATGACATCATCTACAGTTCAACTAAAAAGTTTGCATTCTGGATTGGCTCTGGAATTCTGAGTATTTAATTTGTTCTTGTCAATGCCCCATGTTTCTCCCTCATATAATGATAGTGTATTTCAATATTTTAAACAAATTTAGCGCATGAGATTGTGTCGTGTTTGTAACTGCTTAGGTGATTTCTAGTAAAAATTGCATATTTTTTTGTTTAACTCATAAACATTAATACAACGTATCATTGAAAATACAAGTAAGATAAAAGCACTACTCTGGATTTTTAAAAAATAATAATGTCCATTGAATTTATAAAATAGATTCTTATGAAAATATTAGCATATACTGTTTTGTTCTTTTTTGTTTGTTTTAAACAGAATATCAAAATCATGGGATATAGATTAGCAATCCATTCTGTTCCATTATCAATGGTGATATAGATTAGCAATCCATTCTGTTCCATTATCAAATGGTGATATAGATTAGCAATCCATTCTGTTCCATTATCAATGGTGATATAGATTAGCAATCCATTCTGTTCCATTATCAATGGTGATATAGATTAGCAATCCATTCTGTTCCATTATCAATGGTGATATAGATTAGCAATCCATTCTGTTCCATTATCAAATGGTGATATAGATTAGCAATCCATTCTGTTCCATTATCAATGGTGATATAGATTAGCAATCCATTCTGTTCCATTATCAATGGTGATATAGATTAGCAATCCATTCTGTTCCATTATCAATGGTGATATAGATTAGCAATCCATTCTGTTCCATTATCAATGGTGATATAGATTAGCAATCCATTCTGTTCCATTATCAATGGTGATATAGATTAGCAATCCATTCTGTTCCATTATCAATGGTGATATAGATTAGCAATCCATTCTGTTCCATTATCAAATGGTGATATAGATTAGCAATCCATTCTGTTCCATTATCAAATGGTGATATAGGTAATTATTCGCCAAATTTGAGACTTGACAATTCAGAAAGAACTGACATCAAACAACAGGTGTATTTAACCGATATCTATCAGTATTACTGTTCTAAAAAAGCTTAGAAAATTGAAATAAATTGTTTAGATTTTTCTGTTTATGACTAGGATTTAGCCATATTACAATTTTTGCTGGTGAGGCGTTGCCTAGAAAAAAAGAAAAATTATCAAATAGCACTTGAAATTGTCCTCACTTTTGTGTCGACACAAGCAAATAAAACAGATTTCTAAGAAAAGTTATTTCGATTTTTTAGAATATCCCAGGTTCCTTGCTGATATTATTTTTAAAAAAGCTGTTCTACACTTAAATTTGATTTGTTTACTTATAACAAAACATTATTGTCTGGGTCGTTTTCGAACGTTTATTCTTAGCATCCAAGGTAAACTTCTCTCCGTTGGCATGCTGTTGTCATGGCAACTTAGCCAGCCACCTGAGTCAGCCGCATCTTGGACAGGAAGAGGCCGCATGTCTCGCAGCACGGGCCGAGGCAGCAGTCAACGATAGACTTGGAGTACCTGCGCATGCAGGCCATGTTGATCTCCCAGACCTTGAAAGATGGCGTGATGCACCAGATGTGCTCCATCGCCACCCAGGCGAACACGCAGCCCCAGTACAGGGCGATGAAGATGCCGCAGAACAGGGTGCACACCTTGTACAGGCAGTTCTTGCCGCAGTTGAAACAGCTGTACGAGTTGCGCCACACGCAGTCCATGCTGTGGATGCCGTCGGGTTCTCCGAGGACATCCTCGAACTTGGTCTGGAATTGGACGCGCAATTTTGGTCAAGGAAAACCAGGAGGATGTTTTAGTTTGGTCCAAAACATGCTGGGATAAAAAGTCAAACTTGTCAATTATCCATTTTGCTTGCAAATCTACCATCTTACCGACAGATGCCCGTTCAGGGAGTTGGGATCCCTGTTCTCCATGTCGAGATCGGTGCTAGTCATGATCGATTTATGGCGATCCTTGCTTTACGGAAGTTGAGCTTATTTTGCGATCTGTGCGAAAATGGGAGAATGTATCTGGAGTCGCTCCTCATATACTCTCGATGTTTTTTATCCTGTGCAATCGGTTGCCAAGGTGCGGACAGCCGCGTTGCTGCATCATCTCTTTCGGTTGCCAAGGGCTCCAGCTAGGCATCTGTCGTGTATATTGTGCGCGCGTCCATCTGAGAACTGGCGTTGCTTCCTGTGGCGAGGGGCAGACCTTTTGGCTGTGGCTTTTATGTGTGGCTTTAGCAGCAGCACAAAGAAATTGTGCTCAGTGGATCCTATATGCCCTCTGTGTATGCGGTCGCTTCCTGTCGCAGGAGTTGCTGCTTGAGAACTCCCTATTGTGCGTCTAGGAAGGATCGGGAGGTCTCCTGCCTTTGCGCTTGGCTTTAGCTGGGCTTTATTAAATGAAAATAGGACTCATAAGCTCGTAGCTGCTATAGAAATGATTGAAGCTGTTTTGACTTTTAAAATATGCTTCAACTATGCGATTTTAGCGTCTTAGGCAATTATTTATATAAGCTGTGCTCAATTATGAGTACAATAATTATCAATAATTACTTTATATAGTCTCGAACAGTTTATCTGCCAACCAGGGCAAGATCTAGTTTGTAATCGTATCAAATCTCCAAGATTCACGTATAAATTTACAAAAATCAATTGAGAAATCTGAGAAAAGGCTGCTCCAAAATCACCAGGACATTCTTGAAAAACATTGATCAGGTTTTAAGATTCTCTTCAACAGCTGTTCATATCCTACCTTGATGAGTCGCCGCGTATGTAATGTCTTGCGATAGACCACCTTGCTTATTCTTTTCATGCTTATACCTACCTGCTTATATAGCTACTAACAGTAGACAAATCGGTATTTTTGCCGATTTTTAAACTCAGTGCAGCTGTGGGGTGTAATGTTATTAATATTCTATTTAGTTAACGCACTCGTGACAAATTAAGGACTAGTTGATTTCTGAAAAAGCTTGAGTGAGTGACCTCTTTCGAGTCCACCTGAGATAGCGTTTTTACGAACGAAGCTGCGATGATTCGTAGGTGAAAATTTGAGCTGAAAATAGGCTCTGGCCTGGAATATTTTCTCTTCTCCGTGTCTTGCAGTATCTCCTGGCTAAATCTGAAAATCGCCCCTAAAAAGCTCCCTGCCGTCACCCCAAAACCCGATGACTCTTATCCATAAAGCTGCAGTTTCCGAAGTTATAGATTGAAAATTTGGGGGTTCACCTCTTGAATTGTGATGCTGCAACCATATCTGCGCGTGACGGGACATATGGCCTGTCATCGGTATTTAGATCCTATCGAAAACGAAGTAACTCGATACTTTAAAACGACTCTCTTGATGTAGCATGCGGTGCAACGAAATCAAGTGTCTGTACTTCTACGAGTATTGCATGTGGCGATTTCTTGACATGCAGGCATAATCTTCGGCTTGATGAATGGCGTGTCTATTTTTTTATTGAATTTACGAGTAAGCCACGCCTTCTCTTGCAGGCAGACATTGTCGTGTTGTACGAGTAAAAGGATCAATTTAGGATTTTCAACTGGCGTGGATTGAAGTGGATTACAGATACACGTGTGTCCAGCAGCTTAGCAGTATAGAAACACCAAGCCATTTTTCCGCCCGTCGAACTACATGTACGAATACCAAAGGAAAATCCCCCTGACAATTTTTTACTCAGCCAGAATGAAGCAACGAAGGCACACGAAATAAAAGAACACGGGCTAACTTTTGTTGTTATGAACCTTCTCAAGCAAGCATGAATTTTCGCTCGCCAGTCTCCTGACCGTCAAGATATTCAACGATTCTGCCAGAAGGTCGGATTATTCCAATAAGCGACAGTGTATTCAGTACACCCCTGTGCGCCAATCAGCACTGCGCCTCAGTGCAGCCTTGCCAAGCCTCCAAATTTCATCAACACTTCGACAACGTGTGTCTGCATCAGCTCTGACTTTTTTGGTTCTTTTGCCCAGACGGAGCTACTGAACATTCAACAGGTGGCAACAGGTGACTATGGACACCCGTTGCGAATTTCTCTACTTTTACTGATCAAACCTCGACAGTGGGCAAGCCTCAGCTGCCTGACATCCTGTGTACATGTGCACATGCCTATCGATAAATAAAAGTTAGGGTCGCTGTACACTCCTGTGCGAGTGTGTGCCTGTGCGTATCCGCGCGCTTGTGTGCCTGCTCAGGGGAGTCATGCCTCTCGCCGGATGTGTGACTGTTGCTTAAGTGCGCCCAAGTGCACAGAGCCCCTGTCTTTAATAAATAATAAAAAGCTAGTATACTGCAGTCAAACAAGAGTGTACAGTGCCCCTGTCTTTCATCGTCAAGCATGTACACAACACTCTGTGCCGTAAATTTCGACCTTCCATGAGCGTTCATCGAACGACGAACCTGGCCGTATGCTGATTTTAATGCTTAAAACAAAAATTATAATACCCGAGAACCGTCTTTGTTGTAACTGCGAACTCATATGCTGGAGATGTTTTCGCACAGTTAATTAATAGTCTCTAGTTGGTTAAGAGACTCTACCTTGTTCCAACGCTATAGCGGGACTTTCCGAATTAGGAGTCTTTAAGCATTGATTCATCTTTCACATGCATTAATAACCATAAATGTGACTGTAAGCCAGATTTCCAGCTCAAGTCAGATAAGGCTAAAAATAGATTTTCGATAAGACATTTAGCCAACTAAGAAGATATCTACGTTTACGTACGATGAACGTGACTCTGTGACCTGTAGTCACATTTGTGCTGCCAGGCTAGGTACATGCTTTGAATAGAGATGGCGAATGCTGAAGAAAACTGATTCTATTATTAGTCGCCGTGCTGTAGAGACAGGAAAATTCTAGTCTTGGCTTTACCAGATCCTGTTCTGAGCGGTTTTCTGTCTCATGAGCGCTAGGTATGATGGATGGAAGATTCTCTGTTTTAGGTATAAAGTGTTCTGGAACTGTGTGGAAACTTCCTGCCATTGTGTAGAATGTGCGTAGGCAATTAGTGCGTAAATGCCTGCCGGCTGCATACTGTACATGCATGCTAATTAAGCGATAGTGCTATAGACAATAGGTACTCTCTGCATGAGAGCTTTCTAGATTTTTCTCTGGCCATATATGGGTTAACAGAATATTAATTATGGGTGGGCGTACACAGTACATACTGCAGTAGTTAAACTAAATTGCACTACCGTTTTTCAGCTTTCGTTTTATTTTTTTTTTTAAACAGCGTGAAAAAGCAGCTCGGCAGCCATGCAGAACAGAAATATTGAAAGAACATAACAAAGGATGATAGTAAACATAGCTGGAATGGAGTACGGAGGTGCATTACAAGGCTACAGTTGAACTCGTACGATTTTTTTACAGAAAGCTCACACAGACACACGTAAAAATGCACCGACAAGTTTATCAAAAACAAGGTCAAAAGTTCAGTTTTGTTGATAGTCTTTCACATTTCAAATTAAAATTATCGACCCAATCCAAAGAAGGCCCTCAGTCTGCTGACACCTGTGCCGCAGTTCGAGGTACCCGACGAGCGCTGCTGCTCAAGCCCGGTTGCCACGGACAGCGGCATGTAGTGCTCAAACTGGTTGTCAGTTTTCACGTAGAGAGCCACAGCCAGGGTGCCCCGGCCGTAGTACCTGCGCAGCAGTTGGCGCCGGCGCTCGGTCAGCTGGAAGGTCGAGCTTGAAGCTCCGCCGCGGTGCCCGGCTTCGAAGACGCGATAGGCGTCAACTCTACCAGATGTCAAACGGAACACGGCAACCAACTCGTAAGCTGATTGATCAGACACTTTTCGCCGGTACCTGACTTCCAGCTCGGCAGCCTCAGACTCCGACATCTGCTTCGGCGGCTTCATCGGCTCTTCTCCGTTGTTCCTCTGCTGTTGCTTCTGTTGCTGGCTGCTCCTCCTTGCCAGTCGACGGTGGATCAGCGGCCAGGGATCCTCGGAGCTGGATGCCGGTCCGCAGCTGCCAAACGAGCCGCGAGAGCTCAGATCCCACGAGGTGGCGCCGCTGGGCCGCTGAACGTCGAACTGGTAGGGCAGGCTGCACCGCCTGTGATGGTGCTGACGAAGATTGCGGCTTAGCAGACTTTTCTGGTTGCCTGAGGGCATGATTGGTCTGTCTGTGTTTGATGTAGCTTGTCTGATGAGTGCTTCGATTGCTGCATCATTTTCAGTATTTATAGACCCGGGAGCCCGGCGCAGTCATTGGCTGCAGCAGACTTTATTTTTCCACTGTCGGGGAAGCAACGCGTCTTGTTGGCCGGGATTCTCCCTGCACTGAGCCAGGGAGTTCTAGAAAGAGAATCTGGACTGGAATGACTCCGGGAAATGGAAGTTGTACTTCTCACACCTGCAACGACACAATTCCGTGTGAATCAAAATTCATTTGGGGGCTGTTGTATGAATTTTGTCCGGGAGACACTGTTGTGCGATCCACACCCAGGGAGGGCTGGCCCAGGGAGGGACAGCTGAGAGTGTACATGCTTGACGATCAGAAAGTCAAAGGGCTGCTGTACACTGTGTGAGCGTGTGGGCGTGCCTGCATATACAGTATTGGCGCGCTTGAATGTGCTTAGCTACTGTAGGATTCAGCGGAATGGGCAGATCTTTATGGACGCTGAAAGTTGTACACTAAGACACTTGGAGAAACTAAGACACTTGGACACTAAGACACTTGGACACTAAGACACTTGGAGAAACTAAGACACTTGGACACTAACACACTTGGACACTAAGACACTTAGATACTAAGAAAAAAATTAATTTTTTTCAAAGCCTCACTTTTCTATCCAAATATTTACCTTCAAGCGTCCATGGCTTTACAGTTCCCTGATTGGGGAAGGGGCGCCTCGTTTACCTCGGCAACAAGAATTCAACGCCCATCTACTTGTACAATAATTCTACCCGAGCAACCCCGCCTTCTCAATTCCCAAAATTAGAGTCTTCATATAGCCAGTCAACTCCCAAAAGCCTTGTCTGACGCCATGTGCGGCCTCCTCCATCCTCATGGTTGCTTATTAAGGAAACATAGATGGAAGGAGCTTTAGAAGGAATTGGAGAGAGTCGGAGTGCCTGGGTGTCTGCTTGTCTACAACACTCCAGCTGTCACTCTTCGCGTAATCCCTCTTCCTTCCCCAATTCTACTGCAGTAGCCACCGAGTCACTTCCACTTCCCCAACAAATTGACCGATAATCTAGAAAGCCTTCTAATTCTTACCTAACCGGTTCTTAATACCGCGGGAAGCATGCACGCGGGAAGGAAATCAACCATATATGGCTTACTACTGAGGCAATGACTACCCGCAGGTGAAGAGTGGGATGGAATGATATAAAACTACACACTTGGTAGTACAATCAACGATGAGTCATCGACAGTTCAAGTCTATCCCGCAACTCGTGTAGCACCTTGCTTGGGGAGGGCGTTTACGGATTGCACTCGTTGACCTCGATGCAAGCTCCACATTTTATTTAGAGCTAGTATAATTTTTTGTTAAGCTAAGTTGCAAAGGGGGGGCATTTTACCAGCTCATTTTACAAGCTCACAAGCAACATTTTACAAGAAACACAAATCCACGCAAAAATAGGCTTCAATGGACGGCGGAATGAACATGATTGCGGCCTTGAAAAGTCATCTACAAAATTGAAGCATCATTTAGAAGCAATTTTAGCCAATTCTGCGAAAGCCGCATGTGCAAAAATGATTTCGCTGATTGATTGGTGTTTAAACGGTAGAGCTTTTTGGGAATTGTGTATCGTGGTAGTAGCTAAGGCTTCTTGAGTAATGAGGTGGCGTGGGTGCTTGAAGTTTTCTGGGTCAGTGGTCGACACCGCGATCTTGCTGCAATTAGTATGCAAACTCTAAGACAATTCGGTCCGTCCGGGAACGAACCATTGTGACCCTCTCGGTCATCGCCACCTCCAAGTGAATATCGGCAGTGAGGAACGCTCATTCTGCTTCTCCAGTGTTGAGAACGCGGAGCACTTCATCTGGGACTGCCCCACTATTACTCGTGTGAAGGTCTTTTTTCTTTTGCTTTGCTTTGAACGCAAAATTAATCAATTAAATTTTTCAGGGCAGCATGGCAAGACCTTCACCCATCGGCTGCAGCTAACTCCCACACACCTTTACTATATACTATAATAGTTTCGCAGTCATTCAATTCCTTCTCGTTGGGCTTCGTGTAGGATTCTTGCACCTGCTCACAAAGGACGTTGCAATTCCCATCCATTGGTGTGCGACTGCAATCAAATAATTTTCAAAGTGTTATGATTCACCCATATTTGGTAGGATCTGGAAATCTGTTTGCAAGATACTATATCCAGGGAGAAAATCTGCTAAGGGCAATATTTTTGCTATAGCTTTGTGATAATTGGTATTAAAGGTCTGGAGCTTAAGGAGAGTACTTATAAGTAGGACGATGGGAAACTATACATGTAGGTTTCTTGAAAAATTTTAGGAGATGTAGCTGTTCTTCCAAAAATGCATTACACTGTAGATACGGTTTTCATTTTTTTCATTACAAAAATTGTTATTGCTTTTAATTTGAGACAGAGACCCAATGTTCATCTTTTGATTTGTTTTGCCTTTCCTGTAGCTCTGTTGATACAGTGTGTATTCATAGAGATTCCCGTTTCCAAAATTAGGATTGTATGTTAATTTTACACATGCGTATATTACGTACAATCGTACACGTCCTAATGCCTAAAAACCATAAAGTAGCACGGCTTGGCTCGGCTCACATAAAGCCAATGAGAGTGGAGCTGTGCCATTAATTTTTATGATTTTCACGTACGTCTGTATATAATTACGTAGGTTATTAGGCACAGTTGCGTAAGGATATATAATTAACATGGAATTATACTAATATACGAAAGCTATATATGAATAGCGAGCTATGACTCTACGAGTACTTGAGTACGTACGTGAAGTCCTTGGTCAGGTCTGGAGATTCAGGCGGAGAAGGTGTGTACAAGGACTACTTAACTGGACTACTTTTTTGGTTAAAAAGTATAAAATTCCTATCTCGCTAATGCATTTTTCGTCGAAAATCGGCCTTCAACTATTTTCCACGAATCGTGAGTTTTACGTCCTCTTATATGCTAGTGGTCCTTGGGTGTGTAGCGGCAGGAATAAAGGATTGGAGGACTTATGATGGGTGTGCAACAAAATGAATATGGTTGCAGCGATTTCTCTTTAAAACAAAATTCTCAAATAAGGACGAGATTTGCAGCATGCTCGATCTGTGAAAAATTGTTTTTACGTAATAAAAACTCGAAAGCGGTCTTCGAAAGAAAACCGGCCACCCGCGGGCGACGCTGAAGACGCCTTTGAGCGCCTTCTAGATTAGCGGCAGTTGGCCGCTGTCGACGACGGCGTCAGTTTCATCATTGCAGCCGCGGTCCCGACGTGTGGACGGCCGTTCGGACTCTGACGAGGCGCAAAAAGCGCGTGGCGCTGAACCTGGCCGGCGACGACCCGGAGGAGCGCCGGAATGAATTGCGCGACTTCTTCGCCGGCATCGTGAACGCGCCCGCGTCGCCGCTGCTTGGTTTTACACTCCCACCGGACTCGCCGCTCCCAGCTGAGGAGGACTTCTGCACCAGACCAGTCACCACGGAGGACGTTGTGCTGTTCGCTCGGAAAACATCAGGCAGCAAGGCGCTCGGCCCCGACGAAGTTCCGGTCGAAGCGCTGCGGGTTCCGCTGTGTGGCCTCCCAGGTGCTCGCCGGCGCCTCTGCGCGCCCACCGAGTGGACCGTCGCGCATATTGTGCCGATCCCGAAGAAGGTAGGGACAACGCAGAAAGAAGACCACCGCGAGATCTCGCTGATGTCCTGCACCGCGAAGCTCTTCAACCGGTTGCTGCTCGATCGTCTGCAGTCGGTGCTTGACCCGTACCTGCGGTACGAGCAGAACGGATTCCGGCCCCAACGCGGTACAGTGACAGATCCTCGCACTCCACCGGGCCATCAACGCGCATCCGCCAGTATACGCTGATCATTGTCTTCGTTGATTTTCGAAAGGCGTTTGACTCGGTGCTGAGAGCCGCGCTTCCCTTCGTCCTTCGAGCCTACCGGGTCCCGCAGCTAATCGACGCTGTCATGGCGCTGTATTGCGACACCCGAGCTGCTGTGGTGACGGCGGACGGCCTGTCTGACCTGTTCGACACTTCCTCAGGAGTTCTGCAGGGCGACACGCTAGCGCCGTTCCTCTTCGTGCTGCTGCTGGACTAGGTGCTTCAGACCGCACTCCCTTCAGCTGACGACGGCTTTCTGCTGCGCAGACACATCGGTCGCCGTCACGGCGAAAAGCGCCTGAGCGTGCTTGGCTACGCCAACGACCTTGCCCTCCTGTCCTCGTCCGTCCAGCCCAGCGCCAGCGCCAGATCGACAGTCTGGTCGAGGTAGCATTGAGCGTCAACACGCTGAAGACCGAGATGCTGACTGTGTGCTGGCCGACATCCCAGCGGACCTGACGTGCAGACGGGCAGACGACCAAGCTCGGTGTTACCTCGATTACGCTGCTCGGCGATCTGGTACCTCACGTGGAGGAATACCTCCGGCGGCGCAGATGACTTGCCTGGGTGGCCTTCCGGCCGTTCTCCAGTCCGAAGAGCTGCCCCGACCGCCAGAGGGCTCTCGGCTGTGGCTAGCGGTGGTCGAGACCGTCCTGCACGCCGAGACGTGGACGCTGACCGCGGTTACGCTGGAGTGGCAGCTGGGCTCGGCGCACTCAGGGCTGCTCCGTGCGGTCTTTCGAGCTGACGAGAGCGCGTCGGGACCGCGAGGCCCTGTACGATCGGGCCTAAGCTGCAGCGCCCGTCCATCATCCAGCTGTGCCGCGGCGGCGTATTCAACTGGCGGGCCACGTGATTCGGACCGAAAGCTACTGCCCCAACCTGTTCAGGACCTCCTGCTGCTTACCTTGCAGTGTCCAATATGGCAGGGTCAGACCCAAACCCGTCGACACTACATGTACGTGCATGGACAGCTAGCCGATCTCCTACACGACGCCCGACACTACCAACATCGCGGACTTCGTCCGCTCTAAGGCTCTGCTGCGCGAAATGCATCTGACGAACCTTGATTTGTGACTTGGCTGCGTAATTTGTTGTTTGTTACACTCCCCCGGCCGTGAGGAACTCGATCATATCCGGAGCTCCCATTCGCACCTCTAGTTTTGTTTAAATAGACTGCCGGAAGTTAGCACCTATTTACACAGCAAAACAACTCCAATGTTCCCCCGTCCTCACTCATATCATCCCTCAAACAGGAGATTATATATTAGCCGGAAAAGCGTTGGCAAAAAATAAATTAAATAGGCTTTATTATTATGAAAACATTATTACAATTACGCTTCAGGAATTGCAAAGATATATATAGTAATATTTTGTAAAATATTTTACAGAGAGTACTTTAAATTTGTTATAAGTGCAAAAAGTATTTAACTGACCTCGAGCTTCTTTTAAATCAATTTGAGGACAACTTCGAAGGTCCTTCGAGAAGCTACTGTGCTATTAAACGAAAGCAGAAACTCGCATAATTGTCACTTTATAAATACACCAATACACTACCTAATTACCGATTATTTATTGCAAAACTTACTGTCAACTTATTGGAGACAGTCATTCTGGTAGCTAAACTCTCCTTAAACAATCACAATCGCTATATTTGATAATGGCAGCCGTGGTAAGCAAATACGAAGAGTTACGAACTATTTTATATTCCAATTCGTCATATCTGTCATTGATAACTACAAATTTTCAATATATAATATATTGAATATATATAATATCGATATACCTATCTTTAAAATGATTCAGTTTTACGTTTTAATTTTTTTAAATTTTAATTTAAGTTTTAATTAAACCCACTACTGTCCAATGACATGGACACAACTAGGGCCTAAGCTCTAGTGTAAGTGTAGTACTAGTACATTTAAAGAGGGCAGCAGATCCCAGAATGCCAAGACTCTAGATTGATGTAAAAATATTGGACCTAGTGAGATTTTGATTTTTTGAACTTCAATTAAGAGTATTTTTTATTTTTCAATAGAGAAACTTAGCCTAGGCCTAGCCCAGGATGGAATTCTTGTATTTCTTAAGTCAAACAGAATTATGCAATTTTTTTATGGCATGCAAAATATTTTTTATTGGTTGCATTTTTTATTTTGGTACTTAGCACGTCGCAAAATGAAAATGGTAAAACAATAAGACAATAATGAAAAATGCATTCTAAGAAAATGTAGTGATTTAAATTTTCGTCCAAATACATATGTTAGAGAATGTTACGATACGATTTTCTACTTTTCATAGAATTTTTTCGAATTTTTACTTTTGTGCCTTATTTAGTTTTTACTTTTTATTCTTTTTTTCTTTGTGATCTTAGCTAGTAGGATTATCTTTTGCAAAATCTAATATCTCAAGCGCACTTTTGCATAGGCCTATATTAAGAATTAGCAATTTTGTCTAAAATTCTGCAACGCATTTTTTCCGGATTTTTTGATACAAAATCGCATTTTTTTCTCACAATCGCATAACGCATTGCGATTTTTCTGCAAGAATTCCATCCAGGGGCCTAGCTAAGGCCTAGGTTAGGCCTATCAATCATATTATGCATGACCATGTCCATTCCATGGCATAAGTAGGTCTAAATTTATTTCTCTAGGTTTTTGCTGGCATTAAGATACAAAATAATAATTAATAGGCCTCATATATTATAGGAATTAATTTTAATATGCAATTTCACTTGAAAGTGAAGATATTAATTAGCCTATTATATAGTATTCCTAATACATAGCCCCATAGTCAGGAAGGTGGCAGTTTGGTCGGAAAATTCCGGCGCACACAAGCCCTTTTTGGGCACACAACGGCGCACAACGGCGCACAGCGGCGCGCCACAACAGCGCACAGCGGCGCACTGGCGCACAGCGGCGCACAACGGCGCACACCAGAGGACACCGGCGCATGGCGGCGCGGCGCGGCGGGCGCCGCGCCACATGCAGCGTTACCCTTGTGGCGATCCCATGTAACGATGTAAGTCGTTACTTGTTACAGTACACTATTCACTGTTCTATCTAATGTAACACTGCATTCTACCAAAAAATAAAAAATAAAATAAAATATTTTCCTTTTCCTTTTTACCTTTGTTTTTGCCATTTGCTTACTTTTTATGTTTGTTTTGTTTTAAAAATTAGAAATTAAATTAAAAATTTTTTAAATTTCTATTTTCGGTTTAACGATCTCAATTTCTCATAATATAATATAGATAGCCCGTAACCGTCCCGTATATTGGCGCACAAAAATTGTTGCTATGTTGTAAAAAAGGTCTTTTATTGTCGCAAGGCAGGTAGTGGCGGGCGCACAACGGCGCACACGAGGGTTTTTGTGTCGGCGCACGGCGCACAATTTTGGGAGAGGCCAAAATTTGTTCCGGCGCACACTCTGCCACCTTCCTGACTATGGACATAGCCTATAGTTAGGAGGGTGGCAGCTGTACACCAGAGCAATTTTAAAGATAGCTGATTATTCGCCAAAAATGTAAGTACATGCCCATATTCCAGAAGGCATAAATCATGCCAGAAAATTGTGATTTGGTTTGGCCTAAAAATTGTGGCATGTATTGGCATGTATTTGCTATATTACAAAGGGCATAGGCCTAATACACTAGAAAATCCTGGTATACAAATGTTTTAACTGGCATATAAATGCTTTAGCTAGTGTAAGTATGGCATACAATGAAGAAATACAGCTTTCTGACATATCATTAGCTTACAATCTAAATATACTAAATCTTTAATGTTTGTTTGTATGCTTGATTGAATGTCCATAACGCTCTAGATATTACAATTTATAATTATACATGTTCAAGCTTGCAACATAGCATTCAAAAGCATTGAAGTATATCATAATTGCATAAATTATGCTTAACAATCCTTGCTTTAAAAAAAGTTAACTTCAAATTTAAAGAAATAAATTAATTTGGCTAAATAATATACGAAAAGTTTCTATAGTTACTAGTAAAAAATACTATCTAAAACAATAGTAAACATAATAACTATTATATTTTACAAATTATTTCCATTTTTTAAATAATGTAGGTTTCCATTTTTTGTAGCAATTATTTGCCACGTGTATGCGCACATCGACCACTTATTGCATTAGTTATATGCTTTTTAATAATGCAATTTTTAGTGGCATACATTTTATTAGAATGCTTAATTGGTGTAATTTATTGGTGTATACTTTACTAAATAGCCAAATACTTTCCAGTGTACATGTAACACAATCTGCAATACAGTGTATTTGGATATTGCATGCCAAAAGTAGCATATTAGCGTGCTATGGTGTGGAATAGCTGGCATAGAATGTGGCCTGGTATGATAATGGGGAATGTTTTGTTGAGACAAAAATTTGTGAAAAGACAATGTTGTGAAGACAAGAATTCAAACTTGTTTTTATTGCAAAATGACAATTCATTTTATTGTGCCAAAAAAAGAAATAGTATATTTGCATGCTATCAATAGTTTTAAAAAGTTGAAGACTTAGTTTTTTTGAAGTGCATTTTTTAAACATAAAAAGTTGCATGTTTTTTCTATATACACTTGTACAAACTAGTTTGGCATGCATTTGCTTGGCACTGATATGCATCTACTTGTCACTAGTATATCTACTTGGCACTGGCATGCATTGTTTCATAGCATTTTAGTGTGCACTCAACATTATTTGGACTATGGTTATATGCCAAAATTTTCTTTTAAAATGGTCATTTAACAAGGACAAGTATTTCCTAAAAAGAGATCTTTTAACTTGATGACTGTTTTGTACAAAATAAAAATCAACATTCTTATTCTTACATTTTACATAGTCATTTTAAAAATAAAATAAAAATAGATGCTTTATTTATTGTGTTCCTAATTTTTAGTTAAGGGTTAGGTTAGACAATATTAAATCTTATAATAATAAAATACAAGATTAAATTGATTTCAATATATCTTTTTCAAATAATACAAAGCTTATAGCTGAAAGTAGCAGTTTTCTTTGTACAACTTTAGTTTTTATATTCAAAATGGTATAAACTTTATGTTAAACTTTATGCTAACTCTATGCAAAACTTTTTACTTTCATTAAAATCACAAACTTGACTAATCTAATCAATACTATGCTAGATTTTTCCTCTGTCTATTGTTGCCCCAAAATGCGCCAATATTGTGCATATTCAACCCCCTTTTTGCTCCAGAATTTTCTATAAAAAGGCCATTTTCTTGACTATAGTCTTTGATAATATTCAGTAAATTGTAGCCTAATATTGACTTGAATGACCCAAATTGTGCTATACAATACCACATAATGCAGAGTTGGGCTAGGTGAGAAAGGATTGGGAAGAGTGGACATACATGCGCAATCTCCAAAATTTGGTCAGCAGTGCAACTTATTTTTAACAAAAAATGTAATCTAGTTTTTAGCCAAAAATGTAACTTACATGTAAAAGAAACCCTAAAGCAAAATTAATGCAACTTTGGGTAGACAGCAGGAGTAACTATGACTATCTTATTAAGGCAAAATGCCTTGTTATCTACTTGGTACTACTTGGGTATTTATTTGGGTGGGCATTTTTGCAACTTACCTTGGTTGGCCACCAAATCAGTTGGCCGGATCGGCTGACTTGGCTGACTGTTGCACATGTATGAGAGTGGATGATAAATATTGGATAGATTGAAGATCTTACTCAGTTTTCTTTGTTTTTTTTTCAAGCATTTTCTAAATATCAAAATTGTTGGTCTAGTTAGAGACAGTGGGTAAAATACTATTAACTGGGGGCAAAAGGTGGCAACTTTGCAATGTTGCTAAGTATACATATATGCTAAAAAATTCTGGCATACAAAGAGATCTAGGATATACCACTGTCATTACAAATTTGCATATAAAGGCGCCTAGCATATCCCTTAGTATATAGCTTGGCAAATAGAGATAGTAGGTAGGAGTTGTAGGACCAAGTTTTGAGTCCCAACTAATGTATATAGTTGATTAGTTGGCATACAAAAAATGACATAGTTCAAGTTTGGTGTAGTCTTTATATGCATAGATGGAATAGCTAAACTTTGATAAAAAAGTTCTTAAAATCAATGAATCACTAAAATAAAAAGAGTATTTAACTTAAGGTGTCTAATGAAAGTAAAACAAAAACAATTAGAAAATTGGTTCTTTATAGCTAAGTAAAATAATAGGTATGTTTAAAAAGTTTCAAGTTTGTAGGTTATTATTTTCAATTTTTGTCTTGGCATATTTTTGTATTTAATATACATCCATTGGCATACATTGTCATACGGGAGCTAGGAAAGCAAATTTTAGTCTAGTGTACACCAATACACAATCCTAACACTATATATAGCAAGGCTTTGAAAGTAAAAAAATGCCCCTATCATTTAATCTTTTCAAACTCAATATGATAATAGTTTTTACATCTCATGAAATTTGGTCAAGTAATAAAATAGTTATAGTATTTTAATTGTCTTAATTTTTTAAATAGTTTTATGCACATACATTATTAAACATGTGCAACACCCACCCAAATATATACACAGTTCTAATTAGATGACGAGGTATTTAGCTGTTATCATACTGTAATAGTTACTCCCGCCGTTTACCCAAAATTACACAAAATTCTTGCTTCTTTTTTCATAGGGCCCAAACAAACGCAAAGGCCCCAATTTGCTGCATTTCGAGTCTCTAAAAGATTCTCTAAAACTAATTTAATTCAACCCCTTTCCGTCTCGCAGGAGGTGGTCTCAGGTCCGCACAGCGGCTCCCGCAAGCTGGGCAAGTCGCCACGACGCACTCGCGCCGACGAGGAGGTGAGCGGCGACGCCCTTCCCTCCGAGGCTGAGGCCAAACGCCAAACTGAGAGCATTCGCAGCTACTATCTGATCAAGATTGAAGAGTTCCAGCTGGCCGTTATTGACAAGGCGCAGAATTTGCGTCGTCTGGAGGCTCAGCGAAATCAGCTGAACGCTAAAGTTCGCCTGTTGCGCGAGGAGCTGCAACTGCTGCAGGAGCAGGGGTCCTATGTTGGCGAGGTGGTCAAGCCGATGAATAAGAAAAAGGTCAACATTTAGCTTTGACTTCGTTTCCTGATTCTCTAGATCTAATTGCCCTTCCCCCAATCTTCTCATTTTCCTCTCTCTCTTGTTCTTTAAATGCCCTCTACCTGATTCTCTAAAAACCCTCTACCTAATCCTCTAATTGTCTAACTGGTCGTCTAATTGCCCTTTCCCTAATCATATAATTGCTCTCTCTCTAATATTCTAATTACCCTCTTCCTAATCCTCTAAGTTACCTCTATCTTATCCTCTAATTGCCCTCTTCCTAATTCTCTAACTGTACTCTCCTTAGTCCTCTAATTGCTCTTTACCTAATCCTCTACTTGCCCTCTTTAATCCTATAATTGCCGTTTCCCTAATCCTCTAATTGCCCTAATCCTTTACCGTAATCCTCTAATTTCCCTCTCCCTAATCCTCTAATTGCCCTCTATCTCATCCTCTAGTTGCCCTCATCTCATCCTCTAATTGCCCTCTATCTCATCCTCTAGTTGCCCTCATCTCATCCTCTAATTGCCCTCTTCCTAATTCTCTAATTGCACTCTCCTTAGTCCTCTTATTGCCCTTTCCCTAATCATGTAGAATTACCCTCTTCCTAATCCTCTAATTACCCTCTTCCTAATCCTCTAATTGCCCTCTTCCTAATTCTCTAATTGCACTCTCCTTAGTCCTCTAATTGCCCTTTCCCTAATCATCTAATTTTCCATTCTAATCCTATAGTTTCCCTCTCCCTAATCCTCTAATTGCCCTCTCCCTATTTTTTTAATTGCTCTCTTTCTCCCTAATTCTTTAATTGCCGTCCTCGTTATCTAATTTTCCTATCTTCTCTCGTCCTGCTAGCGCCCAGCCTAATGAAGAAATTTCTGCCTCTTTGTCTCCGCCCGCCAGGTTCTGGTAAAAGTGCACCCGGAAGGAAAGTACGTCGTGGACTTGGACAAAAACATCGACATGGCTAAAATTACGCCAAACTTGCGCGTCGCTCTGCGCAACGATTCTTATCAGCTGCACAAGATTCTGCCGTCGAAGGTTGACCCTCTGGTCAGCCTGATGATGGTTGAAAAAGTGCCAGATTCCACCTACGAAATGATTGGCGGATTGGACAAGCAGATTAAAGAGATTAAAGAGGTGATCGAACTGCCCGTCAAGCATCCGGAGCTGTTCGAAGCTCTTGGCATTGCTCAACCGAAAGGCGTGCTGCTGTACGGTCCGCCAGGCACTGGCAAAACCCTTCTGGCTAGGGCTGTGGCTCACCACACCGAATGCACTTTTATCCGCGTGTCCGGCTCCGAACTTGTGCAGAAATTTATCGGCGAAGGCGCTCGAATGGTTCGCGAGCTGTTTGTCATGGCCCGGGAGCACGCGCCTTCTATTATCTTCATGGACGAAGTTGATTCAATTGGCTCGTCTAGGCTGGAGGGCGGCTCCGGCTCGGATTCTGAGGTGCAGCGGACTATGATGGAGCTGCTTAATCAGCTGGACGGATTTGAGCCGAAGCAGAATATTAAGGTGAGGCTGGGGCTAGCGTGAGGCTTGGTGATGTAACAGTGTCATGTCCGAGTGATGTACTAATGCGATGTCCGAGTGATGTACCAGTGTGATGTCCGAGTGATGTACCAGTGTGATGTCCGAGTGATGTACCAGTGTGATGTCCGAGTGATGTACCAGTGTGATGTCCGAGTGATGTACCAATGTCTTGTCTGAGTGATGTACCAGTGTGATGTCCGAGTGATGTACCAGTGTGATGTCCGAGTGATGTACCAGTGTGATGTCCGAGTGATGTACCAGTGTCTTGTCTGAGTGATGTACCAGTGTGATGTCCGAGTGATGTACCAGTGTGATGTCCGAGTGATGTACCAGTGTGATGTCCGAGTGATGTACCAGTGTGATGTCCGAGTGATGTACCAGTGTGATGTCCGAGTGATGTACCAGTGTGATGTCCGAGTGATGTACCAGTGTGATGTCCGAGTGATGTACCAATGTCTTGTCTGAGTGATGTACCAGTGTGATGTCCGAGTGATGTACCAGTGTGATGTCCGAGTGATGTACCAGTGTGATGTCCGAGTGATGTACCAGTGTGATGTCCGAGTGATGTACCAGTGTGATGTCCGAGTGATGTACCAGTGTGATGTCCGAGTGATGTACCAGTGTGATGTCCGAGTGATGTACCAGTGTGATGTACCAGTGTGATGTCCGAGTGATGTACCAGTGTGATGTCCGAGTGATGTACCAGTGTGATGTCCGAGTGATGTACCAGTGTCTTGCCTGAGTGATGTACCAGTGTCTTGTCTGAGTGATGTACCAGTGTGATGTCTGAGTGGTGTACCAGTGTGATGTCCGAGTGGTGTACCAGTGTGATTTCCGAGTGATGTTCTAGTCATGTACTAATTAGCTAATTGCTTTAACCTCTCCTGCCCAGGTTGTCATGGCCACCAACCGCATCGACATCCTGGACAGCGCCCTGCTCCGGCCGGGTCGAATCGATCGAAAGATAGAATTTCCGGCTCCTAGCGAAGAGGCCAGACAGGACATTCTGCGCATCCATTCGCGCAAGATGAACCTGACTAGGGGCATCAATTTGCAGCGCATAGCCGAACTCATGCCCGGAGCGTCTGGCGCCGAAGTCAAAGGCGTGTGCACCGAGGCCGGCATGTACGCCCTGAGGGAGCGCCGGGTGCACGTCACTCAGGAGGACTTCGAGTTGTCCGTGGCTAAGGTGAATTGTGGCATTTTTGTTTTACCAACTTGCTACTGGTAGCAGTAGTTTTAAAAGCTTTTGTATAAGCACACACCTGGCAAGCTGCTCACTATAGTGATCAACAAATATCAGTAAAGTGACTAGAAAGTTATTAGAGTGACTAGAAAGTCAGTAGAGTGACTAGAAAGTCAGTAGAGTGACTAGAAAGTCAGTAGAGTGACTAGAAAGTCAGTAGAGTGACCAGAGAGTTATTAGAGTGACTAGGAAGTCATTAGAGTGACTAAGAAGTCAGTTGAGTGACTAGGAAGTCAGTAGAGTGACTAGAAAGTCAGTAGAGTGACCAGAGAGTTATTAGAGTGACTAGGAAGTCATTAGAGTGACTAAGAAGTCAGTAGAGTGACTAGAAAGTCAGTAGAGTGACTAGAAAGTCAGTAGAGTGACTAGAAAGTCAGTAGAGTGACTAGAAAGTCAGTAGAGTGACTAGAAAGTCGGTAGAGTGACCAGAGAGTTATTAGAGTGACTAGGAAGTCAGTTGAGTGACTAGGAAGTCAGTAGAGTGACTAAGCAATCAGTTAAGTGACTAGGAAGTCAGTAGAGTGATTAGAAAGTCAGTTGAGTGACTAAGAAGTGCGTAGAATGACTAGGAAGTCAGTAGAGTGATTAGAAAGTCAGTTGAGTAACTAGGAAGTCAGTTGGGTGACTAGGAAGTCAGTAGAGTGACTAGAAAGTCAGTAGAGTGACTAGAAAGTCAGTAGAGTGACTAGAAAGTCAGTAGAGTGACTAGAAAGTCAGTAGAGTGACTAGAAAGTCAGTAGAGTGACTAGAAAGTCGGTAGAGTGACCAGAGAGTTATTAGAGTGACTAGGAAGTCATTAGAGTGACTAAGAAGTCAGTTAAGTGACTAGGAAGTCAGTAGAGTGATTAGAAAGTCAGTTGAGTGACTAAGAAGTGCGTAGAATGACTAGGAAGTCAGTAGAGTGATTAGAAAGTCAGTTGAGTAACTAGGAAGTCAGTTGGGTGACTAGGAAGTCAGTAGAGTGATTAGAAAGTCAGTTGAGTAACTAGGAAGTCAGTTGGGTGACTAGGAAGTCAGTTGAGTGACTAGGAAGTCAGTAGAGTGATTAGAAAGTCAGTTGAGTGACAAGAAAGTCAGTAGAGTGCTGTCGGATTTCCATCCTCCAATTATTTGTACTTTCTGTTTTGCAATTCAGCCTTGTACTTTTCAGTTAGCCGACTCCCTTCGTCTACCATGCTCTTCCCCACAGACAATCTCAATCGTTAATTCACCATAGATTATACAACTAACCTGTTCATTCTGTTAGTATAAATACAAGTTAAT
The DNA here is from genome assembly GCA_002269645.1 of Macrostomum lignano. Lineage (NCBI taxonomy): Eukaryota > Metazoa > Platyhelminthes > Macrostomidae > Macrostomum > Macrostomum lignano. The sequence continues at coordinate 85,615 of NIVC01001362.1, forward strand.
CTGGCGGCTTAGGCCCTTCACCTCTCTCTCTTCCTTTCTGCACCACTTAAATCTCGTTCTATTAGTTTATTGTCTATTCGACAATTTTGGTAGCAGAGCGTGGTTACGATCCACGGACCTCTGGGTTATGGGCCCAGCACGCTTCCACTGCTGACTTTCAGCCGCTGACTCCGGCTCACCTCCTCGGGGTTGGCCCTCACCTGTTACTTCCGGGCCACCACGACGCCTTCCTGCCTGCCGGTACTTCCACTGCTGACCGCCTCCGAGCTCTTCATCGCCGCCGCGACGCCATCCTTAACGAGTTCTGGGGCCGGTGGAGACAGGAGTACCTCAGCCATCTCCGGTCAGTCCATCTACAAGAACGGCATCGCCACAGACAGCACACCAGCGACGGCATCAGCTTTCAACCCGGCCAAGCCTGTCTGCTGGCTGAACCTACGCCTCGAGCGACATGGAAAGTGTGCCGGATTCTGCAGCTGCATCCGGACCCAACCGGTGTCGTCCGGTATGTGACCATCCGCACCGTATCTGGCCACGATGTCCGGCGATCCATTGGACACCTCGTACCCCTCGAGTGTGACATCAACGGCCCGCTTGCCGGCCCGCCTGCCGGCCCGCCTGCCGGCCCGCCTGCCGGCCCGCCTGCCGGTCCACCTGTCCGCCCGCCGACTGGCCAATCACCCCGCGACAAGCGCGCCATACGCCGGCAAAAAATCCGTGACGGCATTTTTGACGCCTGAACTGAACTACATAACCGAATACTCACAGTCACAAGTTAATAATTCTACCGTTTTACCGTTCAAAATCCCCGCTATTTATCGTTACCTGTTGGCCCCCCGAGCCTGTCGGATTTCCATCCTCCAATTATTTGTACTTTCTGTTTTGCAATTCAGCCTTGTACTTTTCAGTTAGCCGACTCCCTTCGTCTACCATGCTCTTCCCCACAGACAATCTCAATCGTTAATTCACCATAGATTATACAACTAACCTGTTCATTCTGTTAGTATAAATACAAGTTAATCTGGCGGCTTAGGCCCTTCACCTCTCTCTCTTCCTTTCTGCACCACTTAAATCTCGTTCTATTAGTTTATTGTCTATTCGACACCTGTTGACCTCTCTACTCCAAGTCCTTTTAGTCCATCGCGCCCACCGCTTCGCCATCTCGTCCGACTTCCAAGCTGCGTTCTATCAGATCGGGGTCAATGAACGCCATCGAGACGCTCTCCGTATCATTCTCCCAAGAGACATCTCTCAACCCCTCATCGACGGCAACTTTGAAATATGGCGCTTCACCCGTATCGTCATGGGTGCTTCTCCCAGCCCGTGGATCCTTCTCGCAGTTCTGCACAAGATTTGTTTCGACGCTCTTAACTCCGGAGAAACATGTCTGACTCGTACGGAGCTCGAACGCGTCATAGGTGGTCTCTACGTCGACAATCTAATCGTCGGAACCGACACTGAGGAGGACGCCGCCCGACTAGTCCGTGGACTTCGCGAGCTCTTCCGGCGAGCCTGTTTTCATCTTCGCGAGTTTGCCACCAATCTGCCCAACTGCCTTTCCACGATTCCCAGTGAGGATTGCATCCGCAGTCACAAAGTCGGCCTTCTGGGTCTCACTTGGGACACCAGCGCAGACCGCATCGCTCTCAAGAAGCCCAACCTGCCACGCCCAGAGGAACTCACCCGCCGAAGGCTATGCCAAGGTGTCCACACCCCCTACGACCCAGCCGGTTACGCCGCTCCACTCATCCTCAGCGGTCGCCTTCTATATCGCCAGGCTTTCCAAGCCTCCGACTCCTGGGATGAAGCGGCCAGACCCGAGATCCGCGACGCCTGGGCTAAGCTCCTGCCAGACCTCCTCCGCCTCGATGAGATCAACGTCCCTCGCTTCGTCGCCCAGGATGCGGGTCAGCCAGTCCGCCTCGTCATCTTCTCCGACGGTGCTCCGGGTGCCTATGGCTTCACCATCTACATCTGGCAGAGCCTCGGCTCCAGCATCACCTGCCGCCTCGTCTTCGCCAAGACCCGTCTTGCTCCTGCCGCCAAGAAGGGCCTCCTCGTCACCGTCCCACGCCTCGAGCTCTGGTCAGCTCTCATCGCCACCCGCGCCGCATCTGTAATTCTCGACGCCCTGCGAGATCACCTCAAGTTCGAAGGCGTCACTCACTTTATTGACAGCCAGATCGTCCTTCACTGGCTTGCCAACGGTGCCAAACTCCGTGATTACGAGTCGCGTCGCGTTCAACAGATCCTTGACTCCGATGTTACACGTGACTATCGTTACGTACCTACAGCCGAGAACCCCGCCGACCACTGCACGAAGCCACTCAGCTTAGCTCAACTGCAGCAGTCCAGCTTCTACGAGGGCCCCGCCTTCCTCAAGCGGCCGTTTCTCGATTGGCCTTCCTGGACCGCTTCAGCGCCTGACCCTTGCCTTTTGAAAGGTGTCCCTGCTAGGAAGAAGCCTACAACACTCGGGGCTACTCTAATCGCTACTGGATCTGCTGCCTGTGCCACGCCTGGCCACCTGAGCCTCGAGCGCTCCAACCGCCTTGAACACATCCTCGGCGTCACCTGCTACCTCATCCGACTGAAGGCCTACATCCAGCGACGCCAATTCTCGAAAGACTTCCCGCCTTCTCATGCCGAACGCCAGACGGCCCTTCTCCTGTGGATCCGAGTAGCCCAAACTGAGTGCTACGGAACCGTCATCCAAGCCCTCGAGTGCGGCCGGCCCAAATCTGAGAAGATCATCACCCAACTGGATCTTCATCTCTGTGACGGTTTCATCCGCCTCGGCAGCCGCTTCGCCAACGCTTCCATGGATGAGGACAGCAAGTACCCGCTCCTGCTGCCGCCCGGCCATCGCCTGACCCGGCTGCTCATCCTGCTCATCCATCGTCAGAACAGCCACGCTGGTGCCTCCACTGTTCTCGCCATTCTCCGCGACAAATACTGGGTGCCCAAGGGCCTCCTAACCGTCCGTGATGCGCTCTCCGACTGCATCCAGTGCCGCCTCGCCAAAGGCTCAACTCGCGCGCCGCCCGCACATGGCCAACTGCCCAAGGAGCGCCTAGACGCCGAAGCTGGTCCCTTCGCCTCCGTACTCGTCGACCAGCTCGGGCCCGTCTTCACCTACGACCATAAGCTCAGAGTCTCCACCAAGCGCTGGGCCCTGCTCATCACGTGCTGCACTTCAAGAGCCCTCCACATCGAGATCCTCTACGACTACTCCGCTGACGCCGTCCTTCACGCATTCGAGCGCTTCTGGTGCCGCCGCGGTCTCACCAAATGCACTGTCTACCTTGACCAGGCCACCGCCTTCCAAGCCGCAGGAAAGTTCATCGAGAACCACATCGCCACCGACTTCCAGAAAAAGCTCCACAACAACCTCGGACCACTCGCCGCCTCGCGACCCCTGGTGTTCAAGTTCGCGCCAGCCCGAGCCCCCTGGCACCAAGGCGCGGTCGAGCGCCTCGTCGCCCTCACAAAGTCCAGTCTTCGTCCCGCCCTCTGGCGCAAACGCATCTCCGATGAGGAACTACACACTCTCCTCGTCAAAATCGAGGCCATCCTCAATTGCCGGCCGCTGACCACTGTCTCCAACGACCCGGCCGATCCGTCACCGCTGACTCCGGCTCACCTCCTCGGGGTTGGCCCTCACCTGTTACTTCCGGGCCACCACGACGCCTTCCTGCCTGCCGGTACTTCCACTGCTGACCGCCTCCGAGCTCTTCATCGCCGCCGCGACGCCATCCTTAACGAGTTCTGGGGCCGGTGGAGACAGGAGTACCTCAGCCATCTCCGGTCAGTCCATCTACAAGAACGGCATCGCCACAGACAGCACACCAGCGACGGCATCAGCTTTCAACCCGGCCAAGCCTGTCTGCTGGCTGAACCTACGCCTCGAGCGACATGGAAAGTGTGCCGGATTCTGCAGCTGCATCCGGACCCAACCGGTGTCGTCCGGTATGTGACCATCCGCACCGTATCTGGCCACGATGTCCGGCGATCCATTGGACACCTCGTACCCCTCGAGTGTGACATCAACGGCCCGCTTGCCGGCCCGCCTGCCGGCCCGCCTGCCGGCCCGCCTGCCGGCCCGCCTGCCGGTCCACCTGTCCGCCCGCCGACTGGCCAATCACCCCGCGACAAGCGCGCCATACGCCGGCAAAAAATCCGTGACGGCATTTTTGACGCCTGAACTGAACTACATAACCGAATACTCACAGTCACAAGTTAATAATTCTACCGTTTTACCGTTCAAAATCCCCGCTATTTATCGTTACCTGTTGGCCCCCCGAGCCTGTCGGATTTCCATCCTCCAATTATTTGTACTTTCTGTTTTGCAATTCAGCCTTGTACTTTTCAGTTAGCCGACTCCCTTCGTCTACCATGCTCTTCCCCACAGACAATCTCAATCGTTAATTCACCATAGATTATACAACTAACCTGTTCATTCTGTTAGTATAAATACAAGTTAATCTGGCGGCTTAGGCCCTTCACCTCTCTCTCTTCCTTTCTGCACCACTTAAATCTCGTTCTATTAGTTTATTGTCTATTCGACAAGTGCAATGCAAATTATTCAGTTGTGTCATGCTACTTTTTGCAATTCACACCGGGACTTTGTCGCGAACCCCGCAGATCATGCTCAAGGACCAAGAGAAGAACGTCTCCATTAAGAAGATCTGGAAGTGAAGCATTGAGTCGCTCGATCGTGTTCCTCTATGACTTAAAATATCTATTGACCTGTGTGTGTGCTCAGTGAGTGCTCAGTCTGATTTAATTCATACGCATGCTGAGCACTTTCTCGAGGCTCAGGCTGAACTCGCAAGTTTCTTTTGCTGGCTTTTCTGTTATTTTTTATTACCTTCTGCCTGCCCGCACACACTAAAGATTTTGAGCTGGGTTTTTTTTAGTTTCAGGAAACTTTAACTATTTCTTTAAGTATCTTTGAGTGTTTGTTAACCAGATAAAAAGCGACGTAAGAACCACTCTCTGTATAATTCTTTATAATTCCCGAGAAATTCTAGTTTTAAAGAGCAGCAGAAGTACTTAAAGTATAATTTTAAACACCCCGTTAAACCAATCTGGGAAATTGTCGTTAAACATCCCCGATAAACCAATCGGAGAAACCTACCTTAAACATCCCCGATAAACCGATCGGAGAAACCTACCTTAAACATCCCCGATAAACCAATCGGAGAAACCTACCTTAAACATCCCCGATAAACCAATCGGAGAAATCTACCTTAAACATCCCCGATAAACCGATCGGAGAAACCTACCTTAAACATCCCCGATAAACCAATCGGAGAAACCTACCTTAAACATCCCCGATAAACCAATCGGAGAAACCTACCTTAAACATCCCCGATAAACCAATCGGAGAAGTCTACCTTAAACATCCCCGATAAACCAATCGGAGAAACCTACCTTAAACATCCCCGATAAACCAATCGGAGAAGTCTACCTTAAACATCCCCGATAAACCGATCGGAGAAACCTACCTTAAACATCCCCGATAAACCAATCGGAGAAATCAACCTTAAACATACCCGATAAACCAATCGGAGAAACCTACCTTAAACATCCCCGATAAACCAATCGGAGAAATCAACCTTAAACATACCCGATAAACCAATCGGAGAAACCTACCTTAAACATCCCCGATAAACCAATCGGAGAAATCAACCTTAAACATACCCGATAAACCAATCGGAGAAATCTACCTTAAACATACCCGATAAACCAATCGGAGAAATCAACCTTAAACATCCCGATAAACCAATCGGAGAAACCTACCTTAAACATCCCCGATAAACCAATCGGAGAAATCTACCTTAAACATACCCGATAAACCAATCGGAGAAATCAACCTTAAACATCCCCGATAAACCGATCGGAGAAACCTACCTTAAACATCCCCGATAAACCAATCGGAGAAATCAACCTTAAACATACCCGATAAACCAATCGGAGAAACCTACCTTAAACATCCCCGATAAACCAATCGGAGAAATCAACCTTAAACATACCCGATAAACCAATCGGAGAAACCTACCTTAAACATCCCCGATAAACCAATCGGAGAAATCAACCTTAAACATACCCGATAAACCAATCGGAGAAATCTACCTTAAACATACCCGATAAACCAATCGGAGAAATCAACCTTAAACATCCCCGATAAACCAATCGGAGAAACCTACCTTAAACATCCCCGATAAACCAATCGGAGAAATCTACCTTAAACATACCCGATAAACCAATCGGAGAAATCAACCTTAAACATCCCCGATAAACCAATCGGAGAAACCTACCTTAAACATCCCCGATAAACCAATCGGAGAAACCTACCTTAAACATCCCCGATAAACCAATCGGAGAAATCTACCTTAAACATACCCGATAAACCAATCGGAGAAATCAACCTTAAACATCCCCGATAAACCAATCGGAGAAACCTACCTTAAACATCCCCGATAAACCAATCGGAGAAACCTACCTTAAACATCCCCGATAAACCAATCGGAGAAACCTACCTTAAACATCCCCGATAAACCAATCAGAGAAATCTACCTTAAACATCCCCGATAAACCAATCAGAGAAATCTACCTTAAACCTTCCCGATAAGCCAATCGGAGAAACATCCCAATCCCCATAAACCAGCTGCTCAAGTTAGTATTCAACAATCGGTAATACGGTTTTTGCGCCGCTCCATTCTGTTTTATTTCGCTTACTAATTTCTTGTCCCCGCGTTGTGTCGGTTTTGCTCCTATAAATAATTATTAATTTGTCATCGTTTTCTCCAAGCATCCGGGGCCTTATACTGTATTCAATACTTGTTTCGTAGACTCCATCATTAGTTTAGGATGGTTAGTTGAGGGAACTGAAAATACAGGAGCGAGTGAAAGTTTAAATTAAACAATTTAATAGACTCTAAAGTATTTATCTTCTGTCAATTTTGGTTGTGCCTGAGTGTTATCTTTGTTAATATTTGAGGCATGAAGTATACCCAGCGGCACAAATGCATTGAAACCCCAAATCCTGCATATTATATATTCAGTTTGTCTGATTTTATAACTTTCAGAAACCTGCATAGCTGGCAGAAATGCTCATATGAAAAACTAAATCTAATCCTCTGTGTTGCCACTTGCTTGATAAATATAAAAAAATTGAAAATCGTTAAAATTGACACATTTTCACAATAATAAACACCCAGCACAATGTGGACAATTTGCGTGAATGAAAATGTATTAATAAATAATAAAATAAAACAAAAATTAACTTTGTAAAACAGTTTCATTTTGGTGACTAAACAGGCAGTTTATATATAGCTTTGCAAACTTTCATTGCGTCAATTTTTACTGTATTGATATGTTTTCAACGAAAATGATATTTAATAATTAAAATTCCTCTAAGAACTCAAGAATGGCCTCAAAAGTGCAATGAGCATTGTATCAATCAAAAGTGCAATGTGAATCGCTTCGATAAAAAAGTGCAATAGGAACCGCATCAAAAGTGCAATAAGAATCGCATCAAAAGTGCAATAAGAATCGCATCAAAAGTGCAATAAGAATCGCATCAAAAGTGCAATAAGAATCGCATCAAAAGTGCAATAAGATTCGCATCAAAAGTGCAATAAGAATCGCATCAAAAGTGCAATAAGAATCGCATCAAAAGTGCAATTTGAATCGCATCAAAAGTGCAATAGGAACCGCATCAAAGTGCAATAAGATTCGCATCAAAAGTGCAATAAGATTCGCTCAAAAGTGCAAAAAGAATCGCATCAAAAGTGCAATAAGAATCGCATCAAAAGTGCAATAAGATTCGCATCAAAAGTGCAATAAGAACTACATCGAAAGTACTTTCAAAAGTGCAATAAGAATCGCATAAAAAGTTCAATAAGCATCGCATCAAAAGTGTAATAAGAATCGCATGTGCAATAGGAACCGCATCAAAGTGCAATAAGAATCGCATCAAAAGTGCAATAAGAACCGCATCAAAAGTGCAATAAGAATCGCTTCAAAAGTGCAATAAGAATCGCATCAAAAGTGCAATAAGAATCGCATCAAAAGTGCAATAAGAATCGCATCAAAAGTGCAATAAGATTCGCATCAAAAGTGCAATGTGAATCGCATCAAAAGTGCAATAAGATTCGCATCAAAAGTGCAATAAGAATCGCATCAAAAGTGCAATAAGAATCGCATCAAAAGTGCAATAAGAATCGCATCAAAAGTGCAATAAGAATCGCATCAAAAGTGCAATAAGATTCGCATCAAAAGTGCAATAAGAATCGCATTAAAAGTGCAATACCAATTGCATCAAAAGTGGAATAGAAATTGCCTCAAAGTACATTTAGAATGGTTTCAAAAGTCGAACAAGAATCATCTCTTCCACTTTATTTATTATATCATTTTTTTATTTATATCATTTATGAATATTTGCATAATGTAATTAAACGATCTCAAAAGTGCAAGCAATTATATCATTGCCTCAACAGCGCATTCAGAATCAACTCAAATCTTGGCCTGAGAATCGCCTGAAAGCTTTCGATCCTAAAAAGATGTACTTTTATTAATTTTACATGTAAACGAACAGCCTTATACAATAATTAGAAAGCAAAAAAGAGATTCCTCATTAAGATTTACATGTTCTCTATTCAACTTGCCGAGAAAACGGTCTTGCTCATAGACAAAAATTTAATGGAAACAATTGTCTTTTAGTTATTGAATAATTTGAAGGATTAAAGATTGGCACTGCCGAATGCAACGAGGCGGCTTTACAACTTTTTTTAGTTTTCAGTTACTGATTTCATGGATTTCTGATCGTAGATTTAAAAACACCTAGTTTAATACAAATTTTCTTTTCGTCTGGACAGATTTCAGTTTGACTTCGAGAATTTGAATCGATCAGCCGTTGATCGATCGATTTATTTATCCACTGATTTGTGATTTGCAATAAATTGAAATCTCAGCTCTGAATGGCGCAAGCAAGGTGAGCTTAGGAACAGTTCTCTAATGGCGCTTTTTGATGATCCCACAGTCTCAGATCTAATATAGGATCTCATCCTATAATGGGATCCGATCCCACAGTCCCTGATCCCATAATGGAATCCGATCCTACAGTCCCTGATCCCATAATGGAATCCGATCCTACAGTCCCTGATCCCATAATGGAATCCGATCCTACAGTCCCTGATCCCATAATGGGATCCCATCCCACAGTCCCTGATCCCATAATGGAATCCGATCCTACAGTCCCTGATCCCATAATGAAATCCGATCCTACAGTCCCTGATCCCATAATGGGATCCGATCCCACAGTCCCTGATCCCATAATGGAATCCGATCCTACAGTCCCTGATCCCATAATGGGATCCGATCCTACGTACAGTCCCTGATCCCCTAATGGAATCCGATCCTACGTACAGTCCCTGATCCCCTAATGGGATCCGATCCTACAGTCCCTGATCCCCTAATGGAATCCGATCCTACTGTCCCTGATCCCATAATGGAATCCGATCCTACAGTCCCTGATCCCCTAATGGGATCCGATCCTACACTCCCTGATCCCCTAATGGGATCCGATCCCACAGTCCCTGATCCGAAGGTCACGGATATTGTCCGGGGTGGTCAGCTCGTCCATCCGCTGGGGGTGGCCGAGGTATTTATGCCGCGCCTTGTTGAAGTAAGGGCAGAAGGTGACGTGATGCTCCGCGGTCTCCTCTCCTATGCCACAGAAAGGACTGGTGGGAGGGCAACCGGTTTGCAACGAGATATGTCTCTGGAAGAAGCCATGGCCGGTTAGGGCCATGCACATCTCCCTGAGGTCGGTTCTGTTAAGCGAGATCAGATAATCAGAGACTTTCCTGTTCAGGTTAGGCATGGCAGAGCGGCTCTGCCTGTACTCAGTGCAGCCGTTCCAGTGGAGCTGGTGGAGCCACCTGTTGATATGGCGGGTGACTTGCCCGGAAATGGCTTGATATTCCCTACTGTTAATTGTGATTAAACCGGGCCTTCAGCCAGCAAGACCAGCCCCACAAAGAGGAGCCCGAGTCGCCGCCCTATCCGCAAATCGAGTGCCCGCCCTGCGCCATGCGCGGCTCCGAGCTGCTTGTCTCCGGCGTCAGTTCCGCTCCAAATCCTGCCGAGAAGAAGCTACGGAAGCAGAAGCAGCCGCGAGCAAAATCGAAAAAAGCCGTTCGATCGAATCGAGCCAGCGAGTTGCGCAAGCAGCAGCATCGCCAAGAAGCCGAGTATCCCGACGGTCTGCAGGCTCAGCAGCAGCAGCAGCCGTCGCCGCACCTGAGGCGCCTCTATAAAGGCCGCGGTCCGTCCGCCGTCTTCCTCGGGTCCAACAGCGACAGCGTCAGCGACACGGACAGCGACTCCGGCGCTCTGCCCGATCTGCATCTGAAAATTATTGAACCATACAGGAGCTCCGCTGGCCTGCCCAGGACGTCTACGGTGCGTGTTCACCGTGGCAATCATCTACCTCCCTTCATCTGCCTCCTTCATCTGCCTCCCTTCATCTGCCTCCCTTCATCTGCCTCCTTCATCTGCCTCCTTTCATCTGCCTCCCTTCATCTGCCTCCTTCATCTGCCTCCCTTCATCTGCCTCCTTTCATCTGCCTCCCTTCATCTGCCTGATCCCTTTATCTGCCTCCCGTCATCTCCCTTCTTTCATCTCCCTGCCTTCATCTGCCTCCCTTCATCTACCTGCCTTCATCTGCCTCCTTTCATCTGCCTCCCTCATCTGCCTCCCTTCATCTCTCTTCCTTTATCTATCTTCCTTCATCTCTCTCCCTTGATCTCCTTTCCTTGATCTCCCTCCCTTCATCTCCCTCCCTTTATTTCCTTCCCTTCTGAATCCCTTCATCTCTCTCCTTTCATCTCCGACCCTTCATCTCTCTGTTCATCCCTATCCCTTTGTCTCGTCTCTTCATTTTCACTTTCCTCTCTTTTTTGACTCTTCGTACCTTTATCTCCCTCCCTGCATCTCCCCCTTTGATTTTCCATGCCTCTCAAGCTATATCTCTCAGGCCCTTTATACTTAAAAATTTTAGCAGCGCTCAGTCGCATCACAGTCGAAAAATTCACCGGCAAGAAACGTTCCGTAAGCGAAGATATTATGCAAAATTTCTTTACTGACTACTTATAAAATGGAAACATAGCTGTTGGTCAGTAGTGTGGCAAGGGTGGACATCGTGTTTTTTGACATGCAGCTCTGAGAAGTCCGCAACATGAGAAGCTTCAGCATGTTAAATACAAGCTCTAGAATGTTAAATACAAGCTCCAGAATGTTAAATACAAGCTCCAGAATGTTAAATACAAGCTCCAGAATGTTAAATACAAGCTCCAACATGTTAGATACAAGGCCACAACATGTTAGATACAAGCTCCAACATGTTAGGCATAAGCTCGAGCATGTTAGACACAAACTCGAACATATTAGATACAAGCTCGATGCTCGAAAATGTTAGACACAAGCTCCAGCATGTTAGATGTCGCCAAAGCTCCCCATCCCAGACTCCCTACCCACCGCAGACACAGTGCCGAAGACCCCTCAGCCGCGGCGGGCAGCGGCAGCAGCAGCCTGGACCTGCCACGCCTCCGCGAGCAGCTTCAAGAGACTGAGCGGCAACGATCGAAGCTTAAAAATCGACTGGCCGAGCTGGCCAAATTGATGTCCGAATCGATGGCCGAGGAGCACCGGCCGGACGATGCAGCTGTTGCTATGGAAACGGCCGCCGCCAAGCTGGCTACCGTGTCTACGGACTCGCGCTATCCGTCCGATCCGAGCGTTGAACATGACGACGAGGATCAGAGCGAATCTCTGGTGTCAGTCCCGGAAGCTGAGGACACAGTTGAAAATGTCGAGTTGCCTCCATTGGAGGTCGAGAAGCCTCAGACGGAATCGGCCAGCGTTGCGATTCAGACTGACCAGCTGCTTGGGGTTGCGGATAAACCGGATCTGTGCGACAGGGTGGGTGGTGACAGTTGAGAGCGGGCTGATTGATTGATTGACTGATTGATTGATTTTTTATTGACTGACTGACTTACTGATTGATTGTTTAATTGACTGATTAATTAATTGATTAGCTGATTGATTGATTAATTAATTGATTGACTGACTGATTGATTGACTGATTGATTGATTGACTGATTGATTGACTGATTGATTGATTGACTGATTGATTGACTGATTGATTGATTGACTGATTGATTGATTGACTGATTGATTGACTGACTGATTGATTGATTGATTGACTGATTAATTAATTAACTGACTGACTGATTGATTGATTGAATGATTAATTGATTGACTGATTAATTGACTGATTGACTGATTGATTGATTGAATGATTAATTGATTGACTGATTAATTGACTGATTGACTGATTGATTGATTGAATGATTGATTGATTGACTGATTGATTGATTGATTGACTGATTGTTTGATTGACTGATTGATTGATTAACTGATTGTTTGATTGACTGATTGATTGATTAACTGATTGTTTGATTGACTGATTGATTGATTAACTGATTGTTTGATTGACTGATTGATTGATTGACTGATTGATTGATTGACTGATTAATTGATTGACTGATTGATTGATTGACTGATTGATTGATTGACTGATTGTTTGATTGACTGATTGATTGATAGACTGATTGTTTGATTGACTGATTGATTGATTGACTGATTTATTGATTGATTGACTGATTGATTGATTGACTGATTGATTGATTGACTGACTGACTGATTGATTGATTGACTGATTGATTGATTGACTGATTGTTTGATTGACTGATTGATTGATTGACTGATTGATTGATTGACTGATTGATTGATTGACTGATTGATTGATTGACTGATTGATTGATTGACTGATTGACTGACTGACTGATTGATTGACTGATTGACTGACTGACTGATTGATTGACTGATTGACTGACTGACTGATTGATTGACTGATTGATCGATGGATCGATTGAATAATGGTTTTATTTATTTTTTTATTTATTCATTACTTCATTGTTTGGTTTTTCGATTAAAGCAGTACAGTAACTGTTTATTTAGTAGTTAGTCCAACATTAGCTAAGAACGATTGCTCAGGCCCCCCCATCGATCAATTCCTCCTAGGCCACGCAGTCTGTCACATCAGAGTCGCCTCAGAGCCAGCAACTGCTGGAAGCTCAAAGCCGTGAACGCCAGTCGCTGCTAGCCCGCCTGAAATCCGCGGCCGAGGACTGCGCCAACCTGAGGCTCGATCGCGAGGCGATGCGGCGACAGCTCGATGCGGCGCAGTTCGATCGGCGAATGGCGCTGGCCGAAGCCGAGGAGAAGCGGGCCGACTTGGCGACGGCGAGGCGAGAGGTCGACGACAGGGATGGGCGGTTGGAGAGGATGGCGGCGAGTCAGGTGAGACATGATGGGATTTGAGTCTGTGATGATGGGATTTGAGTCTGTGATGATAGGATTTGAGTCTGTGATGATGGGATTTGAGTCTGTGATGATGGGATTTGAGTCTGTGATGATGGGATTTGAGTCTGTGATTATGGGATTTGAGTCTGTGATTATGGGATTTGAGTATGTGATGATGGGATTTGAGTCTGTGATGATGGGATTTGAGTCTATGATGATGGACTTTTAATCTGTGATTATGGACTTTGAGTCTGTGATGATGGAATTTGAATCTGTGATGATGGAATTTGAATCTGTGATGATGGGATTTGAGTCTTTGATTATGGGATTTGAGTCTGTGATGATGGGATTTGAGTCTGTGATGATGGGATTTGAATCTGATGACCAATGCACAGAGAGTGTACATGCTTGATGATTAGAAAGTCATGGCCGAATTTTATTGCCAAATTCTCCAATTCTGCTTGGCCTCAGGTGCGCACAGAGAAGGAGGTTGGCAATCTTCGAAGCCAGCTGTCAGAGCTGCGCCGTCAGCTGGACTCGGCCGAGAACAGTCGCCAAGCTGAAGCAGCCGAGAACCAGCGTCACCGGGCCAAGATCCTGAGCCTGGAGTCTCAGCTGGACAGCCGCATTCAGGAGCTCGCCGCGGTCACCAACGCGCTGATCGAGAAGCGACGCTCCGAAGAGGACCTGCTGGCTCGGGTGCAGCAGCTGCAGCGGCAGCTCTCCAGCTCCGAAGAGACCGTGACCAGACTCAAGGGGCAGTTGGAAACCGAGCAAACTCGACCGCGAGTTGCCGCGCCCCTGCCGCCGCCGCCGCCGCCGCCGCCACCACCGAAGCAGCCACCAGTTCTGCCCACAGTTGAAGAGGAGGTGCAAACAGCCGACACTGCGGCACCATGGCCTGAGGAGATGAATCAACGGATGGCAGAGCTGGATGCCAGGATTAACCGGCTGATCGCTGGAGCTCGAGAGGGGGTCGGCGGTGGACCTTCGGAGCAGCGGCGGAGAGTGGGGTGGGTGCTGATTGGCGGGGAGTGGGGTGGGTGCTGATTAGCGGGTAGCGGGGAGTGGGGTGGGTACATAGGCTTCTCCTTCACTAATTCAGAATCCCAACTTCATCCCCGACCCCAATCCCACAGTGCCCCAGGCATCGAGCCAGAAGCAGACGAGCAGCCAGAGTCGGCAACCGCGCACCGCAGCAGCCAGCAAGTGGCCACTTCAACACCGCAGGCTCCCAGAATTGACACCCAAACTGAGCCAATGCCAACCAATCAGCGAATCGATTTGCTGCTGAACCGAACCGAGCAGTTGGAGGCCAGCAACCAGCAGCTGGCAAAAGATGTTCGAATGCTCCGGCAGATGTGCGCAGATCTGCTGGAGTCCCGAAAGGAGCTCAAAAATGAACTGGCGGTTGCTAAGGTGAAGGAGAAAAATCGAATAACTTAGAGTTTCTTCCTAGATCAAGCCTCCCATGAGCCCAAACAGTTTTATTTACTTAAATCCCATCATCACAGACTGAAATCCAATAATCACAGACTCAAATCCCATCATCACAGACTCAAATTCCATCATCACAGACTCAAATCCCATCATCACAGACTGAAATCCCATCATCACAGACTCAAATCCCATCATCACAGACTCAAATCCCATCATCACAGACTGAAATCTCATCATCACAGACTGAAATCTCATCATCACGGACAGCTGAAATCCCAATTTAACCCCATTTTTAAACCTCCATATTTTCGCCGCAGATGTCTGGCTCGACCTCAGCAGCCGCTAATCTGGAGAGCTCCGATGTGAGTCAGGCTCACCATCAGGGCCTGTCAGACTACCTGTTCCAGACTGAGACCCTGAGGGCGATGATTCTGCGTCAGCTACGCGACCTGCAGAACTCCAAGCAGCGGCTGCAGTTTAGGTGTGACAAATATGAGCTGGGAACACATTGATCACAATTTCAAATCTCACAGTCCCGATTTCAAATCTCATAGTCCCGATTTCAAATCTCATTGTTCCGATTTTAAATCTCACAGTTTCGACTTTAAATCTCATAGTCTCGATTTCAAATCTCACAGTCCCGATTTCATTTCTCACAGTTCCGATTTTAAATCTCATAGTCCCGACTTTAAATCTCACAGTCCCGATTTCAAATCTCATTGTTCCGATTTTAAATCTCACAGTTTCGACTTTAAATCTCATAGTCCTGATTTCAAATCTCAGTCCCGATTTCATATCTCACAGTTCCGATTTCAAATCTCATAGTCCCGACTTTAAATCTCACAGTCCCGATTTTAAATCTCACAGTCCCGATTTCGAATCTCATAGTCCCGATTTCAAATCTCACTGTCTCAAATTCGCACGGCAGGTCTCAGCAGCGGGAGCTATCTCTGTCACAAGAGCTGCAGTCTCAGCAGGCCGCCGTTGACAGGTCTTGGCAAGCCTTGCAGGCGAGTCTGAGCGCATCTGCCCAGCCTAGGAACTCTTCCTCAGTTGGGGCTTATCGCGATTTCTACCTGAGACGCGCTGGCAACATCGTCGCCTCCAAATCCAAGGCCGCCGAGTCGACTCGCCTCATTGAAGCCATTCGCCGACACCCGCTGAGCGACGCCGTCAAACGATGCGGATGTCGGCACGCTGACAACTGCCCGATGAAGGCGGAATGGCAATGATGATAATAATAAAAATGGAAATATTACTACCATTCATGAAAATGATTTAAGAATTTCAAATACAATGAATTGAAATAGAATTTGAACCGCCAGCAGACTGACTTTGAAAAATAACAAAAAGTATAATAAATAAACAGAAATAAATTCAACCATACAGAAAAGCAAACACAATTGAACGGAATGAATTATGAAGTTTTGTTTATGCGAATTTTTTTGACAATTGCAGTTCTGTGACAGTGCCTTTGATTGGCTCGATTGTCTATGGCCGAGAGCAGTTCTGTGGCAGTGGCTTTGATTGGCTTGATTGTCTATGGCCGAGAGCAGTTCTGTGGCAGTGGCTTTGATTGGATTGATTGTCTATGGCCGAGAGCAGTTCTGTGGCAGTGGCTTTGATTGGCTTGATTGTCTATGGCCGAGAGCAGTTCTGTGGCAGTGGCTTTGATTGGATTGATTGTCTATGGCCGAGAGCAGTTTTGTGACAGTGGCTTTGATTGATTTTCTATGGCCGAGAGCAGTTCTGTGGCAGTGGCTTTGATTGGCTTGATTGTCTATGGCCGAGAGCAGTTTTGTGACAGTGGCTTTGATTGATTTTCTATGGCCGAGAGCAGTTCTGTGACAGTGGCTTTGATTGGCTTGATTGTCTATGGCCGAGAGCAGTTTTGTGACAGTGGCTTTGATTGGCTTGATTGTCTATGGCCGAGAGCAGTTTTGTGACAGTGGCTTTGATTGGCTTGATTGTCTATGGCCGAGAGCAGTTCTGTGACAGTGGCTTTGATTGGCTTTATTGTCTATGGCCGAGTTTTAAAGGCAAAACTTTCTATAGATTCTGAATAGAATACAGAATATTGTGTGGCCACTGCTGTCCTTGAGAAATATTCTTTGAGAAAAATTATACCAAAGAGATCCTCGAGCTCGGAGGATTTCCTTTTCTCATAAATATGTTTCTCAAAGTCAGTTCCTTCTCTCTGATGAGAAGTCTGGAGAGTCTTTGGATTACACCAAGCCCGACTAAAACTGACAATGAGCATGAGAAGTTCAATTATCTTACCCTCGCCTTTGTTGAAGTCTTTAAATAATTATATATTTCAAGCATAAAGCATCGGACGTGAATACCGTTAGGACAGGGGGCTCATATCTCCGTAGTGTATTTTTTCCTATCCTTTTCAATTGCCGCCTATTTCTCCAGTGCTAACCCCATCCCCTTATCACTAACCCATCCCCATATCACTAACCCATCCCCATATCACTAACCCCATCCCCATGTCACTAACCCCATCCCCATGTCACTAACCCCATCCCCATATCGCTAACCACATCCCCATATCACTAAACTATCCCCATATCACTAAACTATCCCCATATCACTAAACTATCCCCATATCACTAACCCATCCCCATATCACTAACCCCATCCCCATATCACTAACCCCATCCCCATATCACTAACCCCATCCCCATATCACTAACCCCATCCCCATATCACTAACCCATCCCCATATCACTAAACTATCCCCATATCACTAACCAATCCCCATATCACTAACCCCATCCCATATCACTAACCCATCCCCATATCACTAACCCCATCCCATATCACTAACCCATCCCCATATCACTAACCCCATCCCCATGTCACTAACCACATCCCCATATCACTAACCCCATCCCCATATCACTAACCCCATCCCCATATCACTAACCCATCCCCATATCACTAACCCCATCCCCATATCACTAACCCCATCCCCATATCACTAACCCATCCCCATCCCCTAATCGCTACCACATTCTGCGTGCACTTTATCTATAAATATCTATCTATACCTAGCCATATAAGAGCGCAAGTGCAGACTCAGCTATGGGTTGCAAATCAAATACTTTTACCAGACTCCTCGGCCATAGACAGCACAAGGCAAATCAGTGCTTGGCTTTCAGATTTTCTCTAATTAAATTTCAATCTGCACCCGAATAAAAATTCGCCAACTCACGCAGGCCGCTCAGAGGTCTGTTTGTGCAATTCATTTGAGTAACTTGGCACCAGCAATAACACTAGCAACAGTAACTCGACGACTACAATAATGTCGGAGCAGTCGAGGAACTCGCAAAAACAGCAGCAGCTAGCCTCAAGCGGCGTTGTTAGCTCGTCTGCTCAGCCGTTAGAGATCCGTCATTTTGAGCGGCAGAGTACGACTGGCAGGCAGCACAGAGCACACAGCAGTCAGTGCAGACGGAGCCGGTTTAACAGGCTGAGCCGGTTGAGCTGCTCAGCACCTACTGAAGTCGAAACGGTTGAGACGGCCAGCCAGGCGGGCGACTCGGAGACGAGCAGCGACAAGCAGGAGAATCAGCTGATGCGCCGGTTCAATCGGTTAACAAAGACCAGGATGAAGAGCGTCGGACATATTCCAGAGTTTGGGCAGCCTAATGAGTCCAGAATGAGCGCAAAACTTCAAGAAGATGCCGGGTTAGAAGTCTCGGATGATACTGTAGAAGTGAGTCTGACGTCTCCAGCTAACTTGCTCACACTGCGACTGCGTTGTGGCTGTCGGTAAACGCAACAATCAATTAGTGAATCGTTCAAACCAATGATCATTTTCAGACGAATTCAATTGGCAAGGAATCAACCGAATGCTCCAGCTCTTTCCAGTGCATGAACGACACCGAAATCAGGTGAGAGTTGCTCGGATATTTTCAGTTAATACGGACTTATTTTAAACGTTAAAGAGTTGGGTTCAATCACATAAAACTTATAAGAATTAAAACTCGCATTCTCCATAGTGCATATTTATCCAAATCAGCTGTCTTGTCCTAAAAACAGATTTTAAAAGTGAGTGGCATTGAGCTACAAATTTTGACGGTAGCTTCTTGTAAGTTCGCGGACAATTTCGCGGCACCATCTCGTCAGCAAAAGAAACGCTGCATTTCGTTTTGTTCTAATAATTCGTATTTTTACACAGTGGGCTGGTGGGTCTCTTGCAAAAGGTGCTGCATCAAGTTTAGAGTAGCTTTTGTGGAGACTGTGATAGAGGTCGCCTAGAGAGATCATCAAATACCGTTTTGTTGGTGCCTTGTTGCATGGAGCTGCTATTTCATGCAGCTTCCCAACTTCCTAAAATCTACATCAAAGACTAAAGTATAATTCCTAAATAATATTATACTCGTATGAGCTTGTCAAGATGGCGCTTTTGAATCTATAGAAGTGGAGGATTAACTTATTTTTTCTACTATTTGTTTAGCTATGACGTGCAGTTGAAATCTAAACCTAACCTTTTTGTTATAAATTTTCTTTTAAAAAACAGTCAATAAGCCCAATACTCGTCACAAAGTTAAGTCTGATCTCAGTGCCAAAACCTGCACTTCACAGAACGTTCTCCAGCGAACAAGCGGGCCTAAGCCTGCCTAAGCTGAAGACCAAGCTAAAGCTCAATCAAGTGCAGCGCGCTCACCTGAAGGAGCGCATCAGCGACCTTGAGGGAAACATTTCGACGCGTACAGATTCAAAGGAAACAATGTCAATGTCGGGCGGGAACACATCCTGCAAAATCGGGGAAGATCAGTTCTGCGATTTCACCATCGAGGTGGCCGTGTACACCGAGTCACCGCCGGCCGATAAAACGCTGTCAGACGAAAATGAAGACATGCAGCAGACGCTGACAGCAAAGCCTAACCAAGGAGAGGGTGAAACGGAATCCACCGATGCTCTGCAAAACCTGTCGGACGATCAGGCCAAGAGGCAGTCACGAGAACACTCCCTGTCTCTAACTGAGGCGGCAACCGCCGGCTCATCGTCCAGAGAAAACTCGGCTCCGTCGAAAGAGTCAAAAAATGAAGCAAAGAGATGCAGCAAAGTCTCGAAGAATGAGACAGATGAGGCTGGAGACGATTCTTGCCAGGAAACCAAAGATGCTGACTCACCAACTACAAGCCTGCAGAAGCTGTCGGAAAAGCGTTCAAGCAAGCTGTCCCGTGAATTTGACGAAAATCTGGAAGAAAGCGACGAAAAATCAAAAGAGGAGCAAAGCGATCCTGCGTGTCGAGGCTCAAAACGGGCCTCGCTTAGTCGATCAAGCAGGAGTTCGAAAAAAAGCACTGACATCTTCGACCAAGAAAAGCCACGAAAAGGGTCGGGAAATTCTGAGAAGCTGGTAGAAAGGTTCAGCAGACTCTCGCAGAGTATAGTTGAATGCGCGAAATCGAAGACAGGCGGCCGAGCTTCGAAAGAGCAGCTGCGCCGGACAGTGGACGGAAAAGACATACGAAGTTCGATCGCGTCCAGCAGGTCCAGTCAGCATTCTCAAGACCGCCAGTCCAGTGAGCGCCAAAGCAAGGCGTCAAGCGATAAAGTCGAGGATACAGAGAACAAAGCAACGCGAACATCTCGGGAAAGACTATCGGATCAGTCAGATGACCAACAGAAGCGACGTTCAAAAGCTTCCGTGCAACAATCTGAATACGACCCAAACGTACCATCCAGGGACGACTTGTCATCAGATTCGGGTTCTAAGAAAAGTTCAGAGAATGGGAAAAGAAAACGAAAATCAACAGTATCGCGAAAATCGGTCGAACAGTCAAGCGAAAAAGGTTCTATTGCGGAAAATGAAGACGAGCTTGAAAAGTCCAGAACAACGGCGACAGAGGCTAAAGAAACTGAACCTAGGAAGTCTCGTAGGTCGTCTGATCGATCAAGCAAGCGTTCGAATGATGAAGACCATACTGATGCCGCGAAAAGTCGTAAGTCCGATCTGGAGCCTACCGTTGCAAAGAGCAGGGCATCAAAGGAGTCGCTCAAATCGGAAGAGCGGTCAAGGTCAAGCAAGCACTCGAAAGACGATGATAATAATGAAGTTGAAAAGCGTCGCAGGTTGTCACGGGAATCCGCAAGGAAGTTGTCCGAACCTCTTAGAAGAGCCTCAAATGAGTCGCGCAGGTCGCACGATCGATCAAGCAAGCATTCGAATGACGAATCAGCTAGGGATACAACTGAGCAGAAGAGAGCATCAATAGAGTCACGCAAATCAGAAGTTAGGTCCAGCAAACATTCCGATTGTGAGGACAATGATGACGCTGGTGAAAAGCAACGTAGAAACTCACGAAAATCCAATACGGAGCCAGATGCACAGAGAAGGGCATCGAAAGATTCTCAGAAGTCGAAAGAGCAATCCCAGTCTAGTAAGCGTTCGAATGATGACGTTGATGACTACGTTGAGGATTCTCGCCGACAGTCGATAGAGTCTGTCAAGGATGAAGCAAATATTAAAAGAGCATCAATAGAGTCACGTAGATCCGAAGTTCGGTCCAGCAAGCACTCCGACAATGAGGAAAATGATGATGTTGACGAAAAGCAACGAAGAACCTCGCGAGATTCCATTCAGAAGCCGTCAGATACTCGGAGCAGGGCGTCGAAAGAGTCGCAGAAAGCAGATGAGCAGTCCCAGTCAGGCAGACGCTCAAAAAGCGATTCCGACAACGACGCGGTTGAGGAGCCTCTTAGGGGGTCACGAGAGTCAGTCAGGAAGTCGTCTGAATTCCAAAGGAGAGCCTCGAAAGATTCACGAAAATCAGAAGATCGGTCCAGCAAACACTCTGATCACGATGACAATGATGACGCCGACGAAAAGCAGAGCAAAATATTTAAAGAATCCGGTAGAAAGCCGTCCGATGCACAGAGCAAAACATCAAATGGGTCGAAAAAGTCGGACAATCGGTCCAGGTCAAGCAAGCGCTCAAATGATGATGATAATGACGAAATTGAAAAGCCTCGCAGGGCATCACGAGAGTCAGTCAGGAAGTCGTCTGAATTCCAAAGGAGAGCCTCGAAAGATTCACGAAAATCAGAAGATCGGTCCAGCAAACACTCTGATCACGATGACAATGATGACGCCGACGAAAAGCAGAGCAAAATATTTAAAGAATCCAGTAGGAAGCCGTCCGATGCACAGAGCAAAACATCAAATGGGTCGAAAAAGTCGGACAATCGGTCCAGGTCAAGCAAGCGCTCAAATGATGATGATAATGACGAAATTGAAAAGCCTCGCAGGGCATCACGAGAGTCAGTCAGGAAGTCGTCTGAATTCCAAAGGAGAGCCTCGAAAGATTCACGAAAATCAGAAGATCGGTCCAGCAAACACTCTGATCACGATGACAATGATGACGCCGACGAAAAACAACGCAGAAACTCGCGAGATTCCATTCAGAAGCCGTCAGATACTCGGAGCAGGGCGTCGAAAGAGTCGCAGAAAGCAGATGAGCAGTCCCAGTCAGGCAGACGCTCAAAAAGCGATTCCGACAATGATGCGGTTGAGGAGCCTCGTAGGGCGTCACGAGAGTCCGTTAGGAAATCAGTTGAAGCGCAAAGGAGAGCCTCAATAGTATCACGCAGGTCTGACGATCGGTCTAGCAAGCACTCCGGTGATGAGCAGAATGAGGAAGTCAAAGAACCTCGTGAAGGTGATAAGGATAATGAGGAAATCGAAGAACCTCAGGAAGGTGATGAGGATAATGAGGAAATTGAAACACCTCGTAAAATCTCGCAAGAATCCGACAAAAAACCTGCCGATGCGCAAAGCAGAACGTCAAAAGACTCGCGCAAATCGGAGAACAGGTCCAGTCTAGCGAAGTCTCCAAATGACGGCGATGACGATGTCGAAGAGCCTCACAGGTCATCACGAGAATCTATTAAAGACACAACAGAGCAGAAGAGAGTATCGAGAGAGTCACGCAAATCAGATGATCAGTCCAGAAAACACTCTGATCATGATGATAATGACGAAATTGAAAAGCCTCGTAGGGCATCAGGAGAGTCAGTCAGGAAGTCGTCTGAATTCCAAAGGAGAGCCTCGAAAGATTCACGAAAATCAGAAGATCGGTCCAGCAAACACTCTGATCACGATGACAATGATGACGCCGACAAAATGCAGAGCAAAAGATTTAAAGAACCCGGTAGAAAGCCGTCCGATGCACAGAGCAAAACATCAAATGGGTCGAAAAAGTCGGACAATCGGTCCAGGTCAAGCAAGCGCTCAAATGATGATGATAATGACGAAATTGAAAAGCCTCGCAGGGCATCACGAGAGTCAGTCAGGAAGTCGTCTGAATTCCAAAGGAGAGCCTCGAAAGATTCACGAAAATCAGAAGATCGGTCCAGCAAACACTCTGATCACGATGACAATGATGACGCCGACGAAAAGCAGAGCAAAATATTTAAAGAATCCAGTAGGAAGCCGTCCGATGCACAGAGCAAAACATCAAATGGGTCGAAAAAGTCGGACAATCGGTCCAGGTCAAGCAAGCGCTCAAATGATGATGATAATGACGAAATTGAAAAGCCTCGCAGGGCATCACGAGAGTCAGTCAGGAAGTCGTCTGAATTCCAAAGGAGAGCCTC
Source organism: Macrostomum lignano (assembly GCA_002269645.1). Lineage (NCBI taxonomy): Eukaryota > Metazoa > Platyhelminthes > Macrostomidae > Macrostomum > Macrostomum lignano. The sequence continues at coordinate 109,109 of NIVC01001362.1, forward strand.
GAAAGATTCACGAAAATCAGAAGATCGGTCCAGCAAACACTCTGATCACGATGACAATGATGACGCCGACGAAAAACAACGCAGAAACTCGCGAGATTCCATTCAGAAGCCGTCAGATACTCGGAGCAGGGCGTCGAAAGAGTCGCAGAAAGCAGATGAGCAGTCCCAGTCAGGCAGACGCTCAAAAAGCGATTCCGACAATGATGCGGTTGAGGAGCCTCGTAGGGCGTCACGAGAGTCCGTTAGGAAATCAGTTGAAGCGCAAAGGAGAGCCTCAATAGTATCACGCAGGTCTGACGATCGGTCTAGCAAGCACTCCGGTGATGAGCAGAATGAGGAAGTCAAAGAACCTCGTGAAGGTGATAAGGATAATGAGGAAGTTGAAGAACCTCTTGAGGCTGATGAGGATAATAAAGAAGTCGAAGAACCTCGTAAAGGTGATGAGGATAATGAAGAAGTCGAAGAACCTCGTAAAGGTGATGAGGATAATGAAGAAGTCGAAGAACCTCGTAAAACGTCGCGAGAATCTGCTGAGAAGCCATCCGATGCGCAAAGCAGAGCATCTAAAGAGTCTTTTAAGTCAGATAGGAGGTCAAGATCGAGTAAGCGTTCGCAGGATGAAGGCAATGACGAAGATAAGCAACCTCGAAGGGCATCTCAAGAGTCCTTGGAGAAATCGGCCGACGCAAAAAGTAAATCATCAAAGGGGTCGCGCAAGTCGGAGGATCGATCAAGCAAGCACTCTGATGATCAAGATAATGAAGGTTTCGATGAAAAAACTCACCAGACATCACAAGACCCTCACAAAAGCTCTGATGATGATGACAATGAGAATGTTGGCGAAGAATGTCGCAAAATATCTGGCGAATCTGGCAAGGAGACTGTGGATGCGCAAAGCAGTGTGTCAAAGGGTTCAAGGTCAAGTAAGCGATCGAATGATGAGGAAGACATTGAAGATCGTTCTCGCACAGCTTCCAAGTCATTAATCAATGAGGATGATAAACAAAAAAAGCGACTTTCAAAGGGGTCGTCGGATTCGATCAAGGGCGCCAACGATGGAGGTACTGAAGCCATAAAAAAATCTCGTCGTTCATCGCTAGAATCTGCAAGGAAGTCAACGGAGGACAATGATGACGTTGATGAGACACAACGCGAGAATTTGCAAGAATCCGCCATAACGCCGTCAGCTGAGCAGGACAGGGCATCGAAAGAGCAGCGCAAATCAAAGGATCAATTAAGATCAAGCAAGCGCTCAAACGATGACGAGGAAGACATAGAGGAAGTGCATCGACGGCCATCTCGAGAGTCAGTTAAGGAGCCAGCTGACTCACAAAGTAGAACATCAAAAGAGTCTCGGAAGTCGGAGAACAGGTCCAGTTTAGCCAAACCTCCGAATGAGGACGATGATGATGTCGAAGAGCCTTTCAGAGCGTCGCGAGAGTCTGTCAAGGACGAAGCAGAAAATGAAAGAACATCAAGAGAGTCACGCAAATCCGAAGATCGGTTCAGCAATGAGGATAATGATGACACCAATGAAAAGCAGCGCAGAAATTTGCGAGAAGCCAATCGGAAGTCAGTAGATGCTCAGAGCAGGGTGTCCAGAGAGTCTCGCAAGTCAGAGGAGCAGTCCAGGTCAAGCAGGCGCTCGAAAAGCGATGACAAAGACGCAGTTGAGAAGCCTCTCAGGGCGTCACGGGAGTCAGTAGGAAAGTCGTCTGAAGCGCAAAGGAGAGCTTCAAAAGAGTCACGCAGGTCTGACGGTAATTCAAGCAGGCACTCTGATGATGTAGGCAATGAGGAAGTCGAAGAACCTCGAAAACCTTCTCGAAAATCCGTTGAAAAGTCAACCGATGCGCAAAGCAGAACACCAAAGGGGTCTAACAAATCGGATAACCAAAGTAGGTCAAGTAAACTTTCAAACGAAGACAATGACTTAGGGGAAAGTTCGCGGCGAGCTTCAAGGACATCATTAAATAGAACACAACAACCGGTAAAGCGAACTTCAAGGGTGTCTCATGAGTCATTAAAGGATAGCAATGGCGAGAACGATGACCATGACAATAAATTTCGTCGAGCGTCGAAAAATTCGGAAATTCAAAGATCATCAAATGAGTCTCGCAAGTCAGACGCTCCGTCTAAAATGGCCTCTACTGATAGGAGAAATGACGCAATTGACGGGCAGCTTCGCAAAACGTCCAGAGAGTCTGTCGGAAAGCCAGATGATACGCAAGGTAGAGCATCAAAAGGGTCACATAGGTCTAACGATGGGTCCAGGATTAATCATGGCAGCGAGGATGAGACGCAAGAATCTGCCCATGAAATCACAGACGCTGAAATGCGAACGTCGCAGTCTTTACAGAGGCATTCAAAAGACTTGGAATCCTTTGTTGATCATGTAAAGCGCCCTTCAAACGTTGAGGACGATGCCGCGATTGCGAAAGAGCATGAAAAAGATGATAAACCAGCAAAAATGCCTGTAGATCAATCTGCTTCATCGTCTGAATCCCATTCTGGTTGTGCCGTTAGAGTAGACAAACGTCCAGCATCTCAGCAGTCGGATATTAAGCTTCCTTCGCTTGACCCATTCGAAAAAGCTAATCGGTCATCGCGCGATTCGAAAACTTTGCAAAGCTTGGACCGTAAAAAGAAACCACCAGCTAGTGAATTTAACAGTGAAGAGGGAGTCACTGAGCGGTCTTATTCTAAGACTGGATCTTCGAAAAATTCTCCACTTAAACTAAAATCTAATGAGACTGTTAAGTCCGAACCGATAACGTCTGCAGCTGAACAAACGTATTCGAGTTCTGACATTGTAGTCGAAGCTGAAGTTCAGGCGGCGATACTGGATAATGACCAAGAGCGAACACCAAAAGTGAAAAGTGACGAATCGGCGGTTGACTCGACGCCAACACTGGTGCAATCACAGCAAACGGACTCAATGCATCTCATTAATGATGGTCTAACAGCGACAACTGACGAGAATTCATGCAGAACTGAATTGACATCCTTTACTAAAGCTGATGCCCAATTGAACTCGACGAATCCTTCCGATGTGGAAGATGTGTCACCCAGCGTTAATATACGTTCCACAGAGGCGCAGATAGGCTCACTTCAAATTGCATCGCGCTCTTTGTCGGAAACTGATGAGAGTCGTAAAACCACCAGAATGTCGACTGGATCCTCCCCTGACTCGCTTACCGATGCAAAAGAAAATTTACTGAATCCTGGCGACAAAATAGATTCGAACGGATCTATGAAGCAAGTCAACGAGGAAGATTTGCCCGAAAGAAAATTCGTAGGCACTGTCAAGCCGTCAGTAATCACAGTCGATGGGCCTTCGAGCTCGCTAGTCGGAATGAGTCTGGAAGAAGAAGGTCCACAAGAATCTGAAGCCACTAAGAAAGAGTCTAAACGAAGTTCTCAGAAGTCCCGTGCGTCAAAAGAACTTAATGGGAGCAGATCGTCTCAGAAGTCATCTGGCGGAGCAGATGCATTCGAGTCAAAACAGCGGGAATCATTGCGCAAAAACAGTGACAAGTCGTCAGTTGCTGAAGAACCACCTACGCTAGATGAATCAAATCATGAGTCGCAGGTCGGTTGGCCAGATGAAAATCACGAAAGCATAATGAGTCGCCCATCGTTTATCGAGTTAGATGGGCCATCTAGCTCAAGAATATTCAACGAGATGGATCAGAAGCAGATTCTCGAGATGCAGCAGCAAGCAGATTCTATGCAGGAGTCGAATGAAGATGAAAATGACGACGACGATGCCGCTTTGAACGGAAACGAAGAAGAACCTCAGTCGAAAACCGAAGTGCCCGAAAGAAAAAGTTCCGAGACGCCTAGTTTCGCCCAGAATGAGGGCCCATCCAAGAACACAATGACAAAACCATCTATCATCACAGCTGATGGACCGTCTACTTCACTCGCCGGTTCTGGCTCAGAGACTACGGAGGACGGCAATAACGAAGCGTCAAAGGCAAAGCGTTTATCACAGAGCTCCGGTAGTAGTTCCAAGTCCGCTACAGAGGCTGAACTGGAACATAAGATGCAGCAAATTGATGCGCAACTAACCTCACGAGGACAGGACGGACAGGACGAAAAGGAAAGCCTCCGGAATGAAGAGTCACTTTCGCAAGATCAGGCAGGTACTGTTTCTGAAAAGGTGGTAGAGAGACAATCTACCGGCGGTGCGTCTAGATCTTCTCGTCAGTCTGACAAAGCTGACAAGCTGAGACGATCGTCGAGGACTTCAATTGTTTCGACCGAAGAAGTCTTAACTGCTACCAGAGAGGCTAAAGAGAAAAACCCTCTCATCAGGGAAGAACGAAAGTCAGATTGCTCTGTTGCCATCGCTTCAACTGACGATGTGCTAAAGCAGTCCAGAGAGGCCGACAGGAAGAGAGCGTCTCTTGCTTCTAGGAAAGCGAGCCAAAAATCAGAGGACCCCGAAGAAACCGCCTTGTCAGCCGAAATGCGCGATAAAAGATCATCGCTACCTGAGAGGGGCATTTGTTCTTCTGTAATAACTGCCGATGGGCCATCCAAGTCACTGGCCGGCAGTGATCAAGACATTGATGATAATCGGTCCAGAGATTTGTCTTCCAACGGTCTGAATGTTGAGAGGAGCTCCAAGGCTTCAGTCTCACAATCAGAAGGCCGACAGAGTAAAAGAGGCTCATCAATTGTTAGTCAAACCGACCGGAGGAGAGATTCTGAGACTCAAGACCATCCTAAAGTCCCGCCAGAGGTGCCGATAAATCAGCCCGGTACTTTCAATGGCGTAGTTTACATGTGCGAATCGACTACCTCGGAGTTAGTATCGAAGAAAGAGCAACAATCAGCTCCAAAAGAAGAGTCGGACGACGACAATGAATCGGCTGATCGTTGCCAGGACGATGCAAAAGAGGAGGCTTTGGCTGAAGATGATCGGGAGTCCAACGACGGCGAAAATGAGGCAGCGTCAAAGAGATCACAAAGTAGTAAAAAACAATCCTCAGTTCAAGATGAAGGAGAAGAAAACCCAGAGTCGCATGATCGTAGAGATTCGGAAAAAGAGGAGGAAGATGCAGCCGAAGCAGACTTCAACGACGATCCTATGAAACCCCATGAAGGAGGTGATCCTTTGAATATACCGTCACGTCTAGAACCGGCCGCTGAAGGAAGAGTCTCTCAACAAGTTGGTGGCATTTCTTCCTCAGACACCGCTGGACCGGCGTCTGCACAGACTTTGGATCCGAACGAATTGCAAGAGCAAGACTCGTCTGATTTGTGCGCGGAGGTTGAAATGCCATCGAAGCTAAATACTGATGGCGGAAAACAGAAGGGTAAAAACAAAACTGAACAACGTCCGTCGACTGCTTCGCTACCCTCGTCAGGTCGGATTAGGCAAGCTAGCGGGCAGAGAACGTCGGAGATTCGCTTATCGTTAGCAGAGAACGGCCGGGTCAGCTCCGATCGAAAATCAGACGTTGATAATAAAGCAAAGGTAAAGGTATTCTTGACTGATGTGAGGTGTTGGTGTTGACATCCGTGGGTGTTGACAAGGGGGTTGTAGCCTAGTGGTTAGAACGTCGGACGTACGACTTGAAGGTCGGGTGTTCGATTCCCGATCTCACTGGAACGATTTGTGTCCGTGAAAAAGACACTTGACTCTGCATTGCTTCAGTTCACCCAGTTGTAAAATGGGTATCAGCATAAGCTGGGGTAATTGAGGGTTTGACCCCCCCCCTCCAGTCCTTGGACTGAACAGCCGTACGCTCACAGCCTTAAGATTCGCCGCGCAATAGCGGCGGCTGAGCTGTCGGTTGCACATCTAGCCCAATTGAAGCAGGTACAATCAATTAAAATTAGTATTGTGGGTGTTGAGATATCGCAAATGCATCCAAGTAAAGTTTCAAGAGTTACCAATGCATTTATATGAGGGTTGGAGTGTCGCTAATACATCCGTGTGTGGGTGGGAGTGTCCACCAATGCATCGACGCATGTTGAAGTGTTTTCAGTACAAACCACGCGTGTACATTGAATTATCGCTATTGCGGACTTGTTATTTCAGTGGTCTCGTTCGATACAAAAATACATCTAAGAATAGAGTACTGGAAGACGGTTAGGTATATAGTCGTAATGTAAGTTTTACTATATACTACTATTATACTACTAATAGATACAAAGTGTCCCGAAATTGAAGGATCCTCAGTCACAGGGCGGCTCAGTTAGCGGAACCCAGCGCGACCAACGCGTCGAGTCGCTTATCGGTCGGTTCCGCGAAGCGGCCCAAGAGTGCGCCAACGTGCGCCTAGACAGGGAGGCGCTGCGACGCGAACTGGAGGCAACCAAATTCGATCTTCGCAGAGCGACCGCCGAGGCGCAGGAGCGTCGAACGGAACTGACTATGGCTCGACGAGAAGTTGAACTCCGCGACGAAAGACTTCGACAGCAGGCGGCAGTTCAGGTTAGGCTTTCAGATGATCAAATCAACGCACATTATTGTCAAAGCACTGGAAATTATTAGGGCAACAAGTAGACTTGATTACAGGGGGAATTACAGAAATTTGTACCGATTCCCTCAGGTCCGCACAGAGAAGGAGGTTGGCAATCTTCGAAGCCAGCTGTCAGAGCTGCGCCGTCAGCTGGACTCGGCTGAGAACAGTTGCCAAGCTGAGCTAGCTCGAAATCAACGCTACAGAGCTCAACTGGTGAGCCTCGAAGCTCAGCTAGACAGCCGGATTCACGAGCTCGCCGCTGTCACCAACGCGCTGATTGAGAAGCGAGGCTCCGAAGAGGACCTGCTGGCTCGGGTGCAGCAGCTTCAGCGAGCGCTCACCAGCTCTGAAGAGACCGTAGCCCGACTCACTGGGCAACTAGCCGCCGAACAGAGACGAGTTCGTGAGATTCTTCTAACCGAGAAGTCGCTTTTGCAACAGCAGCAACAGCAGCTGTCGAGATCCCGCCGCTACAGCAGCTTGAACTCGCCTTCGCAGTTGTCGCCTCGCGAACCCACCGACAATGCGGCCTCGAGGCCGAACGCTGACGCTGCGCCTCGGCAGCAGCGAGCAAGCGCTAATAAATCTGAGTTGGTGAGCCGGCTTGAGCAGCGAATCGCTGAGATGGACGCTCGCATTGAACGTCTGACGGCTGAGGCCCGCGACCGCATGAGTCGGCACCAGCAGCAGCGGCACGTCCAACCCCGACGGAGCAGCCGGAATCTGTCCCAGCAGCAGCAGCAGCAGCAACAGCCAAATTCTAACAAAGACTCCGCCGGTTCCAATGCCCGAAAGTCGCAAACAGACAGCCAACAACGCCACCAAGTGCATGTATTAACTGCGGCGGATTGCGACGAGGGCGCCTTGAGCTCGCTGGAGCACCGGGCTGCTCAGTTGGAGTCCAGCAATCGGCTGCTGGTGCAGGATGTCCAGTCGCTACGGTGCCTGTGCTCAGGCCTGCTGCTCCAGTGGAAGGAGGGCCAACGGAATTTTGACGGTTTGACAGCAAATCAGCAACCGCCGCCTCAGCAGCTGGCGCTCACTGACTATCTGCAGGCAAGCAGATAATAACCGACACATTAGTTAGTTAGTTAGTTAGTTAGTTAGTTAGTTAGTTAGTTAGTTAGTTAGTTAGTTAGTTAGTTAGTTAGTTAGTTAGTTAGTTAGTTAGTTAGTTAGTTAGTTAGTTAGTTAGTTAGTTAGTTAGTTAGTTAGTTAGTTAGTTAGTTAGTTAGTTAGTTAGTTAGTTAGTTAGTTAGTTAGTTAGTTAGTTAGTTAGTTAGTTAGTTAGTTAGTTAGTTAGTTAGTTAGTTAGTTAGTTAGTTAGTTAGTTAGTTAGTTAGTTAGTTAGTTAGTTAGTTAGTTAGTTAGTTAGTTAGTTAGTTAGTTAGTTAGTTAGTTAGTTAGTTAGTTAGTTAGTTAGTTAGTTAGTTAGTTAGTTAGTTAGTTAGTTAGTTAGTTAGTTAGTTAGTTAGTTAGTTAGTTAGTTAGTTAGTTAGTTAGTTAGTTAGTTAGTTAGTTAGTTAGTTAGTTAGTTAGTTAGTTAGTTAGTTAGTTAGTTAGTTAGTTAGTTAGTTAGTTAGTTAGTTAGTTAGTTAGTTAGTTAGTTAGTTAGTTAGTTAGTTAGTTAGTTAGTTAGTTAGTTAGTTAGTTAGTTAGTTAGTTAGTTAGTTAGTTAGTTAGTTAGTTAGTTAGTTAGTTAGTTAGTTAGTTAGTTAGTTAGTTAGTTAGTTAGTTAGTTAGTTAGTTAGTTAGTTAGTTAGTTAGTTAGTTAGTTAGTTAGTTAGTTAGTTAGTTAGTTAGTTAGTTAGTTAGTTAGTTAGTTAGATAGTTGACGAGAGATCGAACCAATGAACTCAGGACCCTCATCCACGCCTTAATAACTTCAGGAGACGGAGAAGCTGCGCCGGCTCATCGATCAGCAGATGCGCGAGATGCTGCTGGCACCGCAGGAGGCCTCTCTAATCAGCAACAGTGACTCGAGCCAGTTGTTCGAAGATCTGCGCATTCAGCAGGAGGCGATCAATCAGCGCTGGCATGTGGTGCAGCTGTCGTTCAACCAGTCAAAAATGGACACGGCCAGTAACAGCGACCGCTGCGGCGCGGCCCAACTGGCCAGGAAAGTTGCGAATTCCTCTGCCGTATCGTCAGCAGCAGCAGCCGCAGCAGCAGCAGCAGCAGCAACAGCAACAAAATCTTTGGGCAGAAACAATCCACCAAGCCAGCCAAAGCCAGTAAGACCAGCAACTTCACGACGTCGGAGCAAGCATCTGCAGTGACCTGCCGCTTTACAATATTATGTATACCTCATTTTGTAGTAAAACATTCCCAAATTATTTTCCTATTCGCTTATTCGGAGCAGCTGCCCTCATGCTGCAGCCGAATTACCTTTTTCCTGTCTTTATCTTACGGCGCAGTTGAACTTTGGTGCCAACGTCGTGAAAATTTGTTTTCATAAACTGTTTTCGTCCCTATAATTTTAAACGCAGACTCTGAACTTAAAATTTTGCAGCAAAAAGCCGGACGTTATAATCGTCCACTTTTGTCAGTTGGCAACTATCTATACTTTAACTGCCTCTACGAACATTAATTATAACTGCACCGCTATGATGTGGTCAGAATTTATCAAATAGTTTCGATTTGACTCCATTAAAAAATTTAATGTAAGATTCCACTTTTACACGTACACACAAGATCTTCTTCTAGTGATGTATGCTGCTGAAGGAAGCACGTCATAAAATGGATTTGTAAGTGACATCCCTGCAGTAATGTGGAATGTACATGTACAGTAAATAGAATTCCGCGTCCACATGCTGCTATCAACAGGGCCATAACTTATCAAAATATCAGGCACATACACGTGTACACGCGTGTACATGTATGTACATGTATTGGTAATGTCAGTGAAAAAAAAACGCTCGATGTAGATCGCTAAAAAGTATTGCATTTACAGTTTCGAACACCTCCATTAATTAGTCAAATGCTGTTAATAAGGAATTTTTCGATACATGTACATGTACAGTCTATATAACATACTGGACTACTAAATGGACTAAGCTATATAGTGTTCCTGTACGAATCGAAATTTCACTCCATTCATAATCATATCTTCATAATTATCTTCATCTACTACTCGTATCTTCACAAATTCAATAGGCGCGCCATTTCAGTATGTGCTTCCAGAGATTGCAATGAAATACATGTACATACACATGAACTGACCAATAGAAATAAAAGATGAATATGCATGTACGCGTTGGTTCGTACATGTAGCTATATAGCGTGGGAAACCCGCACCAGCTAAGTTCTAGTAAGGATCCATGTGACGACAATCATTTTAGTAATGTGTACAACAACAACAAAACTGCACTGCATGTCAGCGTTACAGGGCGCGCCTCAGGGCCAGGTCACGAACAAAGTACGCCACGCCTGGCCGCTGGGCGAATCCGCGGGGCGCCGGTGTCAGCCAGCAGGCAGTCGAAAAAACGCTGAGTGTGGGCCTGCCCCTGCCGGTAGGGTGCCTGCAGCGTCACCTCCTGCTTTGGACCCCCAGGGAAATGAAACGGGAAGAAGCGGGTTAGCCTCCGCATCAACGGCAACCAGATCGCGTATGACCTGGCACCGGTGTACCTTGGAGCGTGACTGGACGGTCGGCTAACCTTTAACAAGCATGCCGCAGGTGTCCGGGCTAGGATGGCGCCCGACGACGGCCGCTGGCAGCCATGGCCAATCGCAGCACCGGCGCCGATCAGAGCATCAGAGCAGCATACGTCAGCACCATCCGCGCCGTGGTGGACTACGCGGCGGGCACCTGGTTGTGCGGCGCAGCCCCGTCTACAAGAAGATCTATCGAGAGGCGATCATTACTGGTTGCGTCCTGCCATCTAAAACTTGGAGAGTTCTCAGACTGGCGGACCTTCACCGATCTCCTTCGTTGCCTCGGAGAGAGCCGCCAGGCTTTGTGAACGGATCCTCCGCCTGGAGCTTAACGTGTCAGCCGTTACCACAGCAACTGCCACCTCAAGACCAAGGCTCAAGAACCGCACGCTCGAAGCACTCGCACGGTCTAACGACAACCGGGACGCGGAAAGATTGGACGACGCCACTAGAAGACCGTTCCGGAACTGCTGGCGCAGCGCTGTCACGGAGCTCCTGTCGGTCACGGTCCTCGATGCGCACCGGCGAGGCGACGCGGCGACCTTAGGCATCCCACCGTAGGAAGCTGCTGTCAACGATAAGGTTATCTTCAACCTCGAAGCAGCTGCCTGCTGCCGCCGCTCGGACCCTCAGGTGGCTAGAAACGCGGTGGCGCTCGAGGTGCTCGGAATGCCCCCCCCCCCCAGGGCTGACATCTGTGTCTCCGTGCTGGCTCCGGGCTGGCTCCGTGGCTGAAGGCACTGAGCCAGGTGGTAGCGCGGCCATCGTCTGCACTGAGTTGGCGACTTTTGTGAAAAAACAACCAGCATGCAGGTACCTGCAGCTCCTTTGACGCGGGGGATGATCGCTATCAGGATGGCCCTGGAATTCACCAAAGACGCAACCCGCCAAGGCAGGGCGCGAATCTACAGCGACTCCCTGTCCTCGCTCACGGCACTACAATTGTAGGCCCACAGGCCCAGGAAACTGCAACCGGCATCAGATGCTGGCACCTGCTGCTCGAAATCAGCCGCAACACCCCCCCCCATTAATCTGCAGTCTAGGTGCCGGCGCAAGCTGCGGCATGCCCCTCAATGAGGCGGCAAACAGAGAGAGCTGCCGGGTCAGCCAGAAGCCTGCCACAGAACGACGCACCGGTCTCCCTCAGCGTTGCCAAGACTGCCGTTCGGCGCGACTGGCGCGCCATGGAAGATAGCACCCTCCCGACACGCGCTGGCCGGCCTTCAATCCTAACTGGCTGGACGGCCGGCGCTGGCCCCCGCCTGTATCGGCGCCGCCGCGCCGCAATGGCGAGTTCTGAATCAGAAGAAGAAGAAGAAGAAGCACAGCTCCTGCACCGGCTGTGCAGTGGGCAGTACTACGTCTCGGCGCGGATGAGGTGGCCTGCCAGCTGAAGTTGCCGATGTAATATATTCATGTAATGTACTATAAGTATTTGTGGCATAAATTTAAATTGCACACGTACTTAAAGGCTAAGCTGCATGTTACGTCACATGTAGATATATTAAACAATGTATTTTGGTCATGAACTTGAATCGGCCCTTTACAAAAGTTACAACTTTAATCATCGCTGAAGATCAGTGTCAAAAATATAACGTCGCGCTTCTGCTGAGCAAAAACATGTTACTCGCTTTTCTTGAGAATTTTATTTTTCACAGCCAATCAAATAGCCACTCCATTTGTTTGAAACTTTGTTGGCGTTCTTGGCAACATTTCGGTTTTTATTGTCTCCCGCTTAATTTTATGAAATAGATTTATCTATGAAATAGCTAGAGTTAGACAGCGGACCATAAATCAGTTGAAAGTACCACTCCATGTCCAAGGGTGATTGTGCAGAAAAAAATCAGAAATCAACAGCCCTTTAGGATTCAATAGCTTCCTTAAGCCAGTTAGGATTGAAAAAATATATTTTGGATTTTTCATACAACAAAACACCATTTGTAACATTAAACTGCTGTAGGCCTATTTGTAGTTAACTAGAATAATAGTTTGTGACAAACACAAATTCATAGCTAGATTTCCTAATTTTTACAATCGATCTATAGTGCCTGATAGGGTAGGTGAATAGAATACAAATTCTAGAAGTAGCCTAAGGCCTAGTATTGAATTTCAAGGCCTGCTTGACTAATACTTTATTTGTTGTTTATACAATTGACATTGTATCATTCAGCAACATTATTCTAGCTGCTCCATATATTTTTTTCTATAAAAAAACTATTAATTTAATTGCTAAAATATTTTTACTTTAAATAGCAAAGATAGTTGTCTATTTGGTTATATTTTAAGTTTAACAAGTCCTTAGTTGTAGGCCTACCTAGTCCTAATTTATTTTTGTAGATCCCCCCTCTAGCTAGCTAGTTTAGGTTAGATAAGCATATTAATATATTTTTTGCTTGAAAAATGTCTTTTGCAGGCTTTAAAAAACAGATCAGCAAAGCTAATCAGGTAAGCATTAGGCCCTAATATAGTATTTGTCATGCTATCTCAGCCTGGAGACATCCAAACTCAGCCAGCCCATCTCAACAGTGCGATTTTTTTACGTAAGCCAGTCAAGTTTTACCATAGACATGCTTCTTAAGGCCATGCTATCTCAGCCTGGGACATGCAATCTCAGCCACTTTTCAGATTCTTACTGACTTTTCTTGCTGCGTTCATTCATTGCTGTTTGTTGCCATTTCATGTCACGTTATAGAAATGATAGCATTGAGATCTGTTTGCAATTGAAATCTATATTGGCTGAGATTGCATGTCCCAGGCTGAGATAGCATGGCCCCAAGAAGCACGTCTATGGTAAAACTCGACTAGCTCGAGCCAAAAAACGCATTGCGGAGTTGGGGCTGGCTGAGTTTGGATGTCCCTAGGCTGAGATAGCATGACAAAAGCTATAGTATTTTAATAATATTGTTATATTGTTGTATAATTTGAATTTAAAATTGAAATAAATGATTCCTAATACTTTTCCTTCTTTATTTAGCTTTTCAATGAGAAGCTTGCAGGAGCTAAGGGTACAGAGCTGGAATCAGATTTTGTGGAAATGGAACGGGTATGTTTTAATAAGCAATTTTAATTTTTGTCAAATTTAATTCTGTTTTCTAAATGTCAACCTAAAACAAATAAATGGAACTTTATATTTTCATTGTAGAAAATTGATGTCACTGGCAAAATGATTGAAGAATTGATTACAAAAACTCAGGACTACCTGCAACCAAATCCTAGTAAGTAAAGTCAGTTAAAAATATTTAAAAAATAAATTATACCTAGGAATAGTCATTTATGCATGATATATATTACTAAATTGTAGGAATTTAATAATATCAATGAATATTTTTTGATAAAAATCATATATTATATCATATATTTTTGTAAGACAGGGATCTTATTCAATCCCTAGTCTATATGCATTTTAATCACCATGCTATATTCAGCTCAATTAAAAATCATAAATTTGCAAAACAACCCACATTACACAGTGGCTCGGGCACGAATCTCGGCTGTGAAAGGTTTGAACAATCTGCAGAATAAAAGCCGCAACATGGCTTATCCTCAGCCTGAAGGTCTCTTAGGCGATGCAATGATCAAGCATGGCAAGGACCTGGGGCACAACTCTTCACTGGGTAATCAATATTAATTTTTTGTGCCAGAAAGTCCTAGGTTCGATTGCTAGAGTGGAGCTTGAATGGTTAACAACATACAGTAGTCACACAGACAGGAGAGTCACACAGACAAGAGAGTCACGCAGACAGGAGAGTCACAGACAGGAGGGTTACACTGACAAGAGTCACACAGACAAGTCACACAGACAAGAGAGAGTCACACAGACAAGAGAGTCACACAGACAAGAGAATCACGCAGGCAAGAGAGTCACACAGAAGAGTCACACAGACAGGAGGGTTACACTGACAAGAATCACACAGACAAGTCACACAGACAAGAGAGAGTCACACAGACAAGAGAGTGTTACACAGACAAGAGAGTCACACAGACAGGAGAGTCACACAGACAGGAGGGTTACACTGACAAGAGTCACACAGACAAGTCACACAGACAAGAGAGAGTCACACAGACAAGAGAGTGTTACACAGACAAGAGAGTCACACAGACAGGAGAGTCACACAGACAGGAGGGTTACACTGACAAGAGTCACACAGACAAGTCACACAGACAAGAAAGTGTTACACAGACAAGAGAGTCACACAGACAGGAGAGTTACACAGACAGGAGGGTTACACTGACAAGAGTCACACAGACAAGAGAGTGTTACACAGACAAGAGAGTCACACAGACAGGAGAGTCACACAGACAGGAGGGTTACACTGACAAGAGTCACACAGACAAGTCACACAGACAAGAGAGAGTCACACAGACAAGAGAGAGTCACGCAGGCAAGAGAGTCACACAGACAGGAGGGTTACACTGACAAGAGTCACACAGACATGAGTCACACAAACATGAGAGTCACACTGACAAGAAAGTCACACAGACAAGAGAGAGTTACAAAAAACAGGAGTCTGTAGAACAATTAGTTTAGTATGTCAATATTTCAAGTAATTAATGCCCCATTTCATCCACCTGTGTTTCCTAAGTTAGTTTAGTATTTGAATTTCAACAGTTTATGGCGGTCCTATTCGCTTTCAAACTATAGCTGGTTTTCAGCCATTTTTAAAAAGAATTGACTGTCGTGAAAGAAGATTCAAATTTGCTGTGCAATTTACTCTTTCACGAAGTTAGTCAAAAACCCTTTATTACCTGACTACCTGTGGTTAGCCTGACACACTAAATCTTGCTTTTATCAGCAGCCTGGAATCTAGAGATATTTTAGCGCATTAAACTTCGTATTTTTATCTGGTCCATTTTTCAACCAGTGTACAATTCTGTAAGTTCAGTGTACAGTCCAAGTGTGCGCAAAGTGACTGCAACAGTGCTACGTAGAAAGCATTTCAAATTTGTGTTTTTATACATGTAAGGCACAAACAGGTTTAAATAGAATTACAGTTTGGCATTTGCACTGGGTCAAGTAATAGCTTTTCTTGAAAGCAGGCCAAACCTTTTAACTAATGGACCAAATGAGGTATCTTTTTCTAATTGCGATACCATTCGGGGTATCTTTTCTGATTGAGATGCCATCATGAGGGTATCTTTTCTGATTGAGATGCCATCATGAGGCTATCTTTTCTGATTGAGATGCCATCAGGAGGGTATCTTTTCTGATTGAGATGCCATCATGAGGGTATCTTTTCTGATTGAGATGTCATCACGAGGGTGTCTTTTCTGATTGAGATGCCATCAGGAGGGTATCTTTTCTGATTGAGATGCCATCAGGAGGGTATCTTTTCTGATTGAGATGCCATCATGAGGGTATCTTTTCTGATTGAGATGTCATCACGAGGGTGTCTTTTCTAACTGAGATGTCATTAGTAGGGTATCTTTTCTAATTGAGATGCCATCAGGAGGGTATCTTTTCTGATTGAGATGTCATCAGAAGGGTATCTTTTCTGATTGAGATGCCATCAGGAGGGTATCTTTTCTGATTGAGATGTCATCAGAAGGGTATCTTTTCTGATTGAGATGCCATCAGGAGGGTGTCTTTTCTGATTGAGATGCCATCAGTAGGGTATATTTTTCTAATTGAGATACCACTCGAGGGTATCTTTTCTGATTGAGATGCCATCAGGAGGTTGTCTTTTCTGATTGAGATGCCATCAGGAGGTTGTCTTTTCTGATTGAGATGCCATCAGGAGGTTGTCTTTTCTGATTGAGATGCCATCAGTAGGGTATATTTTTCTAATTGAGATACCATTCGAGGGTATCTTTTCTGAGATTCCATCATGAGGGTATCTTTTCTGATTGAGATGCCATCATGAGGGTATCTTTTCTGATTGAGATGCCATCATGAGGGTATCTTTTCTGATTGAGATGTCATTACGAGGGTGTCTTTTCTAACTGAGATGTCATTAGTAGGGTATCTTTTCTAATTGTGATGCCATCAGGAGGGTATCTTTTCTGATTGAGATGTCATCAGAAGGGTATCTTTTCTGATTGAGATGCCATCAGGAGGGTATCTTTTCTGATTGAGATTTCATCAGGAGGGTGTCTTTTCTGATTGAGATGCCATCAGTAGGGTATATTTTTCTAATTGAGATACCATTCGAGGGTATCTTTTCTGATTGAGATGCCATCAGGAGGTTGTCTTTTCTGATTGAGATGCCATCAGTAGGGTATATTTTTCTAATTGAGATGCCATTCGAGGGTATCTTTTCTGATTGAGATGCCATCAGGAGGTTGTCTTTTCTGATTGAGATGCCATCAGGAGGTTGTCTTTTCTGATTGAGATGCCATCAGTAGGGTATATTTTTCTAATTGAGATACCATTCGAGGGTATCTTTTCTGATTGAGATGCCATCAGGAGGTTGTCTTTTCTGATTGAGATGCCATCAGGAGGTTGTCTTTTCTGATTGAGATGCCATCAGTAGGGTATATTTTTCTAATTGAGATACCATTCGAGGGTATCTTTTCTGATTGAGATGCCATCAGGAGGTTGTCTTTTCTGATTGAGATGCCATCAGGAGGTTGTCTTTTCTGATTGAGATGCCATCAGTAGGGTATATTTTTCTAATTGAGATACCATTCGAGGGTATCTTTTCTGATTGAGATGCCATCAGGAGGTTGTCTTTTCTGATTGAGATGCCATCAGGAGGTTGTCTTTTCTGATTGAGATGCCATCAGGAGGTTGTCTTTTCTGATTGAGATGCCATCAGGAGGTTGTCTTTTCTGATTGAGATGCCATCAGGAGGGTATCTTTTCTAACTGAGATGCCATCAGGAGGGTATCTTTTCTGATTGAGATGCCATCAGGAGGGTATCTTTTCTGATTGAGATGCCATCAGGAGGGTATCTTTTCTGATTGAGATGCCATCAGGAGGGTATCTTTTCTGATTGAGATACCATCGAAGTACAAGCCTATTTTACGAATGAACATTAAGCACAATCTAGCCACACTTCAGAAGCTACCGTCAATATCTGAAAACTTAAACAAAATAATTTTGAAACGCACCTGCTTCTTTTAGGAGAAGCTCTTGTTGAATGCGGCGACGCATACAAGCAGATGGCGGAGATCAAGTACAACTTGGAGGACGGGGTCAAGCAGAATTTCCTGGATCCATTTAACAGCCTGCTGCACCAGGATCTCAAGGAGATTAACGTGAGATTCCTATTTATATTCGGTATCTTCTATCCAGCAGCTTTGGCTATTCTATTGGGGATCTACCCCAGCCGATTAGGAGTGTGTTATTGGGTATCTCCCCAGCTGTTTAGGAGTATTCTACTGGGTATCCATCCCAGCTGTTTAGGAGTATTCTACTGGATATCTCCCCAGCTGTTTAGGGGTATTTTACTGGGTATCTCCCTAGCTGTTTAGGAGCATTCTATTGGGTATCTCCCCAGCTGTTTAGGGGTATTCTACTGGGTATCTCCCCAGATGTTTAGGAGTATTTTATCGGGTATCTCCCCAGCTGTTTAGGAGTATTCTACTGGGTATCTCCCCAGCTGTTTAGGAGTATTCTACTGGATATCCATCCCAGCTGTTTAGGAGTATTCTACTGGGTATCCATCCCAGCTGTTTAGGAGTATTCTACTGGGTATCCATCCCAGCTGTTTAGGAGTATTCTACTTGATATCCATCCCAGCTGTTTAGGAGTATTCTACTGGGTATCCATCCCAGCTGTTTAGGAGTATTCTACTTGATATCCATCCCAGCTGTTAGGAGTATTCTACTGGATATCCATCCCAGCTGTTTAGGAGTATTCTACTGGATATCTCCCCAGCTGTTAGGAGTATTCTACTGGGTATCTCCCTAGCTGTTTAGGAGTATTCTATTGGGTATCTCCCCAGCTGTTTAGGGGTATTCTACTGGGTATCTCCCCAGATGTTTAGGAGTATTCTACTGGGTATCTCCCCAGCTGTTAGGAGTATTCTACTGGATATCTAAAACTCATATTTCAGCATCATCGCAAGAAGTTGCAAGGCCGCCGGCTAGACTACGACTGCAAGAAAAGAAAAGGTACACATTAAACTTTTTGTCAGCAAAATTCTAATTTTATTTTCGACTTCTACTTTAAGTAGACAATGCGCATTTTTTCTATCTTTTTTGTTTCAAGGCTCGGGCAGAGCGCCGGCCGAAGACGATGTGCACGCGGCTGAACAGAAATTTGCCGAGAGCAAATCCTTGACTGAAGGCGCCATGATTAACTTTCTCTCGTCAGATGTATGTCTGCTGGTGTGCCCTTGGGTCTTTTTGCCTGCACTCAAGTTGTCTGCTTCACACTGCCCGCTCACTGTGTCTAATCTCCCTCGTGTCTAATCTCCCTCTTGTCTAATCTCCCTCCTGTCTAATCCCTCCTGTCTAATCTCCCTCCTGTCTAATCTCCCTCCTGTCTAATCTCCCTCCTGTCTAATCTCCCTCCTGTCTAATCCCTCCTGTCTAATCTCCCTCCTGTCTAATCTCCCTCCTGTCTAATCTCCCTCCTGTCTAATCTCTCTCGTGTCTAATCTCCCTCCTGTCCAATCTCCCTCCTGTCTAATCTCCCTCCTGTCTAATCCCTCCTGTCTAATCTCCCTCCTGTCTAATCTCCCTCCTGTCTAATCTCCCTCCTGTCTAATCTCCCTCCTGTCTAATCTCCCTCCTGTCTAATCTCCCTCCTGTCTAATCTCCCTCCTGTCTAATCCCTCCTGTCTAATCTCCCTCCTGTCTAATCTCCCTCCTGTCTAATCCTCCTTCTGTCTAATCTCCCTTCCTCTCTCCCGCTGCCACCTATCTTATCTCCCTTCCTCTCTCCTACTCCCTCCTGTCTAATCTCTCTTCCTTTCCCCTCCTCTCTTCCGCTTTCCACCCTCTTTTAGCTCCAATTGCTCTCCTCAAATATGCACTTGAATTGAACTTTACACCGTCAGTCAGAGCAGGTGTCAGCCCTGTTCGAGCTGGTCAGCGCAGAGCTCGCTTATCACCAGGAGGCCGCCAGGATCCTGTCGGAGGCGCAACAGCGCTTAGAAGAGAAGTAAGTGTCTGCGATGAGTCTGCAACCTACCACTCTGCAGTCTGCCACACTGCAATCCACCACTGCAGTCTACCACACTGCAATCTAACACACTGCAATCTACCACACTGCAATCTACCACACTGCAATCTACCACACCGCAATCTACCACAATGCAATCTATTACACTGCAATCTACCACTCTGCAATCTATTACACTGCAATCTACCTCACTGCAATCTACCACACTGCAATCTACCACTCTGCAATCTATTACACTAGATTCTACCACACTGCAATCTACCTCACTGCAATCTACCTCACTGCAATCTACCTCACTGCAATCTACCTCACTGCAATCTACCTCACTGCAATCTACCACACTGCAATCTACCACACCGCAATCTACCACACTGCAATCTATTACACTGCAATCTACCTCACTGCAATCTACCACACTGCAATCTACCTCACTGCAATCTACCTCACTGCAATCTACCTCACTGCAATCTATTACACTGCAATCTACCACATTGCAATCTACCTCACTGCAATCTACCACACTGCAATCTATTACACTGCAATCTACCACACTGCAATCTACCACACTGCAATCTACCACATTGCAATCTACCTCACTGCAATCTACCACACTGCAATCTATTACACTGCAATCTACCACACTGCAATCTACCACTCTGCAATCTATTACACTGCAATCTACCTCACTGCAATCTACCACACTGCAATCTACCTCACTGCAATCTACCACACTGCAATCTACCACTCTGCAATCTACCACACTGCAATCTACCACATTGCAATCTACCTCACTGCAATCTACCACACTGCAATCTATTACACTGCAATCTACCACACTGCAATCTACCACACTGTAATCTACCACACTGCAATCTACCACACTGCAATCTATTACACTGCAATCTACCACTCTGCAATCTATTACACTGCAATCTACCTCACTGCAATCTACCACACTGCAATCTACCTCACTGCAATCTACCACACTGCAATCTACCTCACTGCAATCTACCTCACTGCAATCTACCACACTGCAATCTACCACACTGCAATCTACCACACTGCAATCTACCACACTGCAATCTACCTCACTGCAATCTACCTCACTGCAATCTACCACACTGCAATCTACCACACTGCAATCTACCACACTGCAATCTATTACACTGCAATCTACCACTCTGCAATCTACCTCACTGCAATCTACCTCACTGCAATCTACCTCACTGCCACTGCAATCTACCTCACTGCAATCTACCACACTGCAATCTACCACTCTGCAATCTACCTCACTGCCAGTGCAGTCTACCTTACTGCAATCTACCACACTGCAATCTACCTCACTGCAATCTACCACACTGCAATCTACCACACTGCAATCTACCTCACTGCAATCTACCACACTGCAATCTACCACACTGCAATCTACCTCACTGCCACCCCAGGCGGTCCGAGGCTGCCAGCAAGCCCAGGTCGGAGCGGCCCGCGGCCTCCATCACCGGTCGAACGTCGTCACGCGCTTCGGACACGTGGAAGACCGTCGGCGACGAGGACACCGAAGGTGGCGCTGTTGGAGGCGGCGGCCCAGCGATCAGCGTCAAACCTAGGCATCAGTCTACTTCGTGTGAGTGTACTGATGTGCTTCTCACCCAGTCTCACTCTCACCCAGTCTCACTCTCACCCAGTCTACTTCTCACCCTCTCACCCACTCTCCCTCTCGCCCACTCTCCCTCTCACCCACTCTCCCTCTCGCCCACTCTCCCTCTCACCCACTCTCCCTCTCACCCACTCACCCACTCTTCCTCTCACCCACTCTCCCTCTCACCCACTCTCCCTTTCACCCACTCTCCCTCTGACCCACTCTCCCTCTGACCCACTCTCCCTCTGACCCACTCTCCCTCTGACCCACTCTCCCTCTGACCCACTCTCCCTCTGACCCACTCTCCCTCTGACCCACTCTCCCTCTGACCCACTCTCCCACTCTCCCTCTCGCCCACTCTACCTCTCGCCCACTCTACCTCTCATCCACTCTCCCTCTCTCCCACTCTCCCTCTTGCCCAATTTACCTCTCACCCACTTTCCCTCTCACCCACTCTCCCTCTCACCCACTCTCCCTCTCGCCCAGTCTCGTCAAAACTTTTATGTGTTAAAAATGCTACGAAAGATGGGAATTTTGTACAGATTAAAATCATATGATTCCTCATCCTGTTGCAGCTACTTCGTGTAAGTGTTTTCCTAGTCGAAACCTTCAGAGATAAATGATTATTTATCATTATCTACTATAAGTAGGAGCTCGGGTTTTGAACTACTAAATCTATGAATTTCGTGCAATTTCATTATGTTTTTTCAGCCAATATATCCGTCTATCTTTTTTAACTTTGCATACATCGCTAAACTTTTTTCAATAAGTCTGCAATCCGCTTTTTGGGCATGATTAAGGCATGATTTATTTTAATGTTAATATATTAGAACTAATTAGTCCGTTTGAAGCTACTTTTACCTTTAACGGGCCTTGTAACAGTTGGGCGTTGCTAATAGGCGCTTACTTATGTCGGGTGATAATTAACTAGAAGTAGGCAGAGAGGTTAGGCAGAGAGGAGAGAGTGATAAAGGCGAGAGTAAGAGAGGTGGGAGAGGGAGAGGCGAGAAAGGTGAGATTGAGAGTAGTGAGAGGGAGGGAGAGAGAGAGGGGGAGAGAGAGAGAGAGAGAGATAGGGAGAGGGAGAGAGAGAGAGAGAGAGAGAGAGAGAGAGAGAGAGAGAGAGGGGGGAGAGAGGGAGAGAGAGAGAGAGAGAGGGAGAGAGAGAGAGAGAGAGAGAGAGAGAGAGAGAGAGAGAGAGAGAGAGATAGGGAGAGGGAGAGAGAGAGAGAGATAGAGAGAGAGGGGGAGAGAGGGAGAGAGAGAGAGAGAGAGAGAGAGAGAGAGATAGGGAGAGGGAGAGAGAGAGAGAGAGAGAGAGAGGAGGTGAGAAAAGCAACTGCAATTTCAGTCTGAGGCATCGGTAACCCCAGTCATTGGGGTTTTAGACTTGCAGGCCCTTACAAATCAAAATGACACAAAGATGAAAGTAGTAGAAAAGCAGCAATAAATTAATATGTCTATGGCTCAATCCCACAGCTACAAAGGCTGCTACGCCCACCTGCCGAGCGCTGTTTGCCTTCACGGCTGACAACAACACTGAGTTGGCCTTCGACGAGGGTGACGTCATTCAGCTGGTGTCTCGAGTAGACGATAACTGGTACGAAGGCGAGCTAAAAGGCAACAGAGGATTTTTTCCCGTCAATTATGTTGACGTGATTGTTCCCCTGCCGGAGGAGTGATCGATCGGTTGAATCAATGATTGGTTAATTAATTTATTTATTTATTTATAAATTTCAATTGTCAATGGTCTGCTTGATAACCGGTTGGTTGGAACATTATTATCAATAATAGTCACACTATATTCGTATTTATATGTCTTATGTCTCATTTTAAACTAATTTGATTATTAAATCATTAAAGCTCTTCATTCCTAACCCTGTGATTTTTCTGTTTAAATTTTGTAATTTTAAGTTCTTAATTTCTTAGGGTCATTGTTTCTCAGAATCTATTCAGTACAATATAGAGACCTATTTCTTAGAATCGTCAAGCCCTATTTCTTAGAATCGTCAATTCCTATTTCTTAGAATCGTCAATTCCTACTTCTTAGAATTGTCAAGTCCTATTTCTTAGAATCAATAAGCCATGTTTCTTAGAATCGTCAATTCATATTTCCTAGAATCGTCGAGTCCTATCTCTTAGAATCATCAAGTCCTATTTCTTAGAATCATCAAGTCCTATTTCTTAGAATCATCAAGTCCTATTTCTTAGAATCATCAAGTCCTATTTCTTAGAATCATCAAGTCCTATTTCTTAGAACTGTTAAGTCCTATTTCTTAGAACTGTCAAGTCCTATTTCTTAGAATCATCAAGTCCTATTTCTTAGAATCATCAAGTCCTATTTCTTAGAATCATCAAGTCCTATTTCTTAGAATCTTCAAGTCCTATTTCTTAGAATCATCAAGCCCTATTTCTTAGAATCATCAAGTCCTATTTCTTAGAATCATCAAGTCCTATTTCTTAGAATCATCAAGTCCTATTTCTTAGAATCTTCAAGTCCTATTTCTTAGAATCATCAAGCCCTATTTCTTAGAATCATCAAGTCCTATTTCTTAGAATCATCAAGTCCTATTTCTTAGAATCTTCAAGTCCTATTTCTTAGAATCATCAAGCCCTATTTCTTAGAATCATCAAGCCCTATTTCTTAGAATTATCAAGCCCTATTTCTTAGAATTATCAAGCCCTATTTCTTAGAATCATCAAGTCCTATTTCTTAGAATTATCAAGCCCTATTTCTTAGAATTATCAAGCCCTATTTCTTAGAATCATCAAGTCCCACTTCTCGTAATAGTCCATTACCAATTAAAACAAAATCAATAGATTTTAAGCAAACATCTTAAAAATCCGGTCCAGTAATTCATATTTATTGCTGAGCATAAAATTTCTGCTTCAATTTGTTTATTATTCCGCCATGAAATTGTTGCCGAATGCAAACTAACTACTGTTAGTAACTGTGACAAAAAGTTTTTATACGAATAAAATAGCTTAATGCAAATGTTCTGCTTGCAGCTTTTATATATATTCACTTTCAATAGTCGCTGATTTGAGTAAGTGCTGTCGCTCTGTACGAATATGTTTTACTTCAGTTGAATAACTTTGCTGCAGAATCTCACATTTAGTTTTTTATTATATCTTGTACTTTTATATTGGTTTCTTGCTATCAACATAAAAGAGGCAGAGTCTAGGCCAGACAATAGTAGCCAATAAAAATATTTCATTAAATAACGTTTTATCTTTTTCATTAAATTTCATTCATAATCGGTTTTTTAGATAAATTTTATCAAATACGTGTACGATTCTTACCTTGCTACTGATTTGAGTAGCAATTAAAGCAAATTTGCTGATTTATTTTGTCTATGCTATAAAAATGTTTGTATAATTTTAGTCAATTTATATATGAATAATCAGTGTACACGTTGGAAGCTGCTGAAAATTATAAGCTATTCATAAATTTATTTGTTTCTTTTTATTTTAATTTTCTGGCTTTTTATACCAATTTTTAGTAGTATCTTGTTTATTTTCCTGCTACTTTCACAGATCTTAGTTTCACTAAATATTATAGACGCTATCTATGCAGAGAACAGGGAATTCAGAATCTCATAGCGATTCTCATAAGGAATCTCTTAGCGATTCTCATCCGGAATCTCGTAGGGATCCTCATCCGGAATCTCATAGTGATTCTCATCCGGAATCTCAAAGCGATTCTCATCCGGAATCTCGTAGGGATCCTCATCCGGAATCTCATAGTGATTCTCATCCGGAATCTCAAAGCGATTCTCATCTGGAATCTCTTAGAGATCTCATTAGATCGTATAAGGTATTCATACGAGCGTACCTTGAATCTTTTAAGCTTTCTCATTTTGTCAGGAGTATCATAGAGCCGTATGCCATCACCAAAGGTCTCTAATTAGTAAATAAATAAAACATCTTTCAGAGAATTCTTGCATCTCTGCTTGGTAGAGGCGGCCGCCAGCACTTTCAGCTTGCTGTGAGTTTTGAGTCATTCTTTCACACTATTAGATAGTCCAATCTCTATGCTATGAGCTTATTTGCGCGGTAATTTTGTTCAACTCTTGCCTAGTCCAATAAAAAATAATTTTTATAATAATTAACCGACTCAAATCGACATAATTAAACTTTATGTTCAGTAAGCTAAACAATTTTGCTTGAATGCGATTCAACTGTCAATGTTTCTTTTGTTAATCTCTGTGCGCTACCTGGTTAGTTTCTGACTAGAATTGTGAAATTAAGGATCCTCCCGGGATTCCCCACTTCAGAATGTCCCCTGGATTCCCCATTTAGGGATCTCTTTGGGATTCCCCACTTCAGAATGTCCCCGGGATTCCCCATTTAAGAATCTCCTTTGGATTCTCCACTTCAGAATGTCCCCCTGGATTCCCCATTTAAGAATCTCCTTGGGATTCCCCACCAGAATGTCCCCGGGATTCCCCATTTAGGAATCTCTTTGGGATTCCCCATTCAAGAATCTCCTTTGGATTCTCCACTTCAGAATGTCCCCTGGATTCCCCATTTAAGAATACCCTTGGGATTCCCCACTTCAGAATGTCCCCGGGATTCCCCATTTAAGAATCTCCTTTGGATTCTCCACTTCAGATTGTCCCCCTGGATTCCCCATTTAAGAATCTCTTTGGGATTCCCCACTTCAGAATATCCCCGAGATTCCCCATTCAAGAATCTCCTTGGGATTCTCCACTTCAGAATGTCCCTGGATTCCCCATTCAAGAATCTCCTTGGGATTTTCCACTTCAGAATTTCCCCTGGATTCCCTATTCAAGAATCTCCTTGGGATTCCCCACTTCGGAATGTCCCCGGGATTCCCCATTTAGGGATCTCTTTGGGATTCCCCACTTCAGAATGTCCCTGGATTCCCCATTCAAGAATCTTCTTGGGATTCTCCACTTCAGAATGTCCCCTGGATTCCCCATTCAAGAATCTCTTTGGGATTCCCCACTTCAGAATGTCCCCTGGATTCCCCGTTTAAGAATCTCCTTGGGATTCTCCACTTCAGAATGTCCCCGGGATTCCCCATTTAGGAATCTCCTTGGGATTCTCTACTTCAGAATGTCCCCGAGATTCCCCATTAAAGAATCTCCTTTGGATTCTCCACTTCAGAATGTCCCCTGGATTCCCCATTCAAAAATCTCCTTGGGATTCCCCACTTCAGAATGTCCCCTGGATTCCCCATTCAAGAATCTCTTTGGGATTCCCCACTTCAGAATGTCCCCTGGATTCCCCATTCAAGAATCTCCTTGGGATTCCCCACTTCAGAATGTCACCTGGATTCCCCATTTAAGAATCTCCTTGGGATTCTCCACTTCAGAATGTCCCCTGGATTCCCCATTCAAGAATCTCCTTGGGATTCTCCACTTCAGAATGTCCCCTGGATTCCCCATTCAAGAATCTCCTTGGGATTCTCCACTTCGGAATGTCCCCGGGATCCCCATTCAAGAATCTCCTTGGGATTCCCCACTTCGGAATGTCCCCGGGATTCCGCATTTAGGAATCTCTTTGGGATTCCCCACTTCAGAATGTCCCCTGGATTCCCCATTTAAGAATCTCCTTTGGATTCTCCACTTCAGAATGTCCCCGGGATTCCCCATTCAAGAATCTCTTTGGGATTCCCCACTTCAGAATATCCCCTGGATTCCCCATTCAAAAATCTCCTTGGGATTCTCCACTTCAGAATGTCCCCTGGATTCCCCATTCAAGAATCTCCTTGGGATTCCCCACTTCAGAATGTCACCTGGATTCCCCATTTAAGAATCTCCTTGGGATTCTCCACTTCAGAATATCCCCATTTATGATTTCGTCTAAAACTCACCGTTTAAGAAACCTTTAGGAATTACCCGCTAAGAATATCTCCCAGATATTTTCTATTTAAAAATCTCGGCAGAATTTTTCGTTTTTGAATCTCCACGGGATTCCCCATTTAAGAATCTCTATAACTCCATGTAAATAAAGATTCTAAATTTAGATTCCACTGTAAATTGCCCTCCACTTATTCCAGTCCCGAACCCGCTTAGCAACGGCAGCCATGACGTCGAGTTTGTCAACTTGCTCGGCCGCTCCGACCGGTCAGCTCAGATTCGACAATCGGGTTGCCATAGTAACCGGAGCCGGCGCCGGCCTAGGCCGGCAGTACGCTCTGTACTTTGCCGCCAGAGGCGCCAGCGTGGTGGTGAACGACCTTGGCGGCGGCATCCACGGCGGGGACAGCGGCGACAGCAGGCCGGCCGACCTGGTGGTCCGGGAGATCCAATCAGCTGGCGGCACCGCCGTGGCCAACTACAGCTCTGTGGAAGATGGAGAGGCCGTTGTCAAGACGGCCATTGATCGGTTAGCGAGGGGCCGGATGCGCGCTAGAAATACCCTATTAAAATAAATAACCGCTACGAATACCCCACTCAAATAAATACCCACTAGAAATACCCTACTCGAATAAATACCCGCTAGAAAAACCCTACTCAGATAAATACCCGCTAGAAATACCCTACCTAAATGAATACTC
Organism: Macrostomum lignano; assembly: GCA_002269645.1. Taxonomy (NCBI): domain Eukaryota; kingdom Metazoa; phylum Platyhelminthes; family Macrostomidae; genus Macrostomum; species Macrostomum lignano. The sequence continues at coordinate 136,486 of NIVC01001362.1, forward strand.
GCTAGAAACACCCTACTAAAATAAATACCTACTATAAATACCCTACTCGAATAAATACCCGCTAGAAATATCCTATTCAAATAAATACCCACTAGAAATACCCTAATCAAATAGATACCCCCTAGAAACACCCTACTCAAATAAATACCCACTAAAACTACCCCTAATTAAAACAAAAATTTTCAATCCGGAAAAAACCGCCGCAGCTTCGGCCGGGTTGACATCCTGGTGAACAATGCCGGCATCCTGCGGGACAAATCGGTGCAGAACATGACGGATCAAGACTGGGATTTGGTTCATCGAGTACACCTGAGAGGCAGCTTCCTGGTCACCAGAGCCGCTTGGCCGCACATGCGCAGACAGAAATTCGGTCGCATTATTATGACGTCATCGGCCGCGGGAATCTACGGGAATTTCGGCCAGAGTAATTATAGTTCGGCCAAGCTGGGCTTGCTCGGACTGTCCAACACTCTGGCCTTGGAGGGCAGGAAGTACGGCATCCTGTGCAACACCATCGCTCCCATTGCCGGGTCCAGACTCACCGAGTCTGTCATGCCGCCTGATCTCATTGACCAGCTCAAGCCCGAGTATGTTGCACCTCTGGTGCTGTACCTGTGCCACGACTGCTGTCAGGACAGCGGCGGCCTGTACGAAGTTGGGGCCGGCTGGATTGGCAAACTGCGCTGGGAGCGAACCAAGGGAGCCATTGTGCGCTCGGCTGGGAACCCGGCTACGCCCGAGTGCGTGCGGGACAACTGGGCCCGGATCTGCGACTTCTCTGTGGGTTCCGGCTGTCTGGCTGGTGTGTCTGTCTGTCTGTGTCTGTGTCTGTTTGTGTCTGTGTCTGTCTGTGTCTGTGTCTGTTTGTGTCTGTCTGTCTGTGTGTGTGTCTGTTTGTGTCTGTCTGTCTGTCTGTGTCTGTCTGTGTGTCTGTCTGTGTCTGTCTGTCTGTGTCTGTCTGTCTGTCTGTGTCTGTCTGTGTCTGTCTGTGTCTGTCTGTCTGTGTCTGTCTGTC
>NIVC01001362.1:140000-165000 GCA_002269645.1 Macrostomum lignano
AAATCCCCAATAAAAATCACCTCAAAAATCGCCTCAATACGAGCTAAATGTCGCCCAAATAAAAATCGTCTCAAACAGAATCGCCTCAATAATAATCGCCCTAATAAAAATCTCCCCAATAAAAATCGCCCCATAAAATCTCCCCAAAAAGAAATACACCAGTAAAAATTGTTTCAATAAAAATCCCCTTAATAAAAATCGCCCTAATAAAATCGCCAAAATGAAAATCGCCTCAATAAGAATCGCCCTAATAAAAATCACCCCAAAAAATCGCCCATAAAATCTCCCCAAAAAGAAATCCACCAATAAAAATCGTTTCAATAAAAATCCCCAGGTTAATAAAAATCGCCCTAATAAAATCGCCCAAATGAAAATCGCCCCAATAAGAATCGCTCCGATAAAATCGCCTCCGAAAATCTCCCCAGCCGGTCTGCCTCAACCAATTCGTGGTCTACGCTGGCGGAGCTGGCGGTTTCGGCGGCCATCGCGACTCAAAATCGCCCAAGCCGCTGGCCGAGCCGCTGGCGCAGCCTCGAGCTCCTGACGCCATCGTCGAGGGGGCGACCGCCATCGATCAGGCCGCCCTGTACCGGCTGTCGGGGGATCGAAACCCGCTGCACATTGACCCCGCCTTTGCCGCTATGGGCGGCATGGACCGCCCCATATTGCATGGCCTCTGCACTATGGGCTATGCGGCCAGGCATGTGCTGACCAGGTACGATTGGGCGCATGGCTTCCTGTGAGGGCTCCCTTCCCTTCTCCCTTCCCTTCTCCCTTCCCTTCTCCCTGCCCTTCTCCCTTCCCTTCTCCCTGCCCTTCTCCCTGCCCTTCTCCCTTCCCTTCTCCCTTCCCTTCTCCCTTCCCTTCTCCCTTCCCTTCTCCCTGCCCTTCTCCCTGCCCTTCTCCCTTCCCTTCTCCCTTCCCTTCTCCCTTCCCTTCTCCCTGCCCTTCTCCCTTCCCTTCTCCCTTCCCTTCTCCCTGCCCTTCTCCCTTCCCTTCTCCCTGCCCTTCTCCCTTCCCTTCTCCCTGCCCTTCTCCCTGCCCTTCTCCCTTCCCTTCTCCCTGCCCTTCTCCCTTCCCTTCTCCCTGCCCTTCTCCCTGCCCTTCTCCCTGCCCTTCTCCCTTCCCTTCTCCCTGCCCTTCTCCCTGCCCTTCTCCCTGCCCTTCTCCCTGCCCTTCTCCCTTCCCTTCTCCCTGCCCTTCTCCCTGCCCTTCTCCCTTCCCTTCTCCCTGCCCTTCTCCCTTCCCTTCTCCCTGCCCTTCTCCCTTCCCTTCTCCCTGCCCTTCTCTCTTCCCTTCTCCCTTCCCTTCTCCCTGCCCTTCTCCCTTCCCTTCTCCCTTCCCTTCTCCCTGCCCTTCTCCCTTCCCTTCTCCCTGCCCTTCTCCCTGCCCTTCTCCCTTCCCTTCTCCCTGCCCTTCTCCCTGCCCTTCTCCCTTCCCTTCTCCCTTCCCTTCTCCCTTCCCTTCTCCCTGCCCTTCTCCCTTCCCTTCTCCCTTCCCTTCTCCCTGCCCTTCTCCCTTCCCTTCTCCCTGCCCTTCTCCCTTCCCTTCTCCCTGCCCTTCTCCCTGCCCTTCTCCCTTCCCTTCTCCCTGCCCTTCTCCCTTCCCTTCTCCCTGCCCTTCTCCCTGCCCTTCTCCCTGCCCTTCTCCCTTCCCTTCTCCCTGCCCTTCTCCCTGCCCTTCTCCCTGCCCTTCTCCCTGCCCTTCTCCCTTCCCTTCTCCCTGCCCTTCTCCCTGCCCTTCTCCCTTCCCTTCTCCCTGCCCTTCTCCCTTCCCTTCTCCCTGCCCTTCTCCCTTCCCTTCTCCCTGCCCTTCTCTCTTCCCTTCTCCCTTCCCTTCTCTTTTCCCTTCTTCCTTCCCGAGCCGATATGTATCGAAAACACAAATAACTAAGTCAAACCAGCCGATATGTATCAAAAACACTAATAACTAAGCCAAACCAGCCGATATGTATCAAAAACACAAATAACTAAGCCAAACTAACCAATTCGCAGCTACTGCGACGACGATCCGGCCAAATTCCGCGCGATGAAGGTCCGCTTCACGAAGCCGGTGGTGCCCGGCCAGACCGTCTGCACACGCATGTGGCGGGCGGAGCAACCCGCTGGCCGGGTGCTCATCGAATGCGTTGTCAAGGAGACCGGCGAGGTCTGCCTGAGTGGCGGCTACGTTGACACAGTGCCGTCGTCGGCTTCAGGCGCCTCGTCGCCTGCTGCTACAGATGCCGCCGCCGCAGGTGGCTCCGCCGCCATCTTCAACGTGATCGCCGCTAAGTTGACCGCCAACCCTGACTTGGCCGGCGGTGCCAATGCCGTCTTCTTGTGGAGTTTGAGCACCCCGGCCGGGCCAGTCAGCTGGAGTGAGTCCGCTGGGGTCTGACGGATACTCTACCCGACTGTCCACCATATACTCTCCTCGACTGTCTACCAGATACTCTTCTCGACTGTCTACCAGATACTCTTCCCGACTGTCTACCAGATACTCTACCCGACTGTCTACCATATACTCTCCCCGACTGTCTACCAGATACTCTCACCGGCTGTCTACCCAGATACTCTCCCCGGCTGTCTACCCAGATACTCTCCCCGGCTGTCTACCAGATACTCTACCTGACTGTATACCAGATACTCTCCCCCGACTGCCTACCATACACTCTACCCGACTGTCTACCAGATACTCTCCCCGACTGTCTATCAGATAATCTCCCCGATTGTCTACCGGATACTCTTCCCGACTGTCTACCAGATAGTCTACCTGACTGTCTACCAGATACTCTCCCCCGACTGTCTACCAGATACTCTCCCCCGACTGTCTACCAGATACTCTCCCCCGACTGTCTTCCAGATACGCTCCCAGACAGTCTACCAGATACACCCAGAGACAGTCTAAGGGATAGTGGATACTCTCCCAGACCCAGTCTATCTACCAGTTGCTCTCAGTCTACAAGAAACTTCTGAAACACGAGCGCACCAGATACTTCCGCGATACTCTACCGGATAATCTCTTTGAAACTCCTGACACTCTACCAGTTGCTCTCCCAGATACGCTACCAGATACTCCCACGACACCACCGGATGCTTTTATGTTCTCTCCCCTACACTATCAAAATTCCCTCACTGCTATGCTTAGTTTTAATTTAAGTGCATTTATGTTCTTTCTCCAATCAGCCTTTGATCTTCGCGCCAAGCCGCCCCGCGTGCACCAGGGCAAGCCGGAGTCGGGCAAATCCGACTGCGAACTGATCTTGTCCGAGGCCACCTTTATGGACCTGGTTGCCGGCAAAGTGAACGCTCAGAAGGTGCGTAAAATTTGTTTTTTTATGAATGTGACATATGTGTTCCGATATGTATCGAAAATATTTTAAAGAATGCACCGAAATGTATCGTAAATGTCTAAGGAATGCAACGATATGTATCGTAAATCTCTAAGGAATGCACCGATATGTATCGAAAATCTCTAAAAATGCACCGATATGTATCGAAAATCTCTAAATATGCAGATATATCTACTTATTATGGAAAAAAATGGCGATAAACTTTCGACTTCATAATATTGCTATATGCTGCCTTATACTAAGCTCTATTGTCAAAATAATAATAAGTAATAGTTCATATCATAATTGCAGGCATTCATGTCGGGCCAATTGAAGCTCAAAGGCAACATCATGCTGAGTCAGAAACTCGAGAAGCTACTCAAAGATGGCGCCAAACTTTGAATCGAGTCGAAAACTGAGTCAAATGAGACGCTTAATGCGGTTTAACAAAATCTGTGCGGGGATTTCTGCCATAGACACAATTATCTGAGTAACTAAACTACTGCCAGTAGGCACCCGTTGGACTTTTCTATAATCAAATTTAGCGACCAAGATTGAAATGACTAGGAATTTTTCTATAATTTATTTTTCATCTAATTTGTAATCTAAATATCGCATTGTCATTTAATTTTCTAATTTAATTCTTCCTAAGATATTCAAACTATCAAACACACGTGTTAAAATAAAATTCGAAATCAGTAAAACAAATAAATTGCTTAGTGAAGGATTTTATATGTGCGTTGCATTCTTTTGTTGATTTTTTCTGTATTGATTGTTCTGACAGACAAGAGATAACATCTAAATGGATTTTTGTTTCCGTGTTGTTTATTTCACCTACTAATAGTAGTATTATAAAGAAGTTTGACAAAAATTGTATCGCTATTGAAGGTTACACACTTGATATTTTAGGCTGAGACAGTAGTCACCCACCTGAGAGATTCAGGCTGAGACAGTCACCCACCTGAGAGATTCAGGCTGAGACAGTCACCCACCTGAGAGATTCAGGCTGAGACAGTCACCCACCTGAGAGATTCAGGCTGAGACAGTCACCCACCTGAGAGATTCAGGCTGAGACAGTCACCCACCTGAGAGATTCAGGCTGAGACAGTCGCCCACCTGAGAGATTCAGGCTGAGACAGTTGCACACCTGTAGAGATTCAGGCTGAGACAGTCGCCCACCTGAGAGATTCAGGCTGAGACAGTCGCCCACCTGAGAGATTCAGGCTGAGACAGTCGCCCACCTGAGAGATTCAGGCTGAGACAGTTGCACACCTGTAGAGATTCAGGCTGAGACAGTCGCCCACCTGAGAGATTCAGGCTGAGACAGTCGCCCACCTGAGAGATTCAGGCTGAGACAGTCACACACCTGTAGAGATTCAGGCTGAGACAGTCACACACCTGTAGAGATTCAGGCTGAGACAGTAGTCACCCACCTGAGAGATTCAGGCTGAGACAGTCACCCACCTGAGAGATTCAGGCTGAGACAGTCACCCACCTGAGAGATTCAGGCTGAGACAGTCACCCACCTGAGAGATTCAGGCTGAGACAGTCACCCACCTGAGAGATTCAGGCTGAGACAGTCACCCACCTGAGAGATTCAGGCTGAGACAGTCACCCACCTGAGAGATTCAGGCTGCCAGTAATTTTTTGTGATATCAAATGAACTCTGGACGCTTTGTGGGATTCAAATTCAGTCAGCCCAGCTATTTGAATAGAAATCCTGCATTGAATTCATAGGAAAAAATCTCAAAAAAGAGTCAGAGAGCGAGAGAGCATGAGCGGGCGCGTTGCCGCCATCAGTCGGAGCTCTCAGGTGTGCAGCTCCGGCATATTGGAATGCAGCTCTCCGTAATTGTGTTGTTTTTCTCTCATCGATCTGAATTGAGTTCCCAAAACTGCCGTGTTGGGTTAAGGCAATAATTCTCCATGTGGGCCTTCGCTATTGGCTGAAATCCCAATACAGCAGGATTTTGATCCCATGCTCTGCCGCGTTTTCCTCCTGTCATTCCTCTCCCTCTCTGCCCTTTCCGCTCTGAGCTCTCTACCCGACTCTTCTCTCTCCCCCCTTCTATAGTCGCTTAAATTTTCATGAATTGCCAGCTTGCATGGCAAGTCTAAGGTTCCCGCATGCCCAGAATCTCCCATACCAGTAACTATAGAAACCCTTTGTGATAATAACTGGAATTTCATCATAGAACCTGCTGTGCCAGCGATGCTGTACGAACTGGTGATGGTGCCTCCTCAGTCCACCGCGGCTAATGCTCAGGACTCGCTGGTGTCCGCAGCCAGCTATCCTAGCGTTGCTATGCAAAAAGCGCTCACTGGAGTTCCCATTAGTAAGGTAATGAAATTATGAGTACGTCGGTACATATAGCGCTAAATGTTATTCACTGTTAACCCACACCTGTTAACTGGTATCCACACCTTTTAACTGGTACCCACACCTGTTAGCTGGTATCCACACCTGGTAACTGGTACCCACACCTGTTAGCTGGTATCCACACCTGTGAACTGGTATCCACACCTGTGAACTGGTATCCACACCTTTTAACTGGTACCCACACCTGGTAACTGGTAACCCACGCCTGTTAGCTAGTATCCACACCTTTTAATTGGTGCCCACACCTGTTACTGCATAGTGCTCACACCTGTTACTGGTACCCACACCTGCTAACTGGTATCCACACCTGTTAACGGGTATCAGCACCGGGTAACTGGTACTACCCACACCTGTTAACTGGTACCCACACCTGTTAACTGGTACCCACACCTGTTACATGTAACTGGTACTCACACATGTTCATTGGTACTCGTATCAGCACCTGGTAACTGGTACTACGCACACCGGTTAACTGGTACTCACACCTGTCAACCGCCGCCTGTTAACGTTTATCCATGCCGTTGAAACCTGTCACCAGGTACGCAATCCCTATAGTTCATAAGCAGTCAGTTGCCAAATTTTCATGCACAGGCTATGAAACAAGCATTAATAATAAGTAAATAATGCCTAATTGACAGATACTTTCACAGCATAATAATCACCAATTTACTTTATTATGAGTGCCACGGTACTCAGGATTTTTGTGCCTCCACAATTTCTAATATCCAGAGCTTTAGACAGCTCCAGACGTGAGCGACTAGGAATTTCTTTCCTTATATGAAACCAGGCATTGGTTTCTGCTAAAAGTAGCGGTACGTGAGACTCTGTGTTCTCAACTTTGAAACATTTTCTTTAACAATTTTTCAAAGGCAAATATTCCCAAAAATCGCTACATTTTTTTATTAAGCGAAAGAAACCTAGGGTGCTTGCTTGAGCTGACAGTGTTTGCGGCTAATTCTCTCGTCTCGTCGTTGAGTTGTTTTTTTATTATGAAAATGCGCATATTGTCTGACATTGTTTGAAATGCGTATTGGATTGAGTCCATTCGCGGGATATATTGGCTGAATTTTTTGTTTGTGATCACGCGCTGTCACGTGATTTAAGGCCAAATCACAACACGAGTACATTGAATCAAACACGCGTGGTCCGCGTGGTTCAAGGTCAAAAACAAACCAATGAATTCTACCACGCGTGGTCTGTGTGATTCAAATTAAGAAAACAGATGTGTCGAATCATTCCCAATACACGAGGTTCAAGGTCAAAAACACGTGCAGGCATATCACGCGTAATTAGCGTGATTCAAGGTCAAAAACTATGCATGGAAGATATATGATTATATCACGCACGTTCCGCGTGGTTCAAGGTCAATAATACACAATGATGCATAAAATTTAGCACAGATTTCGCTACGCAGTGTCGAAAAAATTCAAAAAAAACTTTTTCTTACAGCTGCCACCGAAAAACTTTTCGACGCAACCCGGCGCGCCGGTTCCAACTGTTGTCTCTCCCTCAGCGGCACTGGATAGCAACAATAGCGACAGTTTCATAGACGATTACTCGAGTGAGTTGTCATCTAAGCTTTATTTACTAAATCGGTGCCTCTATCAATTAACTATAAATAATGAAATCAACTCCGCCAATGCAGGTCAGAGTGATCTCTTTGTTGGCGACTTATCGCCGGAGCTTGAAAATCACCAGCTCAAGGAAGCATTCTCTGCCTACGGGACAGTCACGTAAGTACAGTACAGGTGGGAGACGTCTTCCAAGTTGTCGGGAATGCAAATTTTTATCTATATAAATTTCTCCACCTTTCCAACTAGCAGGGAGTGCAAGATCATCAAGGACATGCACACTCAGAAGCCCAAGGGCTACGGATTCGTAGCTTTCGCCACTCGAGACGAGGCTCAGGAGGCGCTGCGCGGCATGCACGGCCGAATCCTGGGATCCAGGCCGATTCGAACCAACTGGGCCGTTAGGAAGCCGTCACAGACGCCAGGTTAGTTTTGGGGCTGAAGTGAAGCGCTTCTAATATTCCTGCATCTGCACCCACTGAAGGTATACAGCCGACAACAGGACCCAGCACTCGACATGGCGCCCACAGCACCCGACATCGCGCCCCCACCCCCCCCCCCCAGCACCCGATATGGCACCCCCCCCCCAGCACCCGATATGGCGCCCCCCAGCAACCGATATGGCGCCCCCCCCCCAGCACCCGATATGGCGCCCCCCAGCAACCGATATGGCGCCCCCCAGCAACCGATATGGCGCCTCAAGCACCCGACATGGCGCCACCCAACACCAGATATGGCGCCACCCCCAGCACCCGATATAGCGCCCCCCAGCACGCGATATGGCGCCCCCACCCCCAGCACCTGATATGGCGCCCCCACCCCCAGCAACCGATATGGCGCCCCCACCCCCAGCACCCGATATGGCGCCCCCAGCACCCGATATGGCGCCGCCCAGCAACCGATATGGCGCCCTCAAGCACCCGACATGGTGCCACCCCCAGCACCAGATATGGCGCCCCCTGCACCCGATATGGCGCCCCCCGCACCCGATATGGCGCCCCTGCCCCAGCACCAGATATGGCGCCCCCAGCACCCGACATGGCGCCCCCCAGCACCGACATGGCGATTATGTCACTACGAGTTTAATTAAAAGATTCTTTTCTCGCCCTTTTCCCCGACCGTCGTACAAACGAGATACTCCACCGCAACATTGACTAGCAAAGCGAGTGCCAGTGCCAGTAATCTTGAAACTGACACCTCATTTTCTTTTCGGCTAGGCTCAGTGGGCAGCTTCAGTTTCGTGATATATAATGAATCTGAATTCATGATTAGCGTTATCTGAGTATACTTATAGATCGTTGCTATGCGGCCTCTGCGTGTGAGTGGCGGGTTTCTGCGCATTTTCCCAATTTTCCTCATCTCTCATCTCATCGCGTGGCATCCGCGTATGAACTCAGGCTGTTCATCTGTACCTTCTCTCTCTCTCTCTCTCTCTCTCTCTCCCTCTCTCTCTCTCTCTCTCTCTCTCTCTCTCTCTCTCTCTCACCAATCGATGGTTATGTTTTTTGGTCAATAGCGCCAACTACAACCAACTTCCAGTTAGGGCCGCGGAAAGAGTGCGCTGGATTGAGTGGGCCCATCGGGGAATCGGTTGGGAAGAAAGTGAATCTGTCTCCCAACCAGAGAGAGAGAGAGGAGGGAATGAAGAGAGTTCAGTTAGCGTGCGGTGAAAGTTGCGGGTGAATGTTCCATGATTATGATTAGAATAGAATAGACACAGGACAGTATGTGACTGAAGTGCATCGTTTTTGCCTTCTCAGACAGCTTCCTAATTGATCAGTCAGTTAGTTAGTTAGCTAGTTAGTTAGTTAGTTAGTTAGTTAGTTAGTTAGTTAGTTAGTTAGTTAGTTAGTTAGTTAGTTAGTTAGTTAGTTAGTTAGTTAGTTAGTTAGTTAGTTAGTTATTTAGTTAGTTAGTTAGTTAGTCAGTTAGTTAGTTAGTTAGTTAGTTAGTTAGTTAGTTAGTTAGTTAGTTAGTTAGTTAGTTAGTTAGTTAGTTAGTTAGTTAGTTAGTTAGTTAGTTAGTCAGTTAGTTAGTTAGTTAGTTAGTTAGTTAGTTAGTTAGTTAGTTAGTTAGTTAGTTAGTTAGTTAGTTAGTTAGTTAGTTAGTTAGTTAGTTAGTGAGTTAGTTAGTTAGTTAGTTAGTTAGTTAGTTAGTTAGTTAGTTAGTTAGTTAGTTAGTTAGTGAGTGAGTTAGTTAGTTAGTTAGTTAGTTAGTTAGTTAGTTAGTTAGTTAGTTAGTTAGTTAGTTAGTTAGTTAGTTAGTTAGTGAGTTAGTTAGTTAGTTAGTTAGTTAGTTAGTTAGTTAGTTAGTTAGTTAGTTAGTTAGTTAGTTAGTTAGTTAGTTAGTTAGTTAGTTAGTTAGTTAGTGAGTTAGTTAGTTAGTTAGTTAGTTAGTTAGTTAGTTAGTTAGTTAGTTAGTTAGTTAGTTAGTTAGTTAGTGAGTTAGTTAGTTAGTTAGTTAGTTAGTTAGTTAGTTAGTTAGTTAGTTAGTTAGTTAGTTAGTTAGTGAGTTAGTTAGTTAGTTAGTTAGTTAGTTAGTTAGTTAGTTAGTTAGTTAGTTAGTTAGTTAGTTAGTTAGTTAGTTAGTTAGTTAGTTAGTGAGTTAGTTAGTTAGTTAGTTAGTTAGTTAGTTAGTTAGTTAGTTAGTTAGTTAGTTAGTTAGTTAGTGAGTTAGTTAGTTAGTTAGTTAGTTAGTTAGTTAGTTAGTTAGTTAGTTAGTTAGTTAGTTAGTTAGTTAGTTAGTTAGTTAGTGAGTGAGTTAGTGAGTTAGTTAGTGAGTGAGTTAGTTAGTTAGTTAGTGAGTGAGTTAGTGAGTTAGTTAGTGAGTGAGTGAGTTAGTTAGTTAGTTAGTGAGTGAGTTAGTGAGTTAGTTAGTGAGTGAGTGAGTTAGTTAGTTAGTTAGTGAGTGAGTTAGTGAGTTAGTTAGTGAGTTAGTTAGTTAGTTAGTTAGTTAGTTAGTTAGTTAGTTAGTTAGTTAGTTAGTGAGTGAGTTGGTGAGTTAGTTAGTGAGTGAGTTAGTTAGTTAGTTAGTTAGTGAGTTAGTTAGTTAGTTAGTTAGTTAGTTAGTGAGTGAGTTGGTGAGTTAGTTAGTGAGTGAGTTAGTTAGTTAGTTAGCTCCGTTATAAAAGCGATGTTTGAAAAATAATTTTCCCTGGTTGCATCTGCCTCGGCACCGGGACTTAATACGCCAATCCCAGCCAGCCCAAGGGGATTTTCTCTTAGCCCCGCACCAGATTTACCCCAAATCCCGGCATTGCAAAGCTGCAGTTTGATAGCATCTGCAGCACTTCCTTTTCTGCCTCTGACCGCAGGGGACTGAGGCAGCCAGCTGCCTCGTGGAGTCCCTGGAGGGCATTTTCTGACATTTCTCCCATTTCAATTGGTTTTCTCCCTTAACTCGTATCTCAAAAATGCAAGGGGATTTTTTTCGCAATCTTCCATCAGAGCTCCATTTTTCATCGTAGAGAATCCTAGACAGAGCGAATCTCCATCAAGCGTCTGTATCTGGAAAGTTTTGCACTGTTGAGAATCGGAACCTTCAGCTGTCAGTGTCTATCAAGTAGACTGCTCAGTGCTACTCTTGCAGACAGTTTTGGCAGGTGGGGAGTGCGGAAGAGTCGGAGAAGGTTGCGGTTGCTGGTGTTTTGTTTTATTGACATCCTTTGCTGTTAGAATGACTTTATTTGTTCCTCAGATGCAAATTTTGTAATAGAGGTGCCAATTTTGTGCCAGATCAAGGTGCCATTTTGTGCCAGATCAAGGTGCCATTTTGTGCCAGATCAAGGTGCCATTTTGTGCCAGATCAAGGTGCCATTTTGTGCCAGATCAAGGTGCCATTTTGTGCCAGATCAAGGTGCCATTTTTTGCCAGATCAAGGTGCCATTTTTTGCCAGATCAAGGTGCCATTTTGTGCCAGATAAAGGTGCCATTTTGTGCCAGAGGTGCCATTTATATCTTTTAAGTGCCATTTTTGTCAGAACTGCCATTCTGGTGTCATTTTGAAATGCAATCTTGAGGGGATAGTTGCTGCTACAAGGTCTCCTTAGCTCAGCGCCCTTGCCACTCGCTCACCCCATCCCAGAGTAAACCAGACCGGACTGCGGTCGCATTCGAGTCAATTCGATTAGTCAATCCAGCTGCAGTCAATCATTTTCGCTTTCATGCGCTGGCTCCACAGCACTATCCCCCTCTCTCTGGCCTTCGCCTTTCTGTGCTGCTTTTCCAATTTATCGAACAGCTGTCGATGCAAGAACATGCGGGCGTATTCGCACGCATCTACTTCAGTATACGTTATGCATTATTTATTTATTTTGATGCATTAGAAACCAGCTGGTTAGAAAATCAATCATGACCAACTTGGCCGATCGGCTGAGCAAGCAGACGTGCAGATTTATCATTGTCGGGAGTGTTAGATTTGTCTGACTAAAATTTCAATTGTTTTCATTTTTTCCCAGCGGACCCGCGGCCACTGGACTACGGTGAGGTGGTCCAGGCTGCATCTGTTTCAAACACTACAGTCTACGTTGGCGGAATCAACTACGGACTGTGCGGTGAGTCTCCAGTCTGTGGCTAAAGTTTCAAATTTCTACCCAGTTTTTCTTTGATTTCTACTTTGAGTAGGGTGATGCAGAAGAGACTTTTTGTAAAAACTCGAGAAGCTGTTGAGCCAGGACTGTGTGTGCCAGGCGCGTTGACTCCCGTGATTTGCTAATTTTTAAAACTATCGATTTTCTCCTTTTGCCAATAGAACTAGCTGCTTATCCCAATCTAACCGCTGTCTCCCTGGCTACTGTGATCGATTGCCTCTAATAGAGAAAGAGGGAGAGAGAGAGAGGGGATAGGAGAGGTAGAAAGGAGAGGCGGAGAGACTGGGAGAGAGGGGAAAAGAGGGAGAAAGAGAAGAGAGAAGAGAGAGAAGAGAGGAGGGAGTGAGAGAAGAAAAGAAAGGAAGGGAAGGAAGACAGGAGACAGAGGAGACAGGAGACAGAGAAGACAGGAGACAGAGAAGACAGGAGACTGAGGAGACAGGAGACAGAGAAGACAGGAGACAGAGGAGACAGGAGACATAAGAGACAGGAGACAGAGAAGACAGGAGACATAAGAGACAGGAGACAGAGGAGACAGGAGACAGAGAAGACAGGAGACATAAGAGACAGGAGACAGAGGAGACAGGAGACAGAGAAGACAGGAGACATAAGAGACAGGAGACAGAGGAGACAGGAGACATAAGAGACAGGAGACAGAGGAGACAGGAGACAGAGAAGACAGGAGACATAAGAGACAGGAGACAGAGGAGACAGGAGACAGAGAAGACAGGAGACATAAGAGACAGGAGACAGAGGAGACAGGAGACAGAGGAGACAGGAGACAGAGAAGACAGGAGACAGAGAAGACAGGAGACAGAGGAGACAGGAGACAGAGGAGACAGGAGACAGAGGAGACAGGAGACAGAGGAGACAGGAGACAGAGAAGACAGGAGACAGAGAAGACAGGAGACAGAGAAGACAGGAGACAGAGAAGACAGGAGACAGAGGAGACAGGAGACAGAGAAGACAGGAGACAGAGAAGACAGGAGACATAAGAGACAGGAGACAGAGGAGACAGGAGACAGAAGAGACAGGAAACAGAGAAGACAGGAGACATAAGAGACAGGAGACAGAAGAGACAGGAAACAGAGAAGACAGGAGACATAAGAGACAGGAGACAGAAGAGACAGGAAACAGAGAAGACAGGAGACAGAGAAGACAGGAGACAGGAGACAGAGGAGACAGGAAACAGAGAAGACAGGAGACAGAGGAGACAGGAGACAGAGAAGACAGAGACATAAGAGACAGGAGACAGAGAAGACAGGAGCGAGGGAGAAAGCTCAAAGGAGAGGAGTGTCGCAGGCAAAAGGTTTGTCACAGCATGCAGTAACCCGATAACTACAACAATCTACAACACTCTCAGAGGAGCTTATCAGAGACGCTTTCCAAGAGTTCGGCATTATTCATGAAGTGCGAATTTTCAAAGAGAAGGGCTACGCTTTCATCCGATTCGACACTCACGAAGCGGCCGCCAAAGCCATTGTGCAGCGGCACGGGCGCGAGGTCGGCGGCCAGGCCTGCAAGTGCTCCTGGGGCAAGGAGTGCGGCAGCAAGGATCATGGAGCGACCTCTTCAGCGGCTGCTGCTGCTGCGGCGGCTGCGGCTGCGGCTGCGGCTGCTTCTAGGGTGAGTCTGCAGCCTCTAGATGGATTTCCTGACGATTGAGCTGTCCATGATGTACATGTGCTTTTCGCCTATCGGGACTGTGGACTTTGAGCTGACTATTTTTGAGGATTTTGCAAGCTTCTTCTTGCTTGCTTCTTGCTTGCTCTCACGACTCCTATAGAGGATTTCTATAGGAGTCGTGAGATTAATGTGATACTTGGGACTGATGGGATTTGTGAGATTAATGGAATACTTAGGACTGATGGGATTTGTGAGATTAATGTGATACTTGGGACTGATGGGATTTGTGAGATTAATGGGATACTTGGGACTGATGGGATTTGTGAGATTAATGTGATACTTGGGACTGATGGGATTTGTGAGATTAATGTGATACTTGGGACTGATGGGATTTGTGAGATTAATGGGATACTTGGGACTGATGGGATTTGGGAGATTAATGGGATACTTGGGACTGATGGGATTTGTGAGATTAATGGGATACTTGGGACTGATGGGATTTGTGAGATTAATGGGATACTTGGGACTGATGGGATTTGTGAGAATAATGGGATACTTGGGACTGATGGGATTTGTGGGATTAATGGGATACTTGGGACTGATGGTATTTGTGGGATTAATAAGATTCCTGGGATTAATTGGATTTTTGGGATTAATGGGATTCGTGGGACTGATGGGATTTGTGGGATTAATGGGATACTTAAGACTGATGGTATTTGTGGGATTAATAAGATTCCTGGGATTAATTGGATTTTTTAGATTAATGGGATTCGTGGGATTAATGGGATTATCGGGATTAATGGGATTATCGGGATTAATGGGATTATCGGGATTAATGGGATTATTGGGATTAATGGGATTATCAGGATTAATGGGATTATCGGGATTAATGGGATTCGTGTGATTAATGGGATTCGTGGGATAAATGGGATTTATGAGACTTGCTAATTTCTATGAATATTTGACTTGCCGAAAGCAGTTGTCAATGAGAAAACTATCAACCCCGTTACCACCAGACCTCGCAAGGTTTGTACGGTTACTATGGAAACCCGGCCACAGCGGCGGTGGCGGCTGCTGCGGCGGCGGCAATGCACTTTCCGTCGGCGAGTTATCCAACGAATGCGGTATTGCCGACTTCGCCCATGGGCCTGCAGCATCAGCAGCTGCTCGCTCCCTACCAGATGCCTCCGCTGCCGCCTGCTGCGGCACCGAGGCCTCAGCTGCAGGCGCCGCACTCTGCCATGGGCTTTCCTGGACACGCGGGCTTCCTGCCTGCCCCCACTGCTGCTGCGGTGGCCCCCGCCAGTGCCACTGCTGGGTGAGAGACTCCATTCTTACCCGATCCAATCCAGGCCCCAACTCAACCTCCCTGCCCTCAGCTCCGGCCCCTTTTCATTCCTACCCCAAACACAGGCACGACCTCAAACCCCCTGCCCTCAGCTCCGACCCCTCTCATTCCTACCCCCCACCCCCAGGCACCACCTCAAACCCCCTGCCCTCAGCTCCGACCCCTCTCATTCCTACCCCCACCCAGGCCCCAACTCAACCCCCTGCCCTCAGCTCCGACCCCTCTCATTCCTACCCCCACCCCCAGGCACCACCTCAATCCCTGTCTCAGCTCCGACCCCTCTCATTCCTACCCCCACCCAGGCCCCAACTCAACCCCCCTGCCCTCAGCTCCGACCCCTCTCATTCCTACCCCCACCCCCAGGCACCACCTCAATCCCTGTCTCAGCTCCGACCCCTCTCATTCCTACCCCCACCCAGGCACCACCTCAACCCCCTGCCCTCAGCTCCGACCCCTCTCATTCCTACCCCCACCCAGGCACCACCTCAACCCCTGCCCTCAGCTCCGACCCCTCTCATTCCTACCCCCACCCAGGCCCCAACTCAACCCCCTGCCCTCAGCTCCGACCCCTCTCATTCCTACCCCCACCCCCAGGCACCACCTCAATCCCTGTCTCAGCTCCGACCCCTCTCATTCCTACCCCCCAGGCTCAACGATTCCACACTAACTCCGAGAGTACATACATATATTTACCCAAATGATTCGCTTCTACTAATTTTCTCCAGCATCAACCAGCAAGCCATTTTTCCCGCCACAAACGGTGGATTCTGCCACTACACTGTGGTACCGCCGCCGCAGCAGACAGGCCACCACCAGCACCAGCATCACCAGCACCTCAATCTGCCAACCCCTCGCCTTCATCACCAGCATCCGTTCGTGCCAAACCCCAATGCCGCCTCGTTCCAGCCGGCTCATTAGCATAAATTAATGAGATCTACTGAGAAGCGGTCGCTTTGCTTGATTGGTCACAATATAACGCTGATTGTGTTAATCGGATGAAAATATTATTAGCTTAGTAATTAATAATGATGGCACTTTTGTACCCAATTTTTTAGACGGAATTTTTTTGCATTGATGTTTACATACTTAGTGCACTCTTAATTGCATTCGCAATAATGCAGGTTTTTTCATTGTTAGAAACTCTGGTTTTTGTACAGGGTGCGATACTCGTACAGGTGTTTCATGCTCATCTGCACTGTTGAAAGTAGTCTGTGGTTTTAAACTTGAATTTGTTTATTTACCAATGTATATATAGATGATTTCAGATAGACAAGATATTAAGATATTAAGTGTTTAAAGACAGATGTCTAGATGAATAGAATAGGTATCTAAATGATTAGAGATATGGAAATCTACATGATTAGAGATACATGTAGATATCTAGATAAATTTGAGATAGATATTTAGATGATTAGCTACAGATATCTAGATGATTAGAGACAGACATCTAAATGATTAGATACAGATATCTAGATGATTAGAGGCAGATATCTAGATGATTAGAGGCAGATATCTAGATGATTAGAGGCAGACATCTAGATGATTAGAGGCAGATATCTAGATGATTAGAGACAGATATCTAGATGATTAGAGACAGACATCTAGATGATTAGATACAGATGTCTAGATCATTAGAGATAGATATCTAGATGATTAGAGATAGATATCTAGATGATTAGAGATATATATCTGGATGATTAGAGATAGATATCTAGATGATTAGAGACAGATATCTAGATGATTAGAGGCAGATATCTAGATGATTAGAGACAGATATCTAGATGATTGGAGACAGATATCTAGATGATTAGAGGCAGATATCTAGATGATTAGAGGCAGACATCTAGATGATTAGAGACAGGTATCTAGATGATTAGAGGCAGATATCTAGATGATTAGAGGCAGATATCTAGATGATTAGAGGCAGATATCTAGATGATTAGAGGCAGATATCTAGATGATTAGAGGCAGACATCTAGATGATTAGATACAGATGTCTAGATCATTAGAGATAGATATCTAGATGATTAGAGATAGATATCTAGATGATTAGAGATATATATCTGGATGATTAGAGATAGATATCTATATGATTAGAGATAGATATCTAGATGATTAGAGATATATATCTGGATGATTAGAGACAGATATCTAGATGATTAGAGGCAGATATCTAGATGATTGGAGGCAGATATCTAGATGATTGGAGCTCATCAAGTTTTAAGAGCAAATTTTGAAACCTCTCTAGGAGCCAGAGCAAAATGTTTCAATTGGACTCATTTTTTCTGCAACCAAAACTAAATTTACACAAATTCAATGATAGCTTGCCATCTTGAAATACATTGCAAATTTATCTTATCGTGTGAGTCGATTGCACTCGAAAAAAATTGGTAGAAGACTCAAAAACTATTTTATTTATATCTACGGCTATAGGCAGGTTTAGAAATAGTTTAAAATAGTTTAAAATAGTGATTGAAAAAAAGTACAAAAAATCACTGCAGTCAAGCGTGTGGCATGCGGGTCTTTTATTATGATTTTATGTGGCAGGTGAAAGTGATACATAGATTAATTTATAATATTTGCTTGCATGCTAAACTACAATAATTAGTCTGGACATTTCCTGGCGTAGGGAGACAGAGAGGAGGGCGATCGGAAAGAGGAAAGTAGAATGGCGAAGAGGGGGGAGGGGGGGAGCGGAGAGGGAGAGGGAGAAGGGGAGTTGAGAGAGGAGAGAGAGAGGAGAGAAGAGGCCTATGTGAAACTATATCATACTACAGAAAAGACATACTCAGTGCTAGTTCTCATCTCACACCCAACCCCAATTCTAACTGGAACAAAAGCAGAGCCGAGTGATGTGCATCCCCTCTATCAGTTCATTTTAATACTGACTATAAAAATTCAGATTGCAATTTGTTAGCAAAATGGTTGTTCAGTTAAACAGCAAGTCACCATAGCAACTAAGCAGCTGCACAATGCTGGTTGCGTAGCGGTTAAAAGTGCGAACAACTCGACTGCGTTGGGCTCGCTCAAAATTCGAATTCGCCATTTCGTAGTAGCCACCGTCGGCCAGGGTCAACGATTGCAAGAACGGGCATCGGGTTCTGCGGGATCCGGAGTTCGAATCTATATATAGGCCTTACTAACCAACCACAGGCCTTCATAGCTTTATAGTATTTCGCGACAAAGTTAAATTAATTTTCCCGCCATATGGAATCGAACTCAGGACCCTTGGCGTGAGAGTCAGACGCGTTACCCCTCTGCCACACAACCCCTCAACAGAGCAAAGCCTAGCTTACCTAATATCGTCAATGAATTTGCCACTCTTATGGCTGAACCGAATCGTGGCGACGTCCCACTGAATTTCCAGTCGTTCCATTTTCGGACAGTGGCTGGCAAAAGCGTTGATTACCTGGTCGATGTGTACTTTTGTGTTTAATTCAAAGTACCAGCCGTCCCTTTGACCGAGGGTGCAGATTCTGTGGAGTGAAGTGGAGAGGACAGGGAGTGAGGTGGGGGTTTGGGGCAGAAGTTATAGCGGTGGAATCGGGGCAGGGAGTGAGGTGGGGTTGGGGCAGAAGTTATAGCGGTGGAATCGGGGCAGGGAGTGAGGTGGGGTTGGGGCAGAAGTTATAGCGGTGGAATCGGGGCAGGGAGTGAGGTGGGGTTGGGGCAGAAGTTATAGCGGTGGAATCGGGGCAGGGAGTGAGGTGGGGTTGGGGCAGAAGTTATAGCGGTGGAATCGGGGCAGGGAGTGAGGTGGGGCTGGGGCAGAAGTTATAGCGGTGGAATCGGGGCAGGGAGTGAGGTGGGGCTGGGGCAGAAGTTATAGCGGTGGAATCGGGGCAGGGAGTGAGGTGGGGTTGGGGCAGAAGTTATAGCGGTGGAATCGGGGCAGGGAGTGAGGTGGGTTGGGGCAGAAGTTATAGCGGTGGAATCGGGGCAGGGAGTGAGGTGGGGTTGGGGCAGAAGTTATAGCGGTGGAATCGGGGCAAGGAGTGAGGTGGGGGGTTGAGGCTGAAGTTTTAGGGTTTTTAAGTGTGAGCACATTTTTCTGATCATACTTGATGTTCTTTAAGAGCGGTATGTTAGCGGTCCAAAAGAACTCATTCAGCAGAGGCTTGCCGTGCAGCATGAGCCCGAGCAGCTGTGGCCCGTAGCGTTTGATAAACTTTCCAATGACTGGCTCTGACAGGTTGCACGTGTAGCTGATGTCTATGGCCCGAAGTTCACGGAGGTTTCCAGTTTCCATCAGCTTTTCCATCACCTGTAAAAAGTATTGGGTGGTCTACTAAAAAATCGATTTTTTTTGCTACTTTAAGTAGCAATAAAGTGATTTTTACTCACCGCATCGGTGAAGAAATCGCAATAGCCAACGGCTAAATATTCCAGCGATCGAATTCTAGTCAGCACATTCTCCAGGCAATTAGCGGACAGTTCAGTGGAGGTGATGTCCAGCTCTTTCACGTGACTGTGTTCCCAGTCCACCGCCATCATGTGGGCATCGACCAGCTCTTGAATTTGAAGTTAAAGTTGAACGAATATAAAATTGAATAAATCTAGCTTGAATGATGATGATGCTGATGATGATGCTGATGCTAATAATGATAGTGGTGATGATGCTGACGATGATGATGATGATGGTGATGGTGATGGTGATGGTGGTATTGATGATGGTGATGATGATGATGATTGTGGTGATGATGGTGGTGATGGGGACGGTGGTGATGACGATGATCAAACTCCTTCTTACCGCAGTGATGCAGCAGCAGCGTCTTGATCTTCTTGCACTTTTCTAGCAGGCTTTTCAACGACGAACCCGTGACCTTGATGCAGAAGTTCAGCGCCACGCACTCCAGATGCACACAGTTGAAGGACAGCAGTTCCACGTGAGAGTCGTCAACGAACATCACTCCGTAGAGATTCACCACGCGCAGGTTCGGCGTGTGCGCTTTGATCTTGCTGATGTTGATCACCTCGTAGATCTCCTCCTCCTCTTCTGAGCTCTGCTCGAAAGTGCCTGAGCAGTGATGCAGTGCGGGAATTGATCTGTCCTGCTCATTAGGCAACAGCCGAGCCGCACTTCACTCAGGTATCCTCACTCAGGTATCTTCACTCGGGTATCTTCACTCAGGTATCTTCACTCGGGTATCTTCACTCAGGTATCTTCACTCGGGTATCTTCACTCAGGTATCCTCACTCAGGTATCTTCACTCGGGTATCCTCACTCAGGTATCTTCACTCGGGTATCTTCACTCAGGTATCTTCACTCGGGTATCTTCACTCAGGTATCTTCACTCGGGTATCTTCACTCAGGTATCTTCACTCGGGTATCTTCACTCAGGTATCTTCACTCGGGTATCTTCATTCAGGTATCTTTACTCAGGTATCTTCACTCGGGTATCTTCATTCAGGTATCTTTACTCAGGTATCTCACTCAGGTATCTTCACTCGGGTATCTTCACTCAGGTATCTTCACTCAGGTATCTTCACTCAGGTATCTCTTCACTCAGGTATCCTCACTCGGGTATCTTCACTTAGGTATCTTCACTCAGGTATCCTCACAATTGGGTATCTTCACTCAGGTATCTTCACCCAGGTATCCTCACTCGGGTATCTTCACTCAGCTAGGTATCTTCACTCAGGTATCTTCACTCGGGTATCTTCACTCAGGTATCTTCACTCAGGTATCTTCACTCGGGTATCTTCACTCAGGTATCTTCACTCAGGTATCCTCACTCAGGTATCTTCACTCAGGTATCCTCACTCAGGTATCCTCACTCAGGTATCTTCACTCGGGTATCTTCATTCAGGTATCTTTACTCAGGTATCTTCACTCGGGTATCTTCATTCAGGTATCTTTACTCAGGTATCTCACTCAGGTATCTTCACTCGGGTATCTTCACTCAGGTATCTTCACTCAGGTATCTTCACTCAGGTATCTTCACTCAGGTATCTCTTCACTCAGGTATCCTCACTCGGGTATCTTCACTCAGGTATCTTCACTCAGGTATCCTCACTTGGGTATCTTCACTCAGGTATCTTCACCCAGGTATCCTCACTCGGGTATCTTCACTCAGCTAGGTATCTTCACTCAGGTATCTTCACTCGGGTATCTTCACTCAGGTATCCTCACTCAGGTATCTTCACTCAGGTAATCCTCACTTAGGTATCTTCACTCAGGTAATCCTCACTCAGGTATCTTCACTCAGGTATCCTCACTCAGGTATCTTGACTCGGGTATCTTCACTCAGGTATCTTCACACAGGTTTCCTCACTCAGGTATCTTGACTCGGGTATCTTCACTCAGGTATCTTCACACAGGTTTCCTCACTCAGGTATCTTGACTCGGGTATCTTCACTCAGGTATCTTCACTCAGGTATCCTCACTCGGGTATCTTCACTCAGGTATCCTCACTCAGGTATCCTCACTCGGGTATCTTCACACAGGTTTCCTCACCCAGGTATCTTGACTCGGGTATCTTCACTCAGGTATCTTCACTCAGGTATCCTCACTCGGGTATCTTCACTCAGGTATCTTCACTCAGGTATCCTCACTCGGGTATCTTCACTCAGGTATCCTCACTCAAGTATCTTCACTCAGGTGAAACTCACCAATCAGGTGCAGCACCTGCACTGTAGACAGGCAGTGGTAAATCTTCCGCATGAGGCCCTCCATAAAGATAACGTCGCTCAGGCAGACGCACAGGTAATAAAGATTAGCTGGAAAATCTACCAAATCGTTATAGTCGTGCAGTTGCATCGCCTTGCTGAAGTCCAGCGTCATGTAGCGCAGGTTGACGCACTGCCTGGCGATCTCTTCCAGCACAGGCACCGTGATCAACTCGCACGGCAGGTCGATGCTGCGCAACGCTGTGGAGAATCTCGACCCGATCAGATCGACAAACTGGCTGACATTCGACACTGAGAGGCCGCCGAACTCCGGCCTCAGTCGGAGATTCGTCCACAGTCGGCTATCGTAGGCGAGTTCGCGCCAGCGCTTGCTGACCAGGCAGATCCGGCAGAGCTCGGAGTGGGACAGGTAGCTGAACACCTTGATCATGAGCTTGGCTGGCAGATCGGCGAATGTCAGCGAGCTCTGGCGTGGAGGACAATTAAGGTTGCGCTTGTTATAATGCCTGCTTGTTAGCTGTCAGCGGTGTCGCGTTTGTTGTCAGAGGTAATTTCTGTTGTCAGGCGTGTCAATTTGGTGTCAAAGGTGCCATTTCTAGCATCAGGAGTGCCACTTTTAGCACCAGGAGTGCCACTTTTAGTATAATTAGTGCCATAATTGCATCAGGAGTGCCACTTTTAGCGCCAGGAGTGCCATTTAAGCGTCAGAAGTGTCATTTTAGCGCCAGGAGTGCCACTTTTAGCGCCAAGAGTGCCATTTAAGCGTCAGGAGTGCCATTTAAGCGTCAGGAGTGCCATTTAAGCGTCAGGAGTGCCATTTAAGCGTCAGGAGTGCCATTTAAGCGTCAGGGGGCCATTTTTAGTGCCGTGTCAGGAGGGCCTTTTTTAGTGTCTTTAGTGCCATTTTAGCATCAGGGAGTGCCATTTCAGCGTCAGAAGTGCCATTTTAGCGTCAGGAGTGCCACTGTAGTGTCAGGAATGCCATTTTAGTTTTAGGATTGCAAGTCTGTGTCAAGAGTAGTCCTTTTAGCATCAGGGCGCGCTAAATATGTGTTAGAAGGGGCTTTTTGCTGTTAGGATTGCCATCTTTGGTGTCAAGAGTGCCATTGGTATATCAGCAGTGCCACTTTCAGGACGTCAGTATTAGGAGTGCAACTATCTGTGTCACATCTGTCAAGGACTAATCAAACAATTAAAAGGCACAAGTGCAGCACAATCGCTACCCAAGTTCCTATGCAGCGCACAGCAGGCACTTACCTCGTACCGCTCATCCGACAGTCCATGCCTGTACTCATCTATGCCCCTAGTGATGTCGTACACAGTCATGCGCCGAGACATTATTATAAATCTCCTTTATAAATCTCTGATCAGCTTATAATCGATATGGGATATTGGGTTGCTGGAACTCCTGAAAAATACCTATAAGAATCTCAGCCGACCATTGCGGGGCATTTTCACCAAACTTTTCGTTCGCAGCAAAGCCGGGAAATCCTTTAGCCTCCTAAATCCCCTTTTTTGCTTTGCTCCTCCCTTGGATGGCGAGAAAACTTCGGGTGTTGGTTAGGAAAGGGGAAGAAGATTGGGGATTTCAGCTCGGGGGAAGAGAGTTGCCGCCGTTATCCCACTTTCAGGAGCTGCCGCGTCTGGGCAGTCAAGACTGATGACCCAAAGCTGCATGGCTGGATCCAACAAGGATGATGGGTTCAGGCTTGAAACTGAAAGACAAACTGCAGTCTACAGGGACCTCTAAATACAGAACAGCCTTGGACTGGAAACCCAGGCCAAAGACAGTCCCACAGAATTTTACCCCGGCATCCTCACTCAGGTATCCTCACTCAGGTATCCTCACTCAGGTATCTTCACTCAGGTATCTTCACTCAGGTATCTTCACTCAGGTATCTTCACTCAGGTATCTTCACTGAGGTATCTTCACTCAGGTATCCTCACTCATGTACCTCCACTCAGGTATCTTCACTCAGGTATCTTCATTCGGGTATCTTCACTCAGGTATCTTCACTCAGGTATCCTCACTCATGTACCTCCACTCGGGTATCTTCACTCAGGTATCTTCATTCGGGTATCTTCACTCAGGTATCTTCACTCAGGTATCCTCACTCAGGTATCTTCACTCAGGTATCTTCAATGAGGTATCTTCACTCAGGTATCTTCACTCAGGTATCTTCACTCGGGTATCTTCAATCAGGTATCTTCAATCAGGTATCTTCACTCTGGTATCTCACTCAGGTATCTTCACTCAGGTATCCTCACTCAGATATCCTCACTCAGGTATCTTCACTCAGGTATCCTCACTCAGGTATCTTCACTCAGGTATCCTCACTCAGGTATCTTCACTCAGGTATCCTCACTCAGGTATCTTCACTCAGGTATCCTCACTCAGGTATCCTCACTCAGGTATCCTCACTCAGGTATCTTCACTCAGGTATCCTCACTCAGATATCCTCACTCAGATATCCTCACTCAGGTATCTTCATTCAGGTATCCTCACATGTATCCTCACTCAGGTATCCTCACTCAGGTATCCTCACTCAGGTATCCTCACTCAGGTATCTTCACTCAGGTATCCTCACTTAGGTATCTTCACTCAGGTATCCTCACTCAGGTATCCTCACTCAGGTATCCTCACTCAGGTATCCTCACTCAGGTATCCTCACTCAGGTATCTTCACTCAGGTATCCTCACTTAGGTATCTTCACTCAGGTATCCTCACTCAGGTATCCTCACTCAGGTATCCTCACTCAGGTATCCTCACTCAGGTATCCTCACTCAGGTATCTTCACTCAGGTATCCTCACTCAGGTATCTTCACTCAGGTATCCTCACTCAGGTATCCTCACTCAGGTATCCTCACTCAGGTATCTTCACTCAGGTATCCTCACTCAGGTATCTTCACTCAGGTATCTTCACTCAGGTATCTTCACTTCAGGCGTCTTCAGCCATGGAATTCCAGTCAGGAATATTTACAGTTTCCAATCCAAGTGTCTATAAGCGTTAAGAGGTCCCTGCATGTTCTGCATTTACAGTCCATTGCTGATTATCACGCGACTTTACCCGTCTTTCCCCGCGGTGCCAGCTGCTGCAGCTGATTCAGTAAAAGCAGGGCTGATGCAGGCACCAAAGGCCCCGACCATTTGCCCCTGCCAAAACCCATGGCATCGCATTTTTCAGATCCCCAGCACCTTCCCTCGTAGATTTTCTCTCTTCCAATAGTATACTGTATATGGAAGGCCTGACTGTCAATCAAGCCGGGCCCCCAATCAGAAGAATTGTTAAAAAATATTTTCCTTCAATTGATCCATATTTCTGGCTTAAAGTGCGCATACTTGCGCATCAAGTCACGGGATATCGTATTACTACAATATAATGTTATTTTATAGCTCTATTTATTAGTCGTAGCAAAGACGAACGCTCGCTGAAGATAAATAAAGAAAAAAACAGCTACAACCTCAGTCAGCTACTTGTAGTAGACATATAAAGAAGTGACTATAAAACATTAGTCAGGATCGAAAATAATCAAATTTTCAAAT
>NIVC01001362.1:170000-305751 GCA_002269645.1 Macrostomum lignano
CGGGTCCAAGTTCGGATGCGAGGTGGCTGCGCCAGACAGCACGGCGGCGCACACGGCGTCAAGATATTCGCGACCGTACGCTTCTTGAACGTGCGGCTCAGCGTTGGTCCATTGCTGCTCAAACTCGGCTCGAATTCGAGCCTCATCGCTCAGCATCCCGGTGGCGCCGCCGTAGTGGCTGGGCTCGCTCAGCACTACGGGAATGCCGAACCTGGCCAGCTCGAGGCGAAGCGTATCGGTGAGACCTTCGACCGCGAATTTGCTGGCCGTGTACGGCCCGGCCAGAGGCCAGGCGCACCGGCCGCGGATGCTGGACACATTGATGAGGCGGCCGGGTCGTTCGCGTAGCAACGGTAGGAAAGCTTTGGTGACGCGTAACAGGCCGAAATAGTTGACGTCCATGATCTTCTGCGCCTGCGTTGGTTTGGGTTGCGGTGGGATAATGTCTTTCAATTAGGTAGATTAGATGCTCAATTAGGTAGATTAGCTACTCAATTAGGTAGATTAGATGCTCAATTAGGTAGATTAGATGCTCAATTAGGTAGATTAGCTACTCAATTAGGTAGATTAGCTACTCAATTAGGTAGATTAGCTACTCAATTAGGTAGATTAGATGCTCAATTAGGTAGATTAGAAGCTCAATTAGGTAGATTAGCTACTCAATTAGGTAGATTAGATGCTCAATTCAGGTAGATCAACTGCTCAATTAGGTAGATTAATTGCTTAATTAGACAAATTAGATGCTCAATTAGGTAGATTAGATGCTCAATTAGGTAGATTAGTTGCTTAATTAGGTAGATTAGATGCTCAATTCAGGTAGATTAGTTGCTTAATTAGGTAGATTAGATGCTCAATTAGGCAGATTAGCTGCTGAATTCAGGTAGATTAATTGCTTAATTAGACAATTAGATACTCAATTAGGTAGATTAGATGCTTAATTAGGTAGATTATAGATGCTCACTTAGATTATGTATTAGTTACCCAATTAAGTAAACCCATTGGTTAATCAATGAAGATAGATCCATTAGCTAATTTTGATTAGGTTAGGCAGACCTCCTAGCTTACAATTAAGAGATGCCATTGATTTAACTACAAAATTACGCGAGTTCTAGCTAATTAATTATACTAATTAGCTAATTAATTAGGTAAACTTTAGCGCAGACAAGCACACACGGTCCAACCTGGCCCAGCGTCGTCAGCTCCACATCGCCGGAGAACTGCAGTCCGGCATTGTTCACCAGGGCCCACAGGAAGTGACCGCCGTCGGCGCCCTCGCAAAGGCGATCGTCCACCTGGCGAAATGCTTCGGCCACCTGTGCGTCGCTTGTGACGTCCATCTGGATTGGAAACACTTTGTCAGGATACTCCCTGGCAGAGAATTCCAGGGAAGGGGAGAAATGCGCTTTTGTAGTTCTTAATCTTTATGTAACATGGCATTCAAAAACCCAGTCGAAACAATGTACATTCTCTCCGCAAGCACACCCACCTCACTCCCCTCTCTACCCCAATGTACATTCTCTCAGCAAGCACACCCATCTCACTTCCCTCTCTACCCCAATGTACATTCTCTCCGCAAGCACAACCATCTCACTCCCCTCTCTGCCCCAATGTACATTCTCCCCGCAAGCACGCAGAATTTTCAAAGTTATTAACAGACAGCCAATTAGAAGCTCGCACTTAGTCAACGCAGCGATGCCGTCGGAGTTAACCCGCAGACAGCCGGCGTACACCACAGCCCCATGTCGGGCCAGCCGCTGGCACAGAGCCAACCCGATACCGGTGTCGCAGCCAGTCACCACGATGTGCTTGCCGTTCAACGTGTCCGGATTGGCGCGAATCCGGACACATGCGGCCAAGCCAAACAGGCCGAGCATGCAGGCTGAGAACAGGGCCATCTTGCTGCCCAGCAGCAGCCAATAGGAATAGGGCAGGCCGGCCAATGCGATCAAAGCCACGCCTAGGATTCTAGCGCTGATCAGAATTGAAGTGGCCATTGGGGCTCCGCTGCACTGCGCACAGGAACCGGCGAGGGTTGGCGGGTATTGAATCTGCCTCTCCGCTGTCCCCTCAGGACCCTTGAATCTGCCTCTCCGCTGTCCCCTCAGGACCCTTGAATCTGCCTCTCCGCTGTCCCCTCAGGGTCCTTGAATCTGCCTTTCCGCTGTCCCCTCAGGGTCCTTGAATCTGCCTCTCCGCTGTCCCCTCAGGGTCCTTGAATCTGCCTCTCCGCTGTCCCCTCAGGGTCCTTGAATCTGCCTTTCCGCTGTCCCCTCAGGGTCCTTGAATCTGCCTCTCCGCTGTCCCCTCAGAGTCCTTGAATCTGCCTTTCCGCTGTCCCCTCAGGGTCCTTGAATCTGCCTTTCCGCTGTCCCCTCAGAGTCCTTGAATCTGCCTCTCTGCTGTCCCCTCAGGATCCTTGAATCTGCCTCTCCGCTGTCCCCTCAGGGTCCTTGAATCTGCCTCTCCGCTGTCCCCTCAGGATCCTTGAATCTGCCTCTCCGCTGTCCCCTCAGGGTCCTTGAATCTGCCTCTCCGCTGTCCCCTCAGGGTCCTTGAATCTGCCTCTCCGCTGTCCCCTCAGGGTCCTTGAATCTGCCTCTCCGCTGTCCCCTCAGGGTCCTTGAATCTGTCTCCCCGCTTCTTCACCCTAAAGTCTGTCTGACTTTCTACAAGAAAAAAGAAAATAAATCTTACGCAGATAATGAGAGTTCTGTATACTAAAAATTCTATATTTCGGTGCAGTTGGTAACTAATATTCTATATTTCTATTATTTTACTAATTCTATCCAACATTTATTATATAAGCTACATAACTGATATTTTCATTTTCAGTTACATCATCAAAACATGCGCAGCATATTTTGCGCGAAAATTGAACTGAAAACTAAACAAAAAAACTGCCACAATGTCTTCTCACTTTTACGAGTAATATATATGAAGTGGCAAGATGATGAAAAATAACAGATTGGCCTTCAAG
Source organism: Macrostomum lignano (assembly GCA_002269645.1). Classification (NCBI taxonomy): domain Eukaryota; kingdom Metazoa; phylum Platyhelminthes; family Macrostomidae; genus Macrostomum; species Macrostomum lignano. The sequence goes on from NIVC01001362.1 coordinate 172,978, forward strand.
CGACACGAAGATATTTAAATAGACGAAACTGTAGTAAAAAATCTGATCCAACGCTTGAAGAACCAAAGAACACTGCAATTTAAAATAAATATTCATACTGTATATATCTATACATAAAATCATAAAATATTGCCCTAACAACTAGCAAAAAAACATTGAGTGGCAATATTTAGTGCAATAACTCAATAATATTACTATAGTAAGTAGTAACATAAAGAATGTGAAGTGAGTTGGGCATTTCTTAGAAAATTTCTAATGATATATTTAAGGCAAAGGGTAGAGGCAACCCACTGAAGGATAATTTTTGTATATATTGTACTAATATTCGTTATTTTCTACTAACAGTAGCTAAATTCGATACAAATTTTAAAAGAAATGCCCGAATTGTTAAAGAAATCTCTATTCAGTTAGCACCAGATTCTACAATAACTAGATGGGCCACTCAGACATATACACTTAAGTAAAGAATCTTTCTACTTTCAGTTCAGTAGCAAAGAAGAATATATATGCTATTTTATAAAAATAAAGGCAGCTGAAATGACTTTGCTAAGTTTAGAAGCCCACAGGCTCGCAGGCGTAAAAAGCTTGCTAATTGGTTCAGCAAGAATGTAAATTAGCTTTAACCGAGAAAGGCAATAAAATTGGGGCGGGGCGGCGGGGGGAGGGGAGTGTGGAAAGAAAGGCGCAGCTAGAGAGAGGGTTTAGGCTGGGAGGGGGTAAGAGCCAATAAATGAGCCTTGACTTTGAAATACATTAAAATGCTTCTGTTTAACTTACTACTGAACTGAAAGTAGTTTACACTCAAATGTGCTGAGTGGCTCATCTACTTATTCTAGTACCTGTGGTTTGGTTAGCACTTAGAAAATACAACGCACACAAGGCAGACACTTCCAGTTCGACTTAAGCAGTTTTTATTTTTTATTACGGGCTTCTAATTCGCGACGATAGTTGACGATTCTAGCCAGCTGGTACAGCCCAGTCGCGGCTACAAATATATTAACGCTAAATAAATTCCAATTCTTTGGTACAATAACCATAGAATAGCGAGACCAGATCAGGCCTGTAGCAGCGAGGGCGGTGGACTGAGTCAGGCTGAGCCTTTCAGCCGGCCTACGCAGATCGGCAATGCCAGCAATCACCAGAGCCCATTTAAATGTTGGCGCCCAAAAGAAAATAGTTTTAGGGCCGGCCTCGTGATTCCACAGTGGCTGCAGTTTTGCTGGTACGAAACGATCTGCCACTTTAATTGCGGCACGATAGACGGCTGACATTCTTTATTGGCCTGTTGATTTCTTATTCAGCCTGTAGTGTGCGACAGCTGGCACTCTGTAACATGCAAAAATATATGGCCTTCTTAACTTAGGTGGCTGAGACTGACACTGACGCCTGTCACTCCTAATGTGGCTACCCTGTGACTCTTGTGGCCACCCTGTCACTCCTGTGGCTACCCTGTCACTCTTGTGGCTACCCTGTCACTCCTTTGGCTACCCTGTCACTCTTGTGGCTACCCTGTCACTCCTTTGGCTACCCTGTCACTCTTGTGGCTACCTTGTCACTCCTGTAGCTACCCTGTTACTCTTGTGGCTACCCTGTCACTCCTGTAGCAACCCTGTCACTCCTGTAGCTACCCTGTTACTCTTGTGGCTACCCTGTCACTCCTGTAGCAACCCTGTCACTCCTGTAGCTACCTTGTCACTCCTGTAGCTACCCTGTCACTCTTGTGGCTACCCTGTCACTCCTTTGGCTACCCTGTCACTCTTGTGACCACCCTGTCACTCCTGTGGCTACCCTGTCACTCTTGTGGCTACCCTGTCACTCCTTTGGCTACCCTGTCACTCTTGTGGCTACCTTGTCACTCCTGTAGCTACCCTGTCACTCCTGTAGCAACCCTGTCACTCTTGTGGCTACCCTGTCACTCCTGTGGCTACCCTGTCACTCCTGTAGCTACCCTGTCACTCCTTTGGCTACCCTGTCACTCCTGTAGCTACCCTGTCACTCCTTTGGCTACCCTGTCACTCCTGTAGCTACCCTGTCACTCCTTTGGCTACCGTCACTCCTGTAGCTACACTGTCACTCCTTTGGCTACCGTCACTCCTGTAGCTACCCTGTCACTCCTGTGGCTACCCTAGCTGTCGCTCCTATATCTAGCCTGTCACTCCTGTAGCTACCCTAGCTGTCACTTGGCTATCCTGTCACTACGTAACTCCGATTGTCTCCTGTCATTCTCACTGTCCCTTCACCTAAACTTTAATTACCTCAAAACAGGTAAACTTGCATATCGTCTATGGCTTTTTTATCTCCTACACACAATTAAGAAAAGATTAACACAAAAAATATAATTTAATTATTCTGCCGATTTTTTCTCAAATAATTATCGCGCTGATTTGTTTCGTATATGTTTATTATTCATTCTGGCTTGTGGAAGAGAGTAAAAAATGAAAGCATTAGACACTGACGGCAATGCCCAGTGAATAAATATCTGCGCGCTGACTGAGAATCAACTTGGCTATTTTAATAGACTGATCTATTATCCTAAGTTCATAAAGCTACACATACTACTTTCAGCTACAGTAAATTTTGCATAAATTTCTTCAATTCAATCAATAATATCTGCTGCATCAAGGTAATAATATTAGTAGTAAGAAAAATAAATGCAAACTGACTATCCTCTGTAGATGGATAGAAAAAAAACTGTAACTAGAGTAACTAGCCCATTCTTAAAAATGAAAGTCAAAGTAAAAAGTAAGAGCTTGAGATGTAAGAAAACAAAAATAACTAAAAATAACGAATGCATTTCGAGCACTTAAGTCGTGGCGTGTACTTTAAGTCGTTAAAAAATGAATACTTGCTAACACTCTCTCTATATAAAGTTTACGGCAATTTACCAAGTTGAGCCTTTTTAAACAGTTGACCAGTGCTGAATATCAGCGAGTCCAGAATGCCGGAGACGGTGAATGAGCCGCCAATGATGGCGCAGGCCTAAAAAACAACAGAAAAACAATGCGTTGGAAAACTCTATCTTCACTACTAGAGAGAGCTTTTATACGTAACCATCTGGTAAATAAACCAGATAACACCACAAGATAATTTGCGTCAGATTCACTACCCATTTCCTTGTTTGAGGTGCGAAACTGGTGAAACCACCAGATTCGTCACCAGGTAATTTTAGTGTTATCCGGTTTGACTGTTACCTGGTGAGTTATCTGAATTTCGCAGGATAACATGGCGCGAATCTTGTTTGAAAATCAGATAACAGTACAAGATTCGCCACCAGATAATTCTATGTTATCTTGTTTGATTGAATCTTGTTTGAACCGGTATTTCGCAGGATAACATGGCGCGAATCTTGTTTGAAAATCAGATAATGGAAAAAGATTTCAATCAAGATAACTGTGTTATCCGGTCTGTAAGAAACCTGTTTGAATCTGAGCAAATTTCGGGACTTCAGTCTGAAGCAATCAGGCATCCATTACAAGTACCATGGGGATTTTGAGAGGAAGCCTCCAATGGAAAACCGCTGAATACAGACCCCAGCAAATGGTTATCCCATCAAGCAATCCATGGCATCCGTTTGGTCAGCGGCGCTAATTCCTCTTGGAAAGCGAGAGGTAATAAAGCCTCACTTTGATGTGACAACTTATCTGCTTTACGGCGGCACTGTAGCGTCCGTAATGTGAGGCTGTGCCCATCCTCCGTACAGGTGACAATTGAAAAATTGTTGCGCCCTGTTTGTGTGCGAGAGGTTTGACTACCACTGGCATGTAGTCTATCACAGCTGCTTAGTGTGTCAACGGGCTGAATGATTCTATCGTCATATTTGACGCTTAGAAGCATAGTCAGTCAACCATTTTGTTTGGCACAGCTGGGTGTCTAGACGGAGACTGTGGCATGGTTCCAAATAGCTCTAACTGGCCCAGTATGCAAAGCAGCAGCTTTCCTATTAAGATAGACGCTAATCCGATTTTTGTCGGTGCATGCTCCATTGGTTTGTCTAAGGCGTTTGCAGTTGCACCAGCCGTGAGCAGATCAAGTCGAGAGAGTCGTCTATACGGACTACTAGGGTCGGTAACCATATCGTGTGGCTCAAGGCAGCTGATAAGCTGACCTGCGAGGGGGTAATCAATCCTCGCTTCTGTTGTGGCTCAAGGCAGCTAATAAGCTGACCTGCGATGGATAATCAATCCTCGCGTCTGTTGTGGCTCAAGGCAGCTGATAAGCTGACCTGCGATGGATAATTAATCCTCGCTTCTGTTGTGGCTCAAGGCAGCTGCTATGCTGACCTGCGATGGATAATCAATCCTCGCTTCTGTTGTAGCTCAAGGCAGCTGATAAGCTGCTGCGATGGATAAAGTGCCATGTCAGCAAACGCTAGCGCTCGTAATGTGAGGCCGTGCCCACCCTCCCTGCAGGTGATAGCTTTGTTGGCTCTCCGACAAACTATTGCATTCTTATTTTGCTGGAGAGGTTTAACTCCCAATGGCATGTATTCTGTCGCGGTTACTTAATGTATTAGATTATCTGTCTGGTGCAGCTGGGTGTTTAGATGGAGCTGTGGCATGATTCCAAAAGCTACTACTGGCCCAGTTCAAAGGTAGCCTTTTCATAAGACAGGCGTTATTCTAGCTCTTGCTAGAGCATGCTCCATTGGGTTGTCTAAAGCGTCTGCAGTGTTGGTGTATGGCCACCAGCGAGGGATAATGGAACCCCGCTTCAACCGATGAATCAGAGTTGAGCAGTTGACTGGAAATGCTGACCTGCGAGGGGGACCAATCCTTGCGTCTGTTTTGGCTCAAGCAGCTGCTAAGAGTAGTCACTTTTATTTGACTACGCGGGTCAATCTTTAATCCGAGGGGTAATAAATCCTCGAAATTGCAAGGTGAATTGATCTGCTTTTCGGAGGCACTGTAGCGTCCGTAATGTGAGGCTGTGCCCATCCTCCGTACAGGTGACAATTGAAAAATTGTTGCGCCCTGTTTGTGTGCGAGAGGTTTGACTACCACTGGCATGTAGTCTATCACAGCTGCTTAGTGTGTCAACGGGCTGAATGATTCTATCGTCATATTTGACGCTTAGAAGCATAGTCAGTCAACCATTTTGTTTGGCACAGCTGGGTGTCTAGACGGAGACTGTGGCATGGTTCCAAATAGCTCTAACTGGCCCAGTATGCAAAGCAGCAGCTTTCCTATTAAGATAGACGCTAATCCGATTTTTGTCGGTGCATGCTCCATTGGTTTGTCTAAGGCGTTTGCAGTTGCACCAGCCGTGAGCAGATCAAGTCGAGAGAGTCGTCTATACGAACTACGAGTGTCGGTAATCTTGTCGAGGGTTAATAAATCCTCGAACAAGTCAAGAGAGTAGTCGTTACAGACTACGAGTGTCGGTAATCTTGTCGAGGGCTAATAAAACCTCGAACAAGTCAAGCGAGTAGTCTTTACAGACTCCATTATAACAAATTGCGGTCCAGTTGGCGGCTATTTAAACCGGTGTTTTTAGGTGTCGGTAATCTTGTCTTGATATTTTCGTACAGATTCTGTACAGCCGACGCAAAAAAATCTACGAATATAAGTTTCTGTTTACAAGTTCTGCATTCATTTTTTTCCTATCATTTTAATATTAGTAGTTTCATTACTCTAGCGCGTATATCAAAGGGTAACGGAGCGCATATCGTACGGATAACTGAGTTACAGACAACTTAATTTTAGTATACAGGATTTACTATATAGAAGTTGGGAAAGAAACTAGTATATATTTGTATGCAACTAGTTATTTATGTGGTTATCATACAGTTCATTTTGTCCGTAAAATCGCCGAGATCCAAATCGATACACGCGTAGCTGTATATATGCTATACGGATAGCTCGTATATATTCTTATAGCAGGTCAGCAATCATACCAAAGTAGTTCGGATCAAATTTTTAGCATTAATTGCAGTTGGCAGAAGTATTCACTGAGATAGAATATTTACTTCAATACCGTGCGTTCAATTCGACTATACGAGTTAAAAATGTATCATGCAATTTCAGAGCTTGCATCATACTGCAAAATGCAAACCACTATATATGCGACCTCTTTCGACTACTCGGTCACGCAGCTGCGCGAGCAGCTACTAATGATGATTCGCGTACCTCGGCCACACCAATCATTTGACCAAAGAAATACGCGAAAGAGTTTGAAGGACGTCAACAAAACGTGCCTAGCTGTCCGGCGCCAAACGCTTGTTGAAGCGGTCCAGAGCGTTGGCTGCGCTAGTGTGCGCGAATTCGTGGACGTGCACTGCACAGGGCTGCTGCACGTCGACGGCAACGACATCGTCGTCGACGAAGAGACGCCGACAACTGCAGCAGCGGCGCAAACCATGACTTCTGGCCAGCTGGCCAAGCCGACACATGGGCAGCGGCCGGCAGATCTGCCAGCCAACGCCCAGCGTTTCGGCCAATCTCGCGCACGTATCGCAGCTGCAGCAGCTCGGAACGACTGTCTTAACAGAGGACCACCAAAAAATGCAGCATCAGTGCAAACAACTGCTGGCCAGGTGGCAAAGCCGACACATGGGCGGCGGCCGGCAGATCTGCCAGCCAACGCCCAGCGTCTCGGCTAATCTCGCGCACCTATCGCAGCTGCAACAGCTCGGAACGACTGTCTTAACAGAGGACCACCAAAAAATGCAGCATCAGTGCAAACAACTTCTGGCCAGGTGGCAAAGCCGACACATGGGCGGCGGCCGGCAGATCTGCCAGCCAACGCCCAGCGTCGCGGCCAGTCTTGCGCTCCTGTAGCAGCTGCATCCTGTAGCAGCAATTCGCCGCCTGACACTCTCAGAGCGCCATGCGAATGCCATCTCCGCAGGCAGAGAAGAGGCGCGCATCCGCGCCGTACATTGCGGGTGCGATGCACTAACTGCAGTGTTAATTTTCGACTGGCCGACCGAGGTTGTGCGTTTGGTGCAGCCGTTGACTAATAATTTCTTCAACGAGGGCCACCAGATCTGCTTGGCCAAGTCGACAATGGTGCTGCGCATAGAGAACGCACTACTAGCCCAGCGTCTGGCCGTGCTTATATTGGGTCTGCATCAGTCTGAACCATTCAAGCTTTGAGGCGGCCCAATATATGCTGCGGCATACGCTGAAAGCGTTCAAACTGCCTGCAAAGTCAAAGCCTGCGTACCACAGTATGCAGGACAGTGCTGATTGCGATGCACAGCTGTGCATGGCATCGCAGGCGCTGTTCATGGACTTTGCGTATAATGAGCAGCTTGGCGGTTGTCAAGGAAACAGCGGCGGCGGTCGTCGCCGAATAACTGACGCACTGCTTGGCGACGCCTGTGCCAGACTGATAAAAACTGGGCCAAACGAGCGCAAGTGTCTGCCGCATATTGTATTATGCTACAGCATTATGATTGTCGTCGTCGAAAACCACTATTTAAATTTTGATGCCGGCGAGCCTAGCGTCGAACTGTTCAAGTGCGCCGGCGACGAGGCGACGCGTCGCAGAGACGCTTTCGACAGCATGGGGCTACTGCCTGACCGGGTCGGCGTCCCGCGCATGCTTGCCACTCGACATGCCGATGCCGCGTGCAGCACAGACAACCCGTCGATCGACGAGTTGCTGTGCTCCATACCGAAGGACTTTGTTCCCGAGTGTACGCACAGGGACGGCGACTGCCCTGTTCATGAACTAATTTGTGATCTGAGACTGTGTATATTTTTGTCTAGTTCAGTCAGACAGTTTCTGTGCATGTTGTTGCCCTGTATACGAGGGTCACTCCGAAAGTTTTTAGAATGGAACGGTTATAATGCTAATAACAAAACGAAACTCTAAACTTTTTTGAAGTAACTCCCTCCAACAGCAATGCACTTCTCCATTAGGCGAAACAGGGTGGACGAACTTGACAGGGTGTCCATTGCATGCATGTAAGTTTGCAGGGCTGCATCTGGGGTCTCAAATCGCTGGCCCCGAATCTGCTGTTTGACTGTCGGTAACAGGAAAAAGTCGCAGGGGGCCAAGTCATGCGAGTAGGGTGGGTGTGAGACCGATGCGACCTTCATCACTCAGGCAGGCGCGCTGCGAACGAAAATCGTAAATTGAGCTGCGAATAGTGATCGGTTGCAATAGAATACGCGTGCACAGGAACTGTCAGAACGGACTTGTATCCGCCAGTTAGGCTTTTGATATTAGCACTGCTTTTCACCGACACCCCTCCCTGATTTGATTTTGTCTGTTCTACTAGCCCGTTCACTCTAATGCGTGTTCCATTCGCAGTTATAAGTAATTAGAATTAGCCGATCCTGATTAGCATCGGTGAAACGATAAATGCAGAAAAACGGTATCACAGCGAGTGAACAGTATAGTAGGGCAAATGTGGCAGAGTACAGAGTACAGAGTACAGAGTACAGAGTTTCGGCCGTGCACGAATTTCCGATGCCAAAGCCGCGTAACCAAGTAGCAAGTAGAGTAGTTTTTTTCATTTATACACGTACTATTTTGCTTCTCTGTCCGTCGTCCGTTGATTCGTCAGTTCATTAATTTTTTTCCATCGCTTTCCATCGCCCTTCATGTTGGTCACGCGACCTTGTCCTTGTCCGATCTTGCAGATGCCACCTGCTCTTTAAAGCGTGTCGACTTTCTTTTCCGATCTTGCAGATGCCACCTGCACTTTAAAACGCGCAAATTCCCTTGTCCCATTGCCAGAGTACCATTGCCACTGTGCTGTTTACAATTTTACAATTAAATCTTGCCAGTTCGGTATTTGATGCTTGCATTTTAATAATTTTTATCATGGACTATTCGTGTCCACCATATTTCATTATTGCATTTGTACCGTTGGAAGTAAAAAAACTTACCATCTGTTGTTGTTTCGCTGTTGCTGTTTACGAACGTTCTGTTTGATCATTACAGATCATGGTTGCATTGCCTTACACTCATTTCATTGAACTATCTAACCATGATTTCTATTACAGAATTTCAACTGTTACTGTTCATCTGACCATTATGTTAGTGCAATTGTATACTATGGTCAACAGTCACAGTAGTCAAGGAAATCCTGGATCCTTTCATTTTTAGTAGGATACCGTAGTGATCTGGAATAGCTACACACGCCTTATAGATTTGACCCCGATTCATCAAACCTATTGCATATATGAATGTCAAAACAAAACAGCCCTACTCTGATTTCTCTAGCATGGACGACGTCGGCACTTCAGCACAGTCTGCAGGGCCAGATCCGACGGACGAAACGCACAATGCAACGCACTATATGAGAAATTGGCGGCTTGGCATACGTAAAAGGGCCGCACCCGCATTGACTGGCAAGCAGAATGCAAGCATTGCGGCAACGCCGATTACGTGGGAAACGCGCGAATCCGGCAGATCTGCCATGCAACACTCTGGTCTCCAGCCCCAACAAGGATGGCAGCGACGCATCCGACCAGAGCGACTCAGCCAGCCTCGACGAGGAGGGCACCCACGCATCTGTTCAGAGCGACTCAGCCAGCCTCGACGAGGAGGGCAGCGACGCATCCGATCAGAGCGACTCAGCCAGCCTCGACGAGGAGGGCAGCGACGCATCCGACCAGAGCGATCCATCCAGTTCCAGAGCGGATCCTATTTTCATAGACAGACCATTTCATAAAAGAACCGAAGCCCGAAGCGGATGGGCTCCTAACGACAGGAGAAGCGGCCACATTAATTGCGGACTACTGCTCCAAATGGAAAGCATGCAGAGAGCAGAAGAGAGAACTACTTGGTTTATTATGTAAGCTGATGCCTAGCGCAGATGTGCCGCGGTCACCGCATGTACTTTCTGAGGTTGTGAAAGCTCGCTTTCGACAAGAATGCAGATCTGTATTACCGACCTCGGAATGCTACAGTGTGTAAGCGAAATGTAGACAAAGTCGCCTCGGTCGAAATGCTCAACGTGCGGTAGCAAAGAAGTTGCCAGCTTTTGGCTCTGCGACGCAAAGGATCAACTTCGGAGCTGCATCCGACGCGGAATGCTGGAACATATTGTTTGGCCGGCTGATCAACCATCAGATGACATGTTCAGACGACAACTACACTACGTCAACAGTGCATTGTACAGGAAGTTCCTAGCGTCGATTGAACCTCAACGTAGATGCGATTTTCGAACACGCTATGTTCCGACGGATTTTCGTTGCGGAAAAGCAGTAACGTCGAGTTCTGTCCAGTGTACATATCTGTAACGGAGGTGTACGAACGCATGAAGTATAATTACGTGATTGTATGCGGAGTCTCGGCTGGACACGTTAAATTGCATGCGGAGAGTTTCCTACCAATTGTTGTTCGTCTGTTGAACAAGCCAAGGTTCCAAGGCGTCGAGTATGTAGACAGACACGGCGATAAGCAGATCCTTAGACTGCACCCTTTCCATGCCATCTTCGATGCCCCTGCTAGAGCGGATGCACTAGGTATGAAGCGATTTAACGCGATATACGGATGCGACAAATGTTACATTCGGACGAAGAAACAGACGTTTGGATCCGGACGTATGTTTCCACTTGAAATTACCAACGCTATACTGAACGCCGCTGTCAGACGTGGGTGTACACAGACACAGTTCCGGTGCGTCACCGACACTAACATGCTTGCCGATCGGCACGAGTCTGAAAGTGACAGAATGCGCGTGGCTCGTATTGACGACAAGCTTGGAGTGCAAGCCAGATCTCCACTGAGTGAATTGGCCGGGTTCGACTACATTAGGGGTTGTCCGCCGTGCTATTTGCACCAAACCTGTGCTGGTCTGACCGGTTATCTGATGTACCAGTTGTTCCTAATACGACATCAAAAGCCAGACCAGACGGCGAGAAATCCCGATTTGTACCGACGGATTAGCAGACTATGGGTGCTGTGCAGGCTGCCGACGCTATTGTTACAATGCCGCCACGTGAAGTCAACCCCAACGCATTGGTTCGCCTGTCAAACGACGACGGCTTTAGGCAAATACTAATAGAGCCGAAAGACAAGCGCGAAATCTTGCAGCGAACGGAAGCCATTCGTCAACGAACAGGATTCCGATATTGTTGCTACTTATTTAACGAGTTACTGACCAGCAGATCTGCTCAGCGTCAACCTCGTCGGCTTTTACAATTGATGCATGCGAGCCAAACGGGATGATTGGTTGCAGTGTCCAAGGCAGCGTACGCTCGCAGATTGGGCCGTTGCGTCGTGGCGATGTTATTCTGTTGCGCCGACCGACAATTTTTGCACCGCCCGGTCGTCCAGACAAACGCGCTGTCAATATTGTACTTAGTAACATCCTATATGTATATACGGGATGATGAGCTGCTGGCGTAGTTCCATCCTATATCGCTGCTCCCTACGGCTCGCTGATGTCTGTCTGGTGGGCTGGCTTTACGTAATACACCGCCGATCGGCGGCAATCAAGTAACATCTTCCCCTCGCGCAGTCGGCATTTCGTGGACGCAACTGCACGACGACGCCATCGCAGCGCAAGCGGATACTTCATATGACACGCCATTCACTTTGTCTCCGGTCTACGAGCAGTCGTTCAACGAAAGCCACTTGTTTCCGGAGGGTTTCAACGCTTCGAACGACACAGTTGATGACGCCGTTGGACGATCTTCCATCGCACTAGCGACATCTGCAATGCCAATTCGGTTGGATATTAACCGTTGGCACACGGGATTGCGAGGACAATCAGGTAAGAGTTTCCAGCGCAGTCGGCATTTCGTGGACGCAACTGCACAACGAAGCCATCGCCGCGCAAGCCGGCGCATCAGATGGCACGCCATTCACTTCGTCTCCGGTCTACGAGCAGCCGATCAACAAAAGCCATGTGTTTCCGGATGACAACTATGCTACAAATGACAATTCTATCAACACAGCTGACGTTACTTACTAGTGAACGGTCGTATAATATGGCAATGCCTGTCGGCGAACCGTCACTGTCTGTTAGAGCTAGACAATCGAGTGTGTATGTACATTACTGTTTTTTATAGCTGTGTATATTTCGGAGAAACTGCCTTCCATCGCCATTTAATTTAACGTTATAATGCAGAGTCGTTCCATTGTGCCGGCATATAATGCAAGCCCCCGTCGGTGGTCTCATTAATCGCCGTCCGCGCGCGCGACCCGATCTTTCAAACGTCTGGCTCACGCGTCGACTGCCGTCAGAGTCGCGTCCGAGTACAGCAGGTCCGACCTCGCCAGCGAGTTCACCAGGTCGAAGTAGATTACCAATTCAGTAGTATCAATTGGTAACCACAGTATAAGTAGGTCTACTTATAACTGGACTCCCGAAACTCAGACGCATGCCACGCTGTTCTCCAGAAGTTTCCGTTAATGTTGAGCTACCGTTTAGTTTGTATATATAAGGCGCTTACAAATGACATCCTGCTGTTAAATAGATGCTACTCATAAAATCTTGAAGCACCAACTTTTTACACGCTTCTTTCCTGCGAAATTTGATGTCAATGCCTTCCGGCTTTCTTTTGCATGGATTACCCGACTGTTACCTGGTCAGCGAATCCTGTTTGCCAGACAGGATAACAAACAAGATAACAAACAGGATAACACGAGGATTCGCATGAATTACCCGACTGTTACCTGGTCAATGAATCCTATTTGAATCTTGTTTGAAACAAGGAAACTTAAGATTTCGTCACGCAAACAGGATTCATACAAGATAACATTTTGCATAACCGGAATAGGGCATGTTATCTTGTTTATCTTGTGATGTTATCTGGTTTATTTACCAGAGGGAATATAAGTACTGGTAGCTTATTAGTTAGTCAGTTAAAACGAAAATTGGAATCGACTCACCTGAGTCAGGAAGTGATAGAACGGCTTCTCGTGTTCCTTATATTTCACTACAACAGGCGCTGTCTCGTAGCGAAACCAAATGGCCGGCTTGCCGTAGGAAAAAGCGTGGTCATGGCCCGATGGCAGGAGCTGCAGTTTATCGTTTGGTTCTGGTTAGACTTCACGCCATTTGCTGTGGGAGCTCAGCTGCCATCCAATATCCTACAGTGGGAGCTCAGCTGCCATCCAATATCCTACAGTGGGAGCTCAGCTGCCATCCAATATCCTACAGTGTGAGCTCAGTTGCCATCCAATATCCTACAGTGGGAGCTCAGCTGCCATCCAATATCCTACAGTGGGAGCTCAGCTGCCATCCAATAACCTACAGTGGGAGCTCAGCTGCCATCCAATAACCTACAGTGGGAGCTCAGCTGCCATCCAATATCCTACAGTGGGAGCTCAGCTGCCATCCAATATCCTACAGTGGGAGCTCAGCTGCCATCCAATATCCTACAGTGGGAGCTCAGCTGCCATCCAATATCCTACAGTGGGAGCTCAGCTGCCATCCAATATCCTACAGTGGGAGCTCAGCTGCCATCCAATATCCTACAGTGGGAGCTCAGCTGCCATCCAATATCCTACAGTGGGAGCTCAGCTGCCATCCAATAACCTACAGTGAGAGCTCAGCTGCCCTCACAGAGGTACCTAAAGTCACCCCGGAGCATTCAGCCTCACCCTGTACACAGACGTGAACTGATACGGAAACAGCCTGAAGGATGGTGCGTCAAATATCGAGGGCACAATTTTGAGAAAATAATCGTGCGAAATGCCTTCAGGCTTATCCGTCACGGACCGATTATCAAGCGGCGTGAACGAAGAAACCTCTTTGAAAGCGTGACGCAGCTGACTGTTAGCCGTACTACCGAAGGACAGAGTGTGAATCACGTGATCCAGACTGGGCACAGAAGCGGCTAAATCTTCGCTACTACTACTACTACTATCCTCGTCCGGAACAGTAGTAATATGAAAATTTCCAGAGATTTTGGCAACGCGAAATGAACTGCGCAATAGGCAGCCAACGCCGCTGGGCAACTTCTCTTTGATGTTGCTCAGCTGAAAACCCACATCTTGCCGGCCGAGATCGTCTTGAATAACCAATGCCAAACGATTGCAAGGTATGTGCAGCACCGATATGTTGATGTACACGGGAATAAATTCGTACGATTTTACTGGATCATCGATGTAGACTTCACTTTTGCTGCAAACAAAGATAATATTTTTTTTAACAATTTCCATTGAAATGAAAGTGTCAATAATTACAGACTTACATCTCAGTATCCAAATAGGAGCTAAACTCTGACAACAGCAGGTAAAGACAAAATGTAATAGTTGCTATGGATATTATAGCACCAGTTCGAGTTGGTTGAGTCAGATCTTTAGGTATTTTCCGATAGATGTCGAACCTACAAAATTAAATAGTAGTGACATAGTGTAAATCATTAAGTTAGTTGATTTTTTTTAAAACTGGTGTTCCACCATCATTACAGTTACGGTTACAGTAAATTACGGGAGCAGCACTTTTCCAGCCATATTTTCATTATGGATTACTGCTACGGCAATTTTTAGCTTATGGCTATGGTTAGGAATTACACCAAATTTTCAGGCTTTGCCATATTGGTTATCCAATATTGTTGTCATTGAGTATAAAATTAAAAATTAGAATTAAATATTTAGGCTTGATAAGACAGTCATAGTTACTCCTGCCATTTACCCAAAACTGCGTTAATTTTGCTTTAGGGTTTCTTTCACAGGTAAGTCATTTCACAGCGTGGCGCAGGTTGTGTAGGCGTCTGGCGTACTTAAGCCATGCGCTGCAATAGGGTGCTGCAGGTCCGCATGTGCAGACAATAGAGGGAATTAGCAAGTCTTGGCATAGAATGGCAGTAGGAAGGTTGCAACCCTATGCTGACATGTCCCTTCTCCCCAAGCAATTTAAACTAGAGTCAGTGCATGTTTGCCTCACACTACTCTTAGTAATTAAGGCCACAAGTCAGCCTTGCTCATAGCCACAAAGGATCCCCTACTGAGAAATCCTCCAGATTGAGCCCAGAGTTCCCAATCATGCCCCAAGCAGAGTCCCTATACTTGGCTGCATGTGTTTCCCCTGCTAGTCTAAATTCCCTAGTAACCAATCCAGGCGGGGCTCTAGCCTCAAGAGGTCTAGTAGTAAGATCTAGGTGCACCAGGTCACATAAAGTGATGGCAGCCACTCAGTGATGCTATGACCGAGTGACCAACTATTGCACCTTGTCTACAGGTGGGCTCCATGTGGGTCCTTGGCCTTCTGGTCTCAAAAGCGCTACCAAAGCTATCAATCATGTGGGGAGAACAGTCTGGTGCTAGAGGTCTGTCAGGTCATTGCCCAGTCATAGGCAGCCTATAGTCATTGCCCCCTCTGGTCATGCGTTTGTCTCCCAGCAGAGTGGACAGGCAACAAGGGCAGTTATATCACTTAGTTTAATTAATATTAAAATAAAGTGTTTAAAAAATTAAAATAAAAAACTTAGGCTAAAATATTGATGCTAGAAGAATAAATAGATAGGCCACTTAGAAAATTTGTCTACAAGCTACTTTTAGTGTAGTAGTAAGCTAAATAGAAGCCTTTTAATGTATCTTAAAACCAGGGCTTATTTATGGCTCTTACATTCCCTAGCTTAAACCTATTCCAACAACACCATTCCACACAACCTCTGCTTTTTTTTTAATATACATTTTAAATGTATTTTAAATTTTAAATTTATTTTAAAATTATAAAAATTAAAATTTATTTTAATAAATAAATTATAAATTAATAAATTATTAAATAAATAAATTTAATAAATTAATAAATTATTTTAATTTAAATAACAAATTTAAAAGTAGTCGTTGTTATAAAAATTCTAAACAAAATTGACTAGAGACTTAAATATCTTATTTTATATTATATTTGAAATATCTTATATCAAAAGCTAAGCAGAGTGGCAAGTAGAAATTAGATAGGATTGATATCATTAGGCAAGATTAAGGTTGGAAATAAAAAAAATCAAATTTGGAATCAGGATTAGGATTTAAGAATTGGGATCAATTCTTTCAATGTATTATAGTTTGTTGGTTTAAATAAAGTTGAACAAAGTTAAACAATGTTAAGATCAAAAGGTGAAACATTATAAAATAGCTTTAATATTTTGTAACTAGTTAAAAACAATATAATAAATATTATTTAAATTAAAATATATTTAAATAATTATTAATGCTACAAAGCTTTAATTAAAAGACCTACTTTCAAATCATATTTTTAGGGTCTAGATCCCAGTTTAATAAGAGTCTATTTTTCTTTAGAATCCTAAGACTTCAAGATTAGGATTGAGAATTGAGGATCCCATTTGACCAAACTTGCTTTATTGGCTAGGCAAGTTTAAAATGTATCTAATTCTAAATAGCTAAAAACTTAAATTCAAGACAAATGGGGGCTTACTAAAGATTAGGCCTATAATTAGATATAATTAAAAATTGAACAAATTTGCATTGTTTTTATTTGTTTAACAATAATAAATTAGCTTTGTTGCCTCTAAGTAGGAAAAAATTAAAAAATGCTAAATTGTATATTGACTTGCTTTGATTACAATTAGGGCCTATTAGGCTTTTCATAGTAAGATTTTCATACTGTTTATTTTGCTTTCAGAATTGGTTCCAGAACTATGTTCTAGTTCTGGAATTTGGAGCAATAAATTTTATTGATCCATTGTCATATTTATATTTTAATAGTAAAAAATGACATATTTGGAATTGTCAATTTTTTTATTATTAGCATATAACTAGCAATCTAGTGCAGCTCCCCTTTGGGGCACCCAATAAGCAAGGAGCAAAAATAGTTCATGGAAAACAATTAAAAAAGCACTTTTTCTTAAATACTGATTCCTTCTTCACTTTCATACATGCGCAACCCCCCTGATTTACACTGGCCATGCGACTTACTTTTTGACCAAAAATGTGACTTACCTGTAAAAGAAACCCTAACGCAATTTTGGGTAAACGGCAGGAGTAACTATGACTGTCTTATAAGGTATAAATGCCTCGTCATCTAATTAGTACTATGTCTGTATTCTTCAGGCTGGGA
Organism: Macrostomum lignano; assembly: GCA_002269645.1. Classification (NCBI taxonomy): domain Eukaryota; kingdom Metazoa; phylum Platyhelminthes; family Macrostomidae; genus Macrostomum; species Macrostomum lignano. The sequence continues at coordinate 189,911 of NIVC01001362.1, forward strand.
ATTTTTGCGACTTACCCCTGGTCCACCACAATTTACGGTGGCCAGATCGGCCAGGTCGGCCAGCAGTTGCGCATGTATGTTCACTTTTAAAAAGGCACCTTATTCATGTGGAATTGTCATGGACAATGATATTTGCTATAAATCTTTTACTAAGAAACCATTTTTAGTTGGATGGATTATTTTATTTTTTGTCATGTCCAAGAAAAAACAAAATCAAGGAAAGAAAAAATCAAATTGTAAAGACTGGCAAACATAAAATGGGTTTGAAGCTTTTTATTTTCCTATTGATTCTAGTTTTGGAATCAGAATTATTCTAGTTCTAGAATGAATCTTTGTGAAAAGCCTATAAAAGAAGAAAAATAATTACAAGCATTGATTAGGCCTATATATATAAGGGGAAATCCAAAAATTGGGGGCAAGTTTTATGAAAATTCGTTTTTTGGCAATTTGAAAGCAATAAAGCTATAAAATAAATTTATTCAAGTTTTTAAAAGGTAAAAAAGTCTATTAAAGCACAAATTATTTTTGTATAGCATTATTTTTAATAAAATGATTTGTTAAAACGGTAAGTTTAATTACAACCTAAAATGAGTCTAATGAAAATGATAGAAAAGCTATAATAATGTATTTTATTAACTTTAACTATCTTATAATGTTACACTCTATAATTCTACAACATATTTAACATTATTTTCAAGGGTTTATTTGTTTATCACTTTTGTTACTCTTGACAACGTGTATTTTGTAGAGTTCATTTGCAATAAATTGTATTCAACGTAAGTTTATTATTTAAACATACAAATTCCTATAAGGATCAGAAAATTTGCATTTTACTCAGCTTCTACTAAAGCGATTTGGAAAATTCTTTTTTTCCTGCATACACGCCGCGATGATACATGTTTTTGTGTAATTTCATTGTTCTTCGTTGCTTAATAAGCATATAGTAAGCATCTGATTTGGAAGCCGGGTAACACATTGGAATTCCCATAAGGATTTGAAAATTGCATTTTACTCAGCTTCTACTAAAGCGATTTGGAAAATTCTTTTTTTCTTGCATACACGCCGCGATGATACATGTTTTAGTGTAATTTCATTGTTCTTTGTCGCTTAATGAGCATACAGTAAGCATCTGATTTGGATGCCGGGTTCACATTTTGTGGTACCATTTTTTACCCAAAATTTTTAAGTCTAAATATAGGCATATTACAAATACTAATACTATGCAAGTTGATATTTAAATGAAAGAAAACAACTTAAAGATTATTTTGCAACAATGAATTAGCGATATATTTACTTTTAGAGAAAGATGTTTGCTGGCAAACTTTGCACTTTATATTAGTATGGATTTTTGCGAGTTTATATGGTTTTAGAAAAACTTTGAAATCCTTAGAAATACTTCATCTTTTTGAATTGAATAAAAAGTAAAACACAGATTACTTTCTGTTTTGTAAGTAGTAAAAAAATTAGCCTTCTCTAAGGCCTACAAGTCTTAAAATTAATTGTTTAATAATGAAAAAAGTGAAACAAAAAATTGCAAATCGGTCAACTCAGACTTTCAAAATGCTTTTTTGTGGTTTTTTCTTATTTATTCAACAATATAAAGCATGGAAACAATAGTTTTTATCCAGAACTATTTTTTAAAGACCTATCAATCTTTCAAAAACCTTTTTTAGATACATTACTTTCCATCAAATGTCCGCAGATTTGTTTTACTGTTTTATCCCACGTTTTTGGATTTCACCATAACAATAATAGCAATAAAATTGTAACATATCTATCTAGGCCTAGGGCCTATTCAAAGACATAGGGCCTAATAATATTAATAATTATGTATTGAGGCCTAGCCTATACTGAGGCCCTAGTCATTTATTCACTATTTAAAATTAATATAATCAACTTACCTTCGAATATCAAATTGAAAAACCATAATAGAGCTCCCTGACTTCAGTGATGTTTATTGGTATTTACTATTACTATTACAAATTTAATGAAAGAGCTATGAGTTTAGGACACAATAGCAATAACAATTTTGAATGTTGTCTTGTCTATTAAGATTTAGGCTTTAGCTAGCTAGGCCTATATATAATTTTAATACTCTTAGGGGGGCCTAATGTAGTATATGATTAGTAAGCCTTATACTATTTAGGAAACGTAGAATTGTACTAATTTGAGTAGGGTACGCTAGTACAAATAATTAAATATCAATAGCTAAATGCTCTTAAATAAATGCAAGCGCAGGCCAAGATGACAAGTAGAGTAGTAGAGTAGTAGACCTAGGGCTATAATGCAATCGTAAAACACTTTAGTGAGTTGAATTGTTGGAATAAAATCTGATTAAATCGATCAGACCTAGTTGTTACCAATTATGCTTATCTACAACGACCATTCAAAACGCCAACTGACAAGGTAAATGTTAGTTAGGCCTATGAAAACTTGTATATTGTTGTACAGTGCGCTTTTACAAATTGCACTTGCCATATTTTAACTAATTTATAAGCTACCATATAAGAATGATGAATTTATAAACGAAATAACTAAACATAATAAAATTTCAAACACAAAAAGGGTATAAGATTTATTATTTTGTTTTGATCGGAAGAACTTCTTATAATTTTTCTTAGAATACCTGTAGTATACAGTTTGCTCTTCGCAGTCAAGTGGAAATTCAACAAAGCCGCAGTTATTTTATGGTCTTTATGATTGCAATTTCAAGGGTTTTCAATGGATTAATTTTTTAAGGTGAAACATAATGCAGTCTTCTAAGTCAAACCACGGTTCACTGAATCCTCGAAAGTTCGACGAAAAAATTGCATTGCTTCAAGCAGGTGAAGATGAATCCAATGAAAAATTTAATCGTTTGCTAAACGAATTAAGCGTTTTAAAAAACAGAGTAAGTGTTTTTAACATAAATTTCATGTTAAATATAAGCTTTTTGTCTGTTCTATTTGTAGGCCTAGTTGAAGTGTATATTGTATCCTATTCTAATATTTATAGCTATGCCTATGCCTATGGGTAATTTAGACTAGGCCTAAGGGCCTATCCATTCTTTGACTAAATTGTGGCTTTTGGTCTCTAGTCTAGTTTTTTAATTTAATATTCAAAAAAATCTTCTAACACTAAACACATATATAACTTGGTTATTTATATATAGGGCCTAATATCTTAAAGTGCAATGTTTGGCAAAGTTCCCACTTTTAGTACTGGAAGTTACTTTTTTACCTGTATAACTTTCACCAACACATTTTCAAACACAGTCTGATCATTTCAAATATTGCAAAAAGTGTCAGAAAAAGTGTTGTGATACCAATGGTTAACTTTTGCTATTCACATTTTAGATGCATCTTATAGTCCATAGTCTGGATCATGTTAAGTGGGGTGCATGCAGTATGCCCAAACAAAAATTGAATAATTACAAAAAATGCATACCAAAAAAATTAAGTGCACACCCATTCTCAAAACTATGCCAGTATTATGATAATAGGATACATGTGCAACTTTGGAATTACCTTGCTGTTTCTATTGGCAATGCACATATATAAGTTGCTTTTGGCTGAGAACAGTCATATGACTACTTTTCCATTTAATAGTGACTTACATATGTGTGTTTCTAAAAGAAATGGCCAAGTGAAACAAAAGTTGCACCCAAACATGGACAATAAATGACATTTTTTGAATTGCATAATAAACATTTTTTGGCTAATAATTTGGTTCATTTCTCTACTTTTTTGATAATACTATTTACAATAGAAAATTAATGTATTCAGATTTGTTTGAATGCTTTATTATGAGCTTAAAAACTCAAAAGGCTTAAAATTTATTGTTTAAATAAACCTATTTTTAATTTTTTTATTTCATATTAATTCTTCCGCATGATTCTATGAAGTGCATGCTAGGCCAGGATGGAATTCTTGCACAAAAGTTGTTACGCATTTGTGCGCAATTGTTAAATTTGTGTCCACTGAAAAGGAGCCTACTTGCACGCTCTTAAAGAAGGTGCGTGCACGCTCCATTGTATGCGCTTGTGAAAAAGCTGTTTGCCATAGAATCATAGACAGGATTTGACTTTTACATGCATTCAACATGGCTATGTGCCATGTAGTGTATGCAGGCTTAAGTTCTCCTACTTTTCATAGTCTGGAAGGTTGTTTTTACTCTGGAAAATTTTGAACAAAAACAAAGAATAATAGGTTTTAGCAAAAACAGTTACTATTAAAGTTAAGTTAAGAATATTTTCTCTAAAAATTATAGTGTTCAAGCTACTTTACACTTAAAGTACAACTTTCTAATTTACATCGGCATAAGAATTGAACAACTAAAAATTTCATAAAAGGCCATGATCTGAATGATGACTTTTTTACAGCTGGTATGCGTAGTTGCGCGCTGCTCCAAAAATCTGCGCGCACATTTTCCTACCCCCAAGCAAGTATTCCATCCTGGATGCTAGGTATATATGCACACTTTTCTTAAGAGTGATATACAATGCATGCCAAATTCGCATGCCTACTTTTGGCATGCAAGGCCAATGGACACCCAAATTTTTAGGCATTTACTATATAATCTGGAGTGTGGCTTATATTTTGGAAGGCAATATGGGAAAGGAAATCCTGGCATATAGTAAAAAGTCTAACAATTTTTCAGCATACATCAGAGTATATGACCTTAGGATACTCAGGATCATCTGAGTATCCTGAGGTCACCTGTACCAGAATGAATCCTATCAAAAATGCATGCTTATGCTATGCCAAAACTATTTTTATCAAAAAAAAATTGCTGACTTTGTGTACCATAGCTTTTTTAAAAATGCAGAAATCAAAAATTTTCCTTTTGAAAAATACTAGTAGAACTTGTTTTTTAATCTGTTTCATAGAAAATGCAATGTTAACGTAAATTAATTAAAAAGCTGTCAATATACCAGCAAAAAGAAGTGCTAATAAAAAGAAATTACATGCTAATTTTCTGTCAGAGAAAATATTGTCTTCTTAGAAGTTTTTGTCTTGCACCAAATTGTGTTTTTTTTCTATCTTGTGCTGTACTGTGCCATATTTTTCTCCCTTGCCTATAGTTGCACTGGAATGCACCAGTGTGGCACATGTCCAACCCTCTTTTGCACCAGAATTTTCCATGAAAAAGGCCATCTTCCTAACTATGGCATTTGACTAGTATATATAGCATAGCAAATGCACATGCACAACCTTGGGAATCACTTAGCTGTTTCTATTGATAACATACACATGTAAGTCGCTATTGGCTAAGAGCAATCATGTGACTACTATTCCGTCTAATAGTGATTTACATGTGCGTGTTGCCAATAGAAATAGCCAGGTGAATCCTTAGGTTATGCCCAAGCATGAAAGTATAGCTGCTATAAAACTATAGCACAATACTAGTAGGATGACAAGAATGACCCAGATAACTAAAAGTTGTCTAAAATATCCTACTCATTGTGACACACCTATTGGATAAAAATTATTTCTGTGAATTGCAAGTATAGTGTCATGATACATCAGATACTACTAATCCTTGTTTTGTAAAGGTTTTGTTTATTTAGTGAGATTTTGGATGCAATAATAATAAATATTATGTAGCATCTTTATTTGAGAAATAACTGAATGTTTAACTCTAGACCAACACATGTTTTTTGTTTTTTTACAGACATGCTTGAGCACTTTTTAATTAGTGGTTCTTTAAAATTAGAAAGGACCAGTAACCAAAGTGCCTGAAGTTACTCTCCTTGGAACTGGAAGTTACTTAACCTCCAACATTGTTAAAATGTAATTGGACCATCTTGCAGCCAATAGCCATTATCATGGTCTGGTGCATATTGGCTCCTAGCAATGTGGGCATGGTCTAGTATGCTAGAATGGTCTGGCCTAGGAAAGGAGGGCATCTGGCACAATTTAAACCTTATTGGCTGCAATCTATATTATAGAAAGTATAGGATATACCAGAAATGCTTTAGCTAGTGTATCTAGTATATAAATGCTTTGGTATTGGCTGGTATACATCTGGCATACAGGAAAAAATACAATTTAATTTCTGGCACAATTATTGGCTTACAGTTCTTAACTATATTTATTCAAGCTTGCAACACAGTATATTAGGCCTAACCATTGTCAGAAAGGGGTCCAATGTATGCTAGAGTTTTTTTTGGGCAAAACTTTACATTTATACGAAGTATGCCAAAAATTGTAAATGTGACTGTCATGTCACATCATATGCTTTACTAGATAGCTGAATACTTTCTGGCATATATATATATCACAATCTGCAATATGGGCTTCAATAGGGTAACCAAATTTGGTCATTGAAAAAACTACAATCAATACTCATAGAAGATAGCAAATTTATAATACAAAAGATTGCAGCAATTTTATTCTAGTAAATAAAAAAATGAAACCTAAACATTTTAGAAAACCCCTAATTAAAATAGCTGCCATCAGAGGGCCTTGTTTTGTCACCAAAACATCTTGCTACCAAAACAATTATAGCTAATTCTTTAAAACAGAATTTAAAACATGCTATATAAACTTATTTAAACAAAAAAATTTTTTACTGCTCTAGATCACATGCAATCCTTGATTTTGTGTTGCCAAAAAAATTATAGAAAATTGCTCTTAAAAAATCATATAATCTTTGAGTTTGTCAATTTTATTTCAATGATCCTTATAATAGAAGTGTTTAGCAGTTTTTTGTTTATTTTCTAAATGCTTTTACCTTTTCTAAAGTAGGTGTCTCAACTTAATTTTTTACTGAATAAAATTGCAATTTCTGCTACACTTCTATATAATATACATTTTTATTGTCAAAATTTCATAATGATTTATAGAACTTGACCGATTTCAAGCTTGTGAAGATTTGAACTTGACGAATTTCAAGCTTGTGAAGATTGTCATGATCCTATGACGAATAATTCTGATCACTCCCTACCCCCCCCACTGCTCCACAATGTTGCTCAGTTGTCCACCGGAGACCCGGCCAGACGCACCGTATCCACGCCAAATGTTTCCGGTGGCGCCAGGTCTGGCGGCGCCAGTCCCGCGCCAAGCGGTGTCTACCCAGCGGCAGCGGCGCCAGACTCCGCGGCAGCTCCATCAACCCCAATCGGTCAATGCGGTTTGAGCGACTCTTCATCCAGCCTAGCCGTGGGATTGCAACAGCAGCCCAACCCCCTGACCCTGTCTCCTCAGCACCAGCCCAACTACAGCAACTCTCCCGTGAGCTCTCCGACACACGCTGCCAGCGCCTATGCAGCCTCCCCAACTGGCTATGCTCTGAGCCCAGCCTCCGCCCTTCATCAGCAACAGCACAGCAGCAGTGCTAAGCATCGAGTTCGCGAATACATCATCTCTAAAAGCCGCGATCATCGACCGCATCCTTATTCGCCAACCCATCGGTCCAGAGACGAGTACGATGAACAGCACTTTGGCGGAGCGGGGGTCGGTGGCGGCGGCCTGGGCCCCCCGCTGGGCCCTCGCCGGGCTTCATCAGACACAAATATTGCTGAGAAGCTGCAGCAGCCCGGCTTTGCAGATTTCTATTACGGAGCAGTTGGCAGCGATGGCCAGCAGTTCCAGGTTCAACAGCAGATGCCACCGCAGCCCATAGCCGTGTCAATGACTTCTCCGTTGCTGCAGCAGCAGCTTCTTCTTTTGCAACAACAACAGCAGCAGCAGCAGCAGCAGCAACCAGTGATGCTTCAGAGTGACATGACCAAACTAAGCTTGGCTAATCAGCCTGTGCAATCTGTCAATCAGCAGCCATCTCTGGTAGCCGCACTGTTAACTGCTCCTGGAAGCAGCAACTGTCACAGCAACAGCAATAATTCCGGCCAAAATTATCGATCCAGCTGGCATCACTATCAGATGACTCAATCGGATGAAGATCTATCCGGCTTAGCTGCTTCATCTCCGTCGGCCCAGCCTCCTCAACAGGTGGCGCCAGGCCAGCTAGTGCTGCCGCAATCGCCCACTGGCCCAATACCGGATATCCGGGTCACTCCCATCAGCCAGGCCGCCGACATGCCGCCTCCGCCGCCCCCGATGCAGCAGCCGCCGCCTCTGACCACCGTCTCGATGACCGCCTATGCAAATTCTGACTTGACTCAACAGCACCTGGATAATAGCTGCGGTGGTGAGTGATGCTGCTGGCGGAATCTTGATCTTCATCTTCATCCAATAGATCAGGCCTGAAGCCAATCAATCAGCTCTGAAGCCAATCAATCAGACCCTGAACCCAATCAATCAGACCCTGAAGCCAATCAATCAGACCCTAAAGCCAATAACCAGACCCTGAACCCAATCAATCAGACCCTGAACCCAATCAATCAGACCCTGAACCCAATCAATCAGACCCTGAAGCCAATCAATCAGACCCTGAACCCAATCAATCAGACCCTGAAGCCAATCAATCAAACTCTGAAGCCAATCAATCAGACCCTGAAGCCAATCAATCAAACTCTGAAGCCAATCAATCAGACCCTGAAGCCAATCAATCAAACTCTGAAGCCAATCAATCAGACCCTGAAGCCAATCAATCAAACTCTGAAGCCAATCAATCAGACCCTGAAGCCAATCAATCAAACTCTGAAGCCAATCAATCAGACCCTGAAGCCAATCAATCAGACCCTGAAGCCAATCAATCAGACCCTGAAGCCAATCAATCAGACCCTGTAGCCAATTAATCAGACCCTGAAGCCAATCAATCAGACCCTGAAACCAATCAATCAGACCCTGAAGCCAATCAATCAGACCCTGAAGCCAATCAATCAGACCCTGAAGCCAATCAATCAGACCCTGAAGCCAATCAATCAGACCCTGAAACCAATCAATCAGACCCTGAAGCCAATCAATCAGACCCTGAAGCCAATCAATCAGACCCTGAAGCCAATCAATCAGACCCTGAAGCCAATCAATCAGACCCTGAAACCAATCAATCAGACCCTGAAGCCAATCAATCAGACCCTGAAGCCAATCAATCAGACCCTGAAGCCAATCAATCAGACCCTGAAGCCAATCAATCAGACCCTGAACCCAATCAATCAGACCCTGAAGCCAATCAATCAGACCCTGAACGCAATCAATCAGACCCTGAAGCCAATCAATCAGACCCTGAAGCCAATCAATCAGACCCTGAACCCAATCAATCAGACCCTGAAGCCAATCAATCAGACCTTGAACCCAATCAATCAGACCCTGAAGCCAATCAATCAGACCCTGAAGCCAATCAATCTGACCCTGAACCCAATCAATCAGACCCTGAAGCCAATCTAACTGACTTTTTAAGTGCACTTAAACACTCGCAGTCCGTCGAGACTCGTACACCATGGCAACTGAGGTGCTGGCCAGCTTAGCGACTGCGGCGCCCCCAGCTGGTTTGGATTCCAAAATGAACGGCGATCAAGGTGGCGGATTCACTTTCTAAGTCTGCGTGCTGAATATCGAGATGAAGAACAGGTATTGAAACATTGTATTTTAAGGCAACAACAAGATTTTGTAAATAAATTCGAAATTTTGAGCATTCTCTGGAGTGTTTTTTCATGGTTTTAAAACTATATGCTGGAATTCTGTTTGAACTGTTTGAATCTGTTTGCTGTTCCAAGGTTTTTGTCTGTTAATTAATAATCATATAAAGGATTGTTTTAACTGTGCATAAGTAGCAAATATAAGTGGCTATTTTCATCTCACTGCTGCCATGTTTCTGTGCTTTATTTAAACTGTTTATTTGCCGGTATATGTCTGGGTGCCTGCGTACGGTATTGACGCGCCTGTATGTGCGACTGAAAGGTCGGGGGTTCGATTCTTGACCTACTCAGAACAATTTGTGTCCTTGAGCAAGAGACACTTAACTCTGCATTACTTCAGTTCACCCAGCTGTAAAATAGGTGCCAGCATTAGCTGGGGTAATTGAGGATGTGTGTGGCGACCCCCCAGTCCTTGGACTGAACAGCCGTACGCAGCCTTCAGATGCGCCGCGCAATAGCTGCGGCTGAGCTGTCGGTTGCACATCTGCTCATTAGGGTAGGTGTAATCAATTACTCTATTATTATGTGCTCAGGAGCCAGTGGAATGGGCCGAATTGCCAAGAGTTGCCATCAACAATCGTGTTCTTTAAAACTCAAATTTGCAAGCCAAGCCCCGTCTGTCTAACTTGCAGCTGCAGTTGTACTTTTAACAAAGCGCAGAAGTAAGCATAATTGCTTTACTGTGCATACACAATAATATGTTATCATAATTTCTTGCTGTCAGTTTTTTTTCGTTTGGTACGCTTACTCTGGGTTATAATTATAGTTGTGAAATTGACTCAATGCATGCTTTGGTTGTGGTTAAAGTCGTTTATAATCTTTCTTTGCCAACCACCCTATGATCAAAATATTTACTGGTTTAATCTGTACTTTTGTCGTGCTTTTTTTCTTTGGTTCCTTTATATGCGATCAAAACAACATTAGTTCTTTATCAACTATTTAGTATTATGCTTTATACTGCATATTAACCTATTATAAGTTAGTTATGGTTAAACTGCTCAATGAAAGTTATCTGGGTTTTCATTGTGACAATGGTTATTGGTCAGCGTGAAATTCTTAGTAGAAGTCTTCTCTTCTCTCGCGGTAAATATTATCTTAACTAGCTCATTTTTTTACTTAAGCATATTCTTAGATGAAAAAGGTGAACCTCCTGTCCTATAATCGTGATTTGGCCAAAGCTTGTAATTTTTTTAATAGTAATTTTTTATGTGCGTTTAAATAGTATTTTTGCATATTGCGATACTGTACATATTTTAAGCTGCATCGTAAATAATGATTGTGAGGTTGTGTTGAGTCAGGTGTCAGATTGATGAGCTGCTGACTCAGTCAGGTGTGAGATTGATGAGCTGCTCAGGTGTGAGATTGATGAGCTGCTGACTCAGTCAGGTGTGAGATTGATGAGCTGCTGACTCAGTCAGGTGTGAGATTGATGAGCTGCTGACTCAGTCAGGTGTGAGATTGATGAGCTGCTGACTCAGTCAGGTGTGAGATTGATGAGCTGCTGACTCAGTCAGGTGTGAGATTGATGAGCTGCTCAGGTGTGAGATTGATGAGCTGCTCAGGTGTGAGATTGATGAGCTGCTGGCTCAGTCAGGTGTGAGATTGATGAGCTGCTGACTCAGTCAGGTGTGAGATTGATGAGCTGCTGACTCAGTCAGGTGTGAGATTGATGAGCTGCTGACTCAGTCAGGTGTGAGATTGATGAGCTGCTGACTCAGTCAGGTGTGAGATTGATGAGCTGCTCAGGTGTGAGATTGATGAGCTGCTCAGGTGTGAGATTGATGAGCTGCTGGCTCAGTCAGGTGTGAGATTGATGAGCTGCTCAGGTGTGAGATTGATGAGCTGCTGACTCAGGTGTGAGATGAACGATATAGTGTCTCAGTCTCAAGTTTACAGGCGCACTCGACCTGATAAATAAAGTTTTGTGTTTATCTCAAGTGTACAATAACATGATTGTCAAATAAAATACATGTCGAACTACAGTATCAATTCATCATTATTTATCTAGCCTTGTTCAGTGTCAAGTTTCTCTTTTTGTTTACTTTTTGTCTCTTTGCCTCTTCCTCGTTTTAAAAACACAAGACCGCCAGTACTGTTATAATTACCATTTAATGCTTACTTAATTATTTGTATTCTTTTTCTACCTGTACTATGGTTCACTCTCAGTTGCCAATGTAATCATTTGCTAATCCTACATTAATTTATACAGTATCAGCTCTGTTTGTCAGTTTGTCATCTCTGTCTGAGGCTTCTGTTTTACATCTGCTGCATAAGTACTACTAATATACTGTACAAGTATTACTCCTATATTTACAAAGTAGAGATCGCCTATTCATTATGTTTGCTATTGAGAAAACAACAATATAGAGATGAGATATTGCTTTTGGTGTGCTTCAACTTTTACCTTTTAATAAAATGCCCGCTTGCTTGGTACGCAAATTTTATTATTATTATTAAATATTTACTAAACGAAAAGCAATTCAACTTACTCTTTGTTTTAAAAAATTGGCCTTCTGCGATTGGTTGCTTTGAGTGTAGGAGCTCGTAGTGCTCATTCTGTGGATATAAGAAATTCAGAACTAAGCTCAGTCGCTTGATGTATCTAGAATATAAATTTTGAGTGTTTAGAATCTAAACTGAACTCAAAACTAAACTCTAGCATCGAGTGTTTAGAATCTAAAATAAACTCGAAACTAAACTCTAGCGCAAAGTGTTTAGAATCTAAAACAAACTCTAAACTAAACTCTAGCGCAAAGTGTTTAGAATCTAAGACAAACTCTAAACTAAACTCTAGCGCAAAGTGTTTAGAATCTAAAATAAACTCAAAACTGAACTCTAGCATCGAGTGTTTAGAATCTAAAACAAACTCTAAACTAAACTCTAGCATCGAGTGTTTAGAATCTAAAATAAACTCGAAACTAAACTCTAGCATCGAGTGTTTAGAATCTAAAACAAACTCTAAACTTAACTCTAGCGCAAAGTGTTTAGAATCTAAAATAAACTCGAAACTAAACTCTAGCGCAAAGTGTTTAGAATCTAAAATAAACTCAAAACTAAACTCTAGCATCGAGTGTTTAGAATCTAGAATAAATTCAAAACTAAACTCTAGCGCAAAGTGTTTAGAATCTAAAATAAACTCGAAACTAAACTCTAGCGCAGTGTTTAGAATCTAAAATAAACTCGAAACTAAACTCTAGCGCAAAGTGTTTAGAATCTAAAACAAACTCTAAACTAAACTCTAGCATCCAGTGTTTAGAATCTAAAATAAACTCAAAACTGAACTCTAGCATCGAGTGTTTAGAATCTAAAATAAACTCAAAACTAAACTCTAGCATCGAGTGTTTAGAATCTAAAATAAACTCGACACTAAACTGTGGCATCGAGTGTTTAGAATCTAAAATAAACTTGACACTAAACTGTGGCATCGATTGTTTAGAATCTAAAATAAACTCGACACTAAACTGTGGCATCGAGTGTTTAGAATCTAAAATCAACTCAACACTAAACTCTAGCATCGAGTGTTTAGAATCTAAAATAAACTCGACACTAAACTGTGGCATCGAGTGTTTAGAATCTAAAACAAACTGTAAACTTTAAATTTATAAAATGATTCCAGATTCTGGGGCACAACGAAAAAAGACGTATCAAAAATGTTTTGTTTGCTACTCCTGTAGTTGTCAATATTGGATGTCTGACAATAATTGCAATATTTATAATGTATCCAAACTTCAGGTACAACAGGTCTCTGTCTTTCAATTGCATGGACAGCCATAAAATCAGTCGGATTAGTGGGATAGGAAGTCTTCTGCAGTTTTTTAGTGCTATAAATTTCCAGTATCTCATCTAATTGTGGAATTCCAAATTCCAGATGAGGTGCAGTTAATTCGGGGAGTTCCCGGATACCCACTGAACTCGTACTGATCCCATTTCGCTGCAGTCGCGGGCAGGACCACTGTAGTATTAACAGGGCGATCAGAAGCTGAAAGATCATGTATTTTATGGAGGCCGATTTCCTAAAAAAAAGTACACTGCGGAGATAGGAAAAATCGTTTGAACTGGGGGGCAGTGAAGATTGGCATACTTTTACGAGTAATTTAGCATGCGCAACATGATGTTACTCTATTGTGTAGTAAAAGTTTCATGTTCATATTTTTATTTACACTCCATAAGCTCAAAACTGTAAACATTCACAAGGGAAAATTTTGTTTTATTACTTCTTGACAGCCACTGCGCTCGACTTGAAAAGTCGGGGGTTCGATTCTCGACCCACTCGGAACAATTTCTGTCTTTGAGCAAGACACTCAACTCTGCATTGCTTCAGTTCACCCAGCTGTAAAATGGGTGCCAGCATTAGCTGGGGTAATTGAGGGTGTGTGTGGCGACCCCCCAGTCCTTGGACTGAACAGCCGTACGCAGCCTTCAGATGCGCCGCGCAATAGCTGCGGCTGAGCTGTCGGTTGCACATCTGCCCATTATGGCAGTACATGTAAATCTACATATAATGTACATGTACGTACACGAGTGAGCATAAATTGTAGCGCAGCTCTAAAACGGTACACGTACATGCATGTACAGGTTTATGCTGACATAAAACGGGTGCCGTAATTTGTACTTTTAGTAATGCAGTGCATATACACGTATTCTTTTCTTTTTAGCAAGAGGCAGGGGCTGTGTGCACCTGGCGCACTTTAAGCGACATTGTTACACAACCGCGGCGAGGGGCATTATACTGCCCCCCAATCCGCCGAACCCCCTGAACAGGCACACAAGCGCGCGGATACGTACGCATGCAGTCATACGCACAGGCACGCACTCACACAGGAGTGTACAGCATTTATTACAATCTCCAATTCGGAGTCAACAATTTTCATACATGGCCAGCAAGTTGTATCTACATAATTGCCATGGAAACCAGTCTACTCGTATTCTTTTTCTACCTGTACTATGGTTCACTCTCAGTTGCCAATGTAATCATTTTCTAATCCTACATTAATCTATACAGTATCAGCTCTGTTTGTCAGTTTGTCATCTCTGTCTGAGGCTTCTGTTTTACATCTGCTGCATAAATACTACTACGATACTGTACAAGTAATTCTCCTATATTTACAAAGTAGAGATCGCCTATTCATTATGTTTGCTATTGAGAAAACAACAATATAGAGATGAGATATTGCTTTTGGTGTGCTTCAACTTTTACCTTTTAATAAAATGCCCGCTTGCTTGGTACGCAAATTTTATTATTATTATTAAATATTTACTAAACGAAAAGCAATTCAACTTACTCTTTGTTTTAAAAAATTGGCCTTCTGCGATTGGTTGCTTTGAGTGTAGGAGCTCGTAGTGCTCATTCTGTGGATATAAGAAATTCAGAACTAAGCTCAGTCGTTTGATGTATCTAGAATATAAATTTTGAGTGTTTAGAATCTAAACTGAACTCAAAACTAAACTCTAGCATCGAGTGTTTAGAATCTAAAACAAACTCTAAACTAAACTCTAGCATCGAGTGTTTAGAATCTAAAACAAACTCTAAACTAAACTCTAGCATCGAGTGTTTAGAATCTAAAACAAACTCTAAACTAAACTCTAGCATCGAGTGTTTAGAATCTAAAACAAACTCTAAACTAAACTCTAGCATCGAGTGTTTAGAATCTAAAACAAACTCTAAACTAAACTCTAGCATCGAGTGTTTAGAATCTAAAACAAACTCTAAACTAAACTCTAGCATCGAGTGTTTAGAATCTAAAATAAACTCTAAACTAAACTCTAGCATCGAGTGTTTAGAATCTAAAATAAACTCGACACTAAACTGTGGCATCGAGTGTTTAGAATCTAAAATCAACTCGACACTAAACTGTGGCATCGAGTGTTTAGAATCTAAAACAAACTCTAAACTAAACTCTAGCATCGAGTGTTTAGAATCTAAAACAAACTCTAAACTAAACTCTAGCATCGAGTTTTAGAATCTAAAACAAACTCTAAACTAAACTCTAGCATCGAGTTTTAGAATCTAAAACAAACTCTAAACTAAACTCTAGCATCGAGTGTTTAGAATCTAAAACAAACTCTAAACTAAACTCTAGCATCGAGTGTTTAGAATCTAAAACAAACTCTAAACTAAACTCTAGCATCGAGTGTTTAGAATCTAAAACAAACTCTAAACTAAACTCTAGCATCGAGTGTTTAGAATCTAAAACAAACTCTAAACTAAACTCTAGCATCGAGTGTTTAGAATCTAAAACAAACTCTAAACTAAACTCTAGCATCGAGTGTTTAGAATCTAAAATAAACTCTAAACTAAACTCTAGCATCGAGTGTTTAGAATCTAAAATCAACTCAACACTAAACTCTAGCATCGAGTGTTTAGAATCTAAAATAAACTCGACACTAAACTGTGGCATCGAGTGTTTAGAATCTAAAACAAACTGTAAACTTTAAATTTATAAAATGATTCCAGATTCTGTGGCACACCGAAAAAAGACGTATCAAAAATGTTTTGTTTGCTACTCCTGTAGTTGTCCATATTGGATGTCTGACAATAATTGCAATATTTATAATGTATCCAAACTTCAGGTACAACAGGTCTCTGTCTTTCAATTGCATGGACAGCCATAAAATCAGTCGGACTAGTGGGATAGGAAGTCTTCTGCAGCTTTTTAGTGCTATAAATTTCCAGTATCTCATCTAATTGTGGAATTCCAAATTCCAGATGAGGTGCACTTAATTCGGGGAGTTCCCGGATACGCACTGAACACGTGTACTGATTCCATTTGGCTGCAGTCGCGGGCAGGACCACTGTAGTATTAACAGGGCGATCAGAAGCTGAAAGATCATGTATTTTATGTAGGCCGATTTCCTAAAAAACGAGTAATTTAGCATGCGCAACATGATGTTACTCTATTGTGTAGTGAAAGTTTCATGTTCTTATTTTTATTTACACTCCATAGGCTCAAAACTGTAAACATTCACAAGGGAAAATTTTGTTTTATTACTTCTTGACAGCCACTGCGCTCGACTTGAAAAGTCGGGGGTTCGATTCTCGACCCACTCGGAACAATTTCTGTCCTTGAGCAAGAGACACTCAACTCTGCATTGCTTCAGTTCACCCAGCTGTAAAATGGGTGCCAGCATTAGCTGGGGTAATTGAGGGTGTGTAGCGACCCCCCCAGTCCTTGGACTGAACAGCCGTACGCAGCCTTCAGATGCGCCGCGCAATAGCTGCGGCTGAGCTGTCGGTTGCACATCTGCCCATTATGGCAGTATATGTAAATCTACATATGTACATGTACGTACACGAGTGAGCATAAATTGTAGCGCAGCTCTAAAACGGTTCACGTACATGCATGTACAGGTTTATGCTGACATACAACGGGTGCCGTAATTTGTACTTTTAGTAATGCAGTACATATAAACGTATGCTTTTCTTTTTAGCTAGAGACAGGGGCTGTGTGCACCTGGCGCACTTTAAGCGACATTGTTACACAACCGGCGAGGGGCATTATACTGCCCCCCAATCCGCCGAACCCCCTGAACAGGCACACAAGCGCGCGGATACGTACGCATGCAGTCATCGCACAGGCACGCACTCACACAGGAGTGTACAGCATTTATTACAATCTCCAATTCGGAGTCAACAATTTTCATACATGGCCAGCAAGTTGTATCTACATAATTGCCATGGAAACCAGTCTACTCGTTACGGATCGTGGAATGTTAATTATTAATTAAACAATATCATCAAGCGTTTCTAGTATTCTAACATTAATTCTTGATATTAAAATTCGATTAATGTTATTAGGCAATTAATATAGGTATGTATTGTAATTTAATCTAATCTAAAATTAAAATGATTGTCAATATTGAACTAGTAGTTAGGCCGTGATAATTGAACATGTAGAATTTATAATTATTAGGACAAACTGTATATATAATTATATAATTCAGTATATTTACACGCTGCATAATGTGCTAGCAGAGATCCTTTATACTGCATGTGGTGCAGTGCGTACACCCTATGCAGCAGGTACGGATCAAAGCAGTACATTTTAGCAATTTTGATTGCATTGCATTTTGAATTGCATTTGCGTTTTGTTGGCAAGGACAATAAAGAGATAAGATATAAATATAAACACATATGAACATCAAATACGTCCCTCAAAATAGGAACTTAAGATTGACATAGCCTGAACCTGAACATGTCATTTTGAATTTTAAAGCTCATATCAAACAGTGCGTTTAAACAAACAAAAATTGCAATTAGAAGTTGCGTGGGGTGCACATTGATAATTAAAATAGCTATAAGCATAGCATTTGCAGCTCAACTGAGCCCGCGAGTGAAAGCAGAGTGCGAAAGATGAAAAGGAACACAATTTGCAAAAAAAAAAATTAAAATTCACAAAGCAAAGAGAATATTTGCTTTTCTATATATGTATTCCTTATCAGCTGCTGTGTGCAGTAGCATATTGTGCGCATTTTGTTTAAACTTACAGCAATATGTGTGCGGCAAGAAGGACGTGCAAAAGTTGCTGCGCAAAAATGGAGACAAATTTGACGAGTTTGTTCGATTCAAACAAATTCAAACAATGCGGCATATGGAGTAGCGATTATGTTCTCTTTGTTCGTTTGACGAATAATTTACATTTCCAAAGCTCATTACACAGGTACATGCTACTGCATGGTAGGCACATTTTAAACAACAGTTTAACACAGAATAGTATTAAAAAACGTGATTTTAAAATTCGAAATTGAAAAATGAGCTAAAATAATTATAATATTCGATTGTCAGCAAACTGAACTTATGTTATTTAAAGGCTGAACCAATAAAGTTGGGGGTGCAAAAGTACGTTTCATTATAGAAGACTGTTGCACAATTCAAATCCTGGTAATAATTAAGGATTAACAGGCTTAACTAACAAAAATATCACCTTAGCTTGCCGTCTATAAAACTGACTGGGTTTAGCTCATTCGGTAGAAAAATATAAGCTTTCACAAATAATTCGTACACAATGTACAACACTCTACATCTACCTATCAAACTTAATATGCTTCGTTGGAGGATTCGTAGAGTACACAGTGCGAGTGTTGTTTTACAGGGCACAATTTCACAAATGTGACAGCTGGCTGATGGAGGACAGGGACGCCGGCAGGGGAGGCGGCGGCAGCGGCAGCTGAGTTGATGAAGATTGAGGCGACGCCTGTCGGTGCAGCGGGAAAGCCACCTGTGGCGCTGTTGTTGGGCACAGTTTACCGAACGCCTGGCCGAACTGTTGCTGCTGCTGCTGGTGCTGCTGGAGCATCAGCCAGGACTCCGCACCAATCATCTGCGAGGAGCATCCGGCAGCACTGCCGCTGCCGCCTCCAAGAGTGCCAACATTGTTATAATTGTACGAGGCGTTTTTGGCGCCGTTCGCGCCTAAACCGTGCGCATTGTTGACGCTCTTGTGACTGCCAGTCAGGTTGCTCCGACGCGACGATTGACCACTGCCGACGCCGCAGCAGCACAGTCGGCGGCCGAAGAACTCGCGCCAAGTGGTCAGCGTCTTGCCGGACCAGATCCACACGCCGCTGGTGATCCCCACGGCCAGCTGCATGAACTGGCGCAGCATGAACACGCCGTACTCGGGCTCCAGCTGGCTCAGCTGTCCGTGAGCGGCTGCAGCCGGCGGCTCCGCACCGCATCGACAAGCTTTGGCTCGTAGCCAAGTCTCTCGCAGCTGGGCCTCGTAGAAATGGCAGGCGATCACCATGCAGGCTGGCAGGGTGTACAGGATGGAGAAGATCCCGATGCGGATCATCAGCTTCTCCAGCTTGTAGGTCTTGGCGCAGGCCTGCTGCTTGATGACTGACCGAATTCTGAACAGGGCCACGAAACCGGTGAGCAGGAAGATGCTGCCCAGCAGCAGGTAGGTGATCAGCGGGGCCAGCACGAACAGCCTCATTGCGGTCAGGTTGGTGTTGCCGACCGAGCAGATACCCGAGACTGGGTCGCCATCCACTAGCGAGAATGTCAGCACCAAGATGAACTTGGCAATCGGTAGGAGCCAGGCTAGACAGTGGAATACCTGTATTGGATATTTAAACACAGAATATATAGATGCATATAATAATTTAGTGGCCGAAGTATTCTGGCGACGCCTTCGGGCGACATCGTCCCACAGTCTGCGATGACAAACTTCTGCCCTCCTGGAGCGTGTCCAAAAACACTGTACGCAGGCACGCACTCATGTACATCTCACACAGGGTGTACAGCGTCTCCTTGACTTTCTAATCAAGAAAGACACACCACAAGCACAGTTGACAGTAAAAAACAGTTCTCACCTCGCCATACTTAGCGATGGCCTCGCTCCCCCACTTGAGTCCGGCAGCCAGGAACCAGGCCACGCACAGGGCCACCCACCACACGCAGCTGGCCATGCCGAACAGGTAAGTCAGCAGGAACACCACCGAGCACAGCCAAGGACCCGACGAGCCGTAGCGAAGCACCCGACCGTCGCAGCCGATGCCGTCGGGTCCCACGGCCAATCGGATGATGTAACCGAGCGATACCATGACGTAACAGGCTGACATCATCACGATGGGCCGTTCGGGATAGTTAAACCGAGTCCGATCCATCAGGAAGGTGACCAGGGTCATCGCCGAGCTCACCAGACACACCACCGACCAGACGCCGGTCCAGGCCGCCGCGAACTGCCTCCTGCCGCCGTCCTCGGAGCCACCACCGAAAAAGTAGGCACCCTGGCAGGGCAGGGCGCAGTTCGGCACCCCCGCTGTGCGCACCCGGTTGAACTGCGCCTCGTTCTCCCCGAGCGGCACCAGCGGCGGGCGGCACTGACAGTCGCAATTCGAATCTGATGACGCCGACTGAGAACTGTCAGACTGCGAGCGAACTGTTGGCAGCGGAGTGACGAAGCTTTCGCTGCTGCTACTGGACTTGGTGTGGTTCACGTCCATGCAGAGGATGTCCGGGTTGCCGAACTCTGTTGGCCGAGAGTTGGTTGGTGGTTGGTTTGGTTTAGTTTAGTGTGCTTTACTTGCTACAGATGTACTACAGTGATTACTGCAAGATGTAGGGGTAAGGTACTGCCTATTGTAACGTGACGTCTGACCTCGAAGTACGTGGGTGGGTTCGATTCCTGAAGAGAGCTAACCCTGATGTGATAGTGTGATGGCTCTCCTCTCCTATCTCTCTCTCCTCTCTTATTTCTCCTCACATATCTCCTCTCCTATCTCTCCTCTCCTATCTCTCCTCTCCTATCTCTCCTCTCCTATCTCTCCTCTCCTATCTCTCCTCTCTTATCTCTCCTCTCCTATCTCTCCTCTTCTATCTCTCCTCTCTTATCTCTCCTCTCCTATCTGTCCTCTCCTATCTCTCCTCTCCTATCTCTCCTCTCCTATCTCTCCTCTCTTATCTCTCCTCTCCTATCTCTCCTCTCTTATTTCTCCTCTCCTATCTCTCCTCTCCTATCTCTCCTCTCCTATCTCTCCTCTCTTATTTCTCCTCTCCTATCTGTCCTCTCCTATCTCTCCTCTCCTATCTCTCCTCTCCTATCTCTTCTCTCCTATCTCTCCTCTCCTATCTCTCCTCTCCTATCTCTCCTCTCCTATCTCTCCTCTCCTATCTCTCCTCTCTTATTTCTCCTCTCCTATCTGTCCTCTTCTATCTCTCCTCTCCTATCTCTCCTCTCCTATCTCTTCTCTCCTATCTCTCCTCTCCTATCTCTCCTCTCCTATTTCTCCTTTCCTCTCCTCTCTTCTTTCATCTCTTTTCTCATCTCTGATCTCTCTTCTCCTCTCTCCTCTCCTCTCCTCTCCTCCTCTCCTTTTCTCCTCTCTTCTCTCCTCTCTTCTCTTTTCCTCTCTCCTCTCCCATCTAAAGAAAGCTAACCCTGAAGTAAGCGCCTCTGCCTAAGCCTTCGCAGCACCACAACAATTAGACTTAGATGCTGGATTCCACAGTGCAAAAAATCGATATTATCATACCACTCTAATGGGCTTTCAGTTTCCTTAGAAATTCCTTTATTCTAACCACTTCGATGGATCGATTTTTAGACTAAAAGATTGTATGCTGTTGCTGAAAAAAATGTTTTTTCCTGGATTCTTCCCCAACCCCTCTCTCTCTTTCCTGCCCACCATGCGTCTCTATCGATCGATTGAATCGCAGCCCTGTCTCATACTATTTTCACTTCCTAGCTACATACACTCATACGAGCTATAGTTTATATTCATTCTATCAATGTGACCCAGAGCCGGAAGAAGAGTCTGGAAGTAACAACTGCTTTCCCATAAAACCTCCCTCCATGTTCAGACAAATGTAGGCTGATTTCAGTTTTTTCTCTGCTTAGATCACGGATGGGCAACTTTCTGTATTTTCAGTTACAAATTCTGCAACACAGACCGGCCAGCTCAAAGTTTGTGTCTCTTCTCTCTTCTCTCCTATCTCCCCTCTCTCCTCTCCTCTCTCCTGTCTCCTGTCTTCTTTCCTCCTTCTCGTCTCCACTCTCTCCCGTCTCCTCTCCCCTCTCTCCTCTCCACTCTCTCCCGTCTCCTCTCCCCTCTCTCCTCTCCACTCTCTCCTCTCATCTCTTTCCCCTTTTATCTTGTCAATTCCCTCATTTCCTCTCCCCTCCCCAACCGGCCCTTGAAATAATAAAGTTTGCCGAACCCCCCCCCCTGTTCGAGGGGACTCGGCACCCATGCTGCCCTGGTTTTCAATCTCCTTGATTCGATAAAGCAGGAATTTTCACCCTATATTTCTCACCTAATTCTAGTCTTAAGCCAGTAATTGCTGGCTAAGTATTTGTTGTATAGAAATGGAATGGGAGGAGGTTGAATCAGCTTGGTGGGGGAGTCGAGGTGGCATAGAGGGGGGGGGCGCCAACTAGGCTCTGGAAATGTTAATAATTGGAAAGGCGCTCTCGCCAGGTGGAAAGTAAACTCGGCACAATCTGTCGATCAGTTCTGCCTTCGCTCAGACACCCATGCACCTCCTATTAGACAAAAATAGGCAGCCAGGAATGCGGGACACATTATTGCTATTTTATGAATTGAAAGAAGTCGCGTTATTTGTCTCTATATGAAGTGTTAGCTGAAATAATATAGGTGTTCTTCGTTGGAATAGAATTCAACTTCCTCAATAATTCTGGCGCCAATCTGTTCTAGATTCTGGCGCCTCCTTGTTCTATATTCTGGCGCCTCTCTGTTCTAGACTCTGGCGCCTCTCTGTTCTAGATTTTGGCGCCTCCCTTGTTCTAGATTCTGGCGCTTATCTGTTCTAGACTCTGGCGCCTCTCTGTTCTAGATTTTGGCGCCTCTGTTCTAGACTCTGGCGCCTCTGCTCTAGATTCTGGCGCCAATCTGTTCTAGACTCTGGTGCCTCTCTGTTCTAGACTCTGGCACTTATCTGTTCTAGATTCTGGCACCTCTCTGTTCTAGATTCTGGCGCCTCCCTTGTTCTAGATTCTGGCGCCTCCCTTGTTCTAGATTCTGGTGCCTCTCTGTTCTAGATTCTGGCGCCTTAATATTCAAAAATATCCTTTTTATTTAATTTTCCTATGATAAATAAATTATTCGTTATCTTTAGCATTAAGCAGTGCTCAAATACCGAGAGCACATCTACCAGTGAAGCAGTTTTGGCTAGTTCACTGCGGTCCAATATTGATTTCGCAATAGAAATCTAATTTCATTTTGGCGATAAAATCTATACAAGCTTGCTGACCAAAACTCGAGACAGACAGACAGAGACAGACTCGCTCGTCAAAACCTGTTGCTCCGCTTCCCTAAAATATTTTTGATCAGGGATTTGGGGAATTACGCAATTCTCCCTACATGAAACTAACTAAGCCCTCAAGTTCGGTTCGGGCCTCGACGAAAGCTGAACCAACTCGTGAGAGAGCGGAGCTACTCAGCTCCATAATGAGGAGAAAACCAGGGGTTAGGGAGGGTTGGGGGGACAGACAGGAGTTGAAAAACCGCGGTAGAGAAGCTGATTGGCATCTCGAAGATGAGCTCGCGAAAAATGAGCCGAGGGCTTAGAGACAGACATGCCGAGAGGGCGAGCCTGAAGATCTGCATGGCTGAAGTCTGATGGTAGCCAGAGAATGAGTGATAACATCAGCGTTGAACAGCCTGTCAAAAACTCTCACTGCTGTGTTTCTTTGGCCATGTCAGCTCGAGTTGCGCTGTGAGTTGTTTTTTCTAAATAAAATATGCCAAATCTCATCCAATATTCTGCCGCATCTGCTGCCTCTCTCGGTCTGGGACTGCCACCTGTTGGGGGATTTCATGTCTATCTGTATATATCTATCTATCTATCTATCTATCTATCTATCTATCTATCTATCTATCTATCTATCTATCTATCTATCTATCTATCTATCTATCTATCTATCTATCTATCTATCTATCTATCTATCTATCTATCTATCTATCTATCTATCTATCTATCTATCTATCTATCTATCTATCTATCTATCTATCTATCTATCTATCTATCTATCTATCTATCTATCTATCTATCTATCTATCTATCTATCTGTCTAGGCTCTGGTAAGAACCGCTGAAGAACCTCAGTGCTGGCAACCCTTAGCCACGAAGAAGTGCCCCCTGAAGTGGGGAATGGGATAAAGAAGTTGAAGAGCTGCGAGTCCCTATTGTGCAGACTTATAGCTGTGTAACAAAGGAACCCAGCGGCAGCAGCAGTATTATATATTGACAAGAAGTTTTTTCTCAACCTCTTCAGGAAGCGAGAGGCAACACCTTGTCCTTGCTGGCTGTGCTCAGCCATGGTCTGCACTGGGCCAGATACTCCCTAGCCAGGCATAGCAGGAAGCGACTCAGCGTGAGTCGGACAGAGTAAGTGGGCGGGGGCGCCCGGGCCCGGTGGAACAATGGGGAGGAGACGAGAGCAGCAGCTATAAGGAAAGGAAATAATGGGACAGCGGACTGACAGCCTTCAACTGTTGTGGCCACTCACGCGATGCTTCAGGGCGGGCGATGGGCCTGTCAGTGACTCATATTTAGTTATTATAATAATGCGTGCTTTTTCTATCTATCTACCTACATTCACACGTTTTTTCTTGCGTGTGCTAAAGGCTTCATAATCAGTTAGGGTAGTCTTTCCCGTACTAGACTATATTCATATGCTGGGCAAGGTAAAGACTGGGTATTAATTACTGGCAGATAGACAGACAGACAGACAGGCAGACAGACAGACAGACAGACAGACAGACAGACAGACACACAGACACACAGACACACAGACACACAGACAGACAGACAGACAGACAGACACACAGACAGACACACACACAGACAGACAGACAGACAGACAGACAGACAGACAGACAGACAGACAGACAGACAGACAGACAGACAGACAGACAGACAGACAGACAGACAGACAGACAGACAGACAGACAGACAGACAGACAGACAGACAGACAGACAGACAGACAGACAGACAGACAGACAGACAGACAGACAGACAGACAGACAGACAGACAGACAGACAGACAGACAGACAGACAGACAGACAGACAGACAGACAGACAGACAGACAGACAGACAGACAGACAGACAGACAGACAGACAGACAGACAGACAGACAGACAGACACACAGACAGACACACAGACAGACACACAGACAGACAGACAGACACACAGACAGACACACAGACAGACAGACAGACAGACAGACAGACAGACAGACAGACAGACCCCTGCTCACCAGGCAGCTTGGCGCAGTCGATCCTGTCAGGCCAGCCGAATCCGTACTGTCTCATCAGCGGTGCGCAGCCTCTCTTGGCCCGCTCGCAGACGGAGCGGCAGGCCGGCAGGTGCCTGTCGTAGTTCTCCATGCAGATCGGAGCGTACATGCTGCACAGGAAGAATCTCAGGTCCTGGCTGCAGCCGATCTCAATCAGCGGCCAAAACTGATGAACCTGCATGGCATGTCGGGTTTGAGGCGAGCATGGAAATTAAAAGTGCAAACCAATGCAATGCCGGCTACAGTGCGGCTAAATAAGGGGCGCGAATGCCTCTGAGTCTGTTTTTCTATCCTCACTCCGAACTCGGTGCTCGAATAAACGCTCTTGGGAATATCCTGGACCACTTTTTCTCTAGCCAACTTCGTGGCAACAGCATCATTAGTAGAGTCGAGGCTCCAACACACTTGGCTTGGTTCCAAAACTCTGTATTTGTGTTGGTAGCCAAAATGAGTTAGGCGTGCGACTGTGCTGAGTTGCAGAAATTGGCAGAAATTCTGCAAATTAGAGGCCTCGGACTGACTGCTTTTTTGTCGAGGGTTGTCGGAATTTTGCTTCCATGTATGGATAGATTGACTAGAGATTCTGTCATGGACTCTCACAGCTGTAACTAGATGAGAATAGAGATTCTGTCATGGACTCTCACAGCTTTAACTAGATGAGAATAGAGATTCTATTGTGGACTCTCACAGCGGTAACTAGATGAGAATAGAGATTCTGTCGTGGACTCTCACAGCTGTAACTAGATGAGAATAGAGATTCTGTCATGGACTCTCACAGCTGTAACTAGATGAGAATAGAGATTCTGTCATGGACTCTCACAGCTGTAACTAGATGAGAATAGAAATTCTGTCATGGACTCTCACAGCTGTAACTAGATGAGAATAGAGATTCTGTCATGGACTCTCACAGCTGTAACTAGATGAGAATAGAGATTCTTTTGTGGACTCTCACAGCTGTAAATAGATGAGAATAGAGATTCTGTTGTGGACTCTCACAGCGGTAACTAGATGAGAATAGAGATTCTGTCATGGACTCTCACAGCTTTAACTAGATGAGAATAGAGATTCTGTTGTGGACTCTCACAGCTGTAACTAGATGAGAATAGAGATTCTGTCATGGACTCTCACAGCTGTAACTAGATGAGAATAGAGATTCTGTTGTGGACTCTCACAGCGGTAACTAGATGAGAATAGAGATTCTGTCATGGACTCTCACAGCTTTAACTAGATGAGAATAGAGATTCTATTGTGGACTCTCACAGCGGTAACTAGATGAGAATAGAGATTCTGTCGTGGACTCTCACAGCTGTAACTAGATGAGAATAGAGATTCTGTCATGGACTCTCACAGCTGTAACTAGATGAGAATAGAGATTCTGTCATGGACTCTCACAGCTGTAACTAGATGAGAATAGAGATTCTGTCATGGACTCTCACAGCTGTAACTAGATGAGAATAGAGATTCTTTTGTGGACTCTCACAGCTGTAAATAGATGAGAATAGAGATTCTTTTGTGGACTCTCACAGCGGTAACTAGATGAGAATAGAGATTCTGTCGTGGACTCTCACAGCTGTAACTAGATGAGAATAGAGATTCTGTCGTGGACTCTCACAGCTGTAACTAGATGAGAATAGAGATTCTGTTGTGGACTCTCACAGCTGTAACTAGATGAGAATAGAGATTCTGTTGTGGACTCTCACAGCTGTAAATAGATGAGAATAGAGATTCTATTGTGGACTCTCACAGCGGTAACTAGATGAGAATAGAGATTCTGTCATGGACTCTCACAGCTGTAAATAGATGAGAATAGAGATTCTGTCATGGACTCTCACAGCTGTAACTAGATGAGAATAGAGATTCTATTGTGGACTCTCACAGCGGTAACTAGATGAGAATAGAGATTCTGTCGTGGACTCTCACAGCTGTAACTAGATGAGAATAGAGATTCTGTCATGGACTCTCACAGCTGTAACTAGATGAGAATAGAGATTCTGTCATGGACTCTCACAGCTGTAACTAGATGAGAATAGAGATTCTGTCATGGACTCTCACAGCTGTAACTAGATGAGAATAGAGATTCTTTTGTGGACTCTCACAGCTGTAAATAGATGAGAATAGAGATTCTGTTGTGGACTCTCACAGCGGTAACTAGATGAGAATAGAGATTCTGTCATGGACTCTCACAGCTGTAACTAGATGAGAATAGAGATTCTGTCGTGGACTCTCACAGCTGTAAATAGATGAGAATAGAGATTCTGTCATGGACTCTCACAGCTGTAACTAGATGAGAATAGAGATTCTGTCATGGACTCTCACAGCTGTAACTAGATGAGAATAGAGATTCTTTTGTGGACTCTCACAGCTGTAAATAGATGAGAATAGAGATTCTGTTGTGGACTCTCACAGCGGTAACTAGATGAGAATAGAGATTCTGTCATGGACTCTCACAGCTGTAACTAGATGAGAATAGAGATTCTGTCGTGGACTCTCACAGCTGTAAATAGATGAGAATAGAGATTCTGTCATGGACTCTCACAGCTGTAAATAGATGAGAATAGAGATTCTGTCATGGACTCTCACAGCTGTAACTAGATGAGAATAGAGATTCTGTTGTGGACTCTCACAGCTGTAAATAGATGAGAATAGAGATTCTTTTGTGGACTCTCACAGCTGTAAATAGATGAGAATAGAGATTCTGTCGTGGACTCTCACAGCTGTAAATAGATGAGAATAGAGATTCTGTCATGGACTCTCACAGCTGTAAATAGATGAGAATAGAGATTCTGTCATGGACTCTCACAGCTGTAACTAGATGAGAATAGAGATTCTTTTGTGGACTCTCACAGCTGTAAATAGATGAGAATAGAGATTCTTTTGTGGACTCTCACAGCTGTAACTAGATGAGAATAGAGATTCTGTTGTGGACTCTCACAGCTGTAACTAGATGAGAATAGAGATTCTTTTGTGGACTCTCACAGCTGTAACTAGATGAGAATAGAGATTCTGTCATGGACTCTCACAGCTGTAACTAGATGAGAATAGAGATTCTGTCATGGACTCTCACAGCTGTAACTAGATGAGAATAGAGATTCTGTCATGGACTCTCACTGCTGTAAATAGATGAGAATAGAGATTCTGTCGTGGACTCTCACAGAAGCTCCCGCTGTAAAATCCGTTAACTCAAGCAAACCCTCATGACAGTCTTTGACTCCATCAAAATTCCCACTCAAATTGATCAAATTTCAAATAGATTTCAAACCCGCTAGTTAAAAAATAATATCAAATAACCTATCGTTAATTGTGCCTCTGAATAATTCTGTTAAAAGGAATCTGTCTGCCTGTCCCAGTCGAACCTGATGATGTAACCAGTCGCCATAACACGCTGACTAAATATTACAAAGAGAATATGCCCGTCAGATGTAATATAAGAACCCCACAGCTGGGTGTGGGTTTGGGTTGCTTATGCTCGTTCAAGTGGTCTTTCTAACTTCTATGTATATGTAGGCATACCCATACAGTAATATGTATGCGCAAGCGATTTTATTTAATAATATAAGAAGAATTCCCACCCCCTCCTCGAGACCAAGGGGAACTCAAGAGGTCCGCATGGACATGCCTGTATTGCATGGTCTGGGCGCGGTCTGATTTAAAGGAATATTTTTAATTCTTTTTCTGCCTCCCTCCGCGGGGAGTTGAAGAGGGCTTCTGTCTAAGAAGGACCCACTTGGACATATGCGGCCTGTCCAGTCGCTCTGCAATGGCAGGCCTCGTCAATAGTCACTTTATATAGCATAGTCTATATCAGCACTCTCTATCTATAAAATATTCAGCAAAATCTTTTCTATTCTTTCCTCCCTGTCTCTTGGTCCAAAGTTTTTTTCTTGGCATAGGAGCAAATTCCGAGGAATATTGATTGGAATTACTGCGGGGGGATTGGGTAGATAGATTGTGGAGATTGGGTAGACAGATTGGGTAGATTTGGGTAGACAGATTGGGGAGATTGGGTAGACAGATTGGGTAGATTTGGGTAGACACATTGGGGAGATTGGGTAGACACATTGGGTAGATTTGGGTAGATAGATTGGGGAGATTGGGTAGACACATTGGGTAGATTTGGGTAGACAGATTGGGGAGATTGGGTAGACAGATTGGGGAGATTGGGTAGACACATTGGGTAGATTTGGGTAGATAGATTGGGGAGATTGGGTAGACACATTGGGTAGATTTGGGTAGACAGATTGGGGAGATTGGGTAGACAGATTGGGGAGATTGGGTAGACACATTGGGTAGATTTGGGTAGACAGATTGGGGAGATTGGGTAGACAGATTGGGGAGATTGGGTAGACACATTGGGTAGATTTGGGTAGACAGATTGGGGAGATTGGGTAGATAGATTGGGGAGATTGGGTAGACACATTGGGTAGATTTGGGTAGACAGATTGTGAGGATAGGGTAGACAAATTGGGTGGACAGATTGGGTAGACAGATTGGGGGGATTGGGTAGACAGATTGGGTAGACAGATTGGGGAGACAGATTGGGTAGACAGATTGGGTGGACAGATTGGGTAGACAGATTGGGGGGATTGGGTAGACAGATTGGGTAGACAGATTGGGGAGACAGATTGGGTAGACAGATTGGGTGGACAGATTGGGGAGACAGATTGGGTAGATTGGGTAGATTGGGTAGATTGGGTAGATTGGGTAGATTGGGTAGATTGGGTAGATTGGGTAGATTGGGTAGATTGGGTAGATTGGGTAGATTGGGTAGATTGGGTAGATTGGGTAAGGAAGATTTGGTGAAGGAATCTACGAGCTCAGCGTAGTAAAAATTCAACAAGAATCCGAAAGTCTCACCTCAACCCCCGCTTCGTCCTGCGTCTCGTGGCCGAACTGGTTCGGCATGGATGTGTAGTTATAGCCGATGTCGATGCACATCGGAATGCTGAACTTGCTGATGGCCTGGCAGCGCTTCGGACTGGACAGGTCGGC
The DNA here is from genome assembly GCA_002269645.1 of Macrostomum lignano. Lineage (NCBI taxonomy): Eukaryota > Metazoa > Platyhelminthes > Macrostomidae > Macrostomum > Macrostomum lignano. The sequence goes on from NIVC01001362.1 coordinate 220,181, forward strand.
TGCTGGAAGGGAGCTGCCCACACCGGACCGTTTGCCGTACCCGGACATGGCGGAGATGGGGGCTGCATGCAGGGCCACGAACAGCATGATGATGCTGGGCCTGAGGGTGGTGTGACAATGATGGATAGATAGATAGATAGATAGATAGATAGATAGATAGATAGATAGATAGATAGATAGATAGATAGATAGATAGATAGATAGATAGATAGATAGATAGATAGATAGATAGTAGATAGCGAGAAAGAGCGAGCGAAGCGAGCTCTTTCGAGCTTGCTTGCCGCAGCCAATCAAGCTGAATGCACGCACACAAGATCACCGGAAACGATTAAGGCAGCTGGAAAGCCAATGGGCGCGGTAAGCGCTTTTATCCAGAGGAACTACCTGCTGGAACCAGCCTGCCGTTCGAAAATCAGACTACTCAAGTAGTGCAAAAGAGTGCGAGCAACTACCGAGAAATCTAATTTTCGTAACCGCTCCGGTGCAGGTCCTGGCAATAGATGGTAGATAGCGAGAAAGAGCGAGCGAAGCGAGCTCTTTTGAGCTTGCTTGCCGCAGCCAATCAAGCTGAATGCACGCACACAAGATCACCGGAAACGATTAAGGCAGCTGGAAAGCCAATGGGCGCGGTAAGCGCTTTTATCCAGAGGAACTACCTGCTGGAACCAGCCTGCCGTTCGAAAATCAGACTACTCAAGTAGTGCAAAAGAGTGCGAGCAACTACCGAGAAATCTAATTTTCGTAACCGCTCCGGTGCAGGTCCTGGCAATAGATGGTAGATAGCGAGAAAGAGCGGATTTCTCAAAGTGTGGATTCCCCAATGCAAACACGACAAAGTGTCTAAAAGTGGAGGCTGAGAGCGTTCAATATTTGAGCTTCATCAGCCGCGATGATGATGCTGGCATCTGTATCATTCTCTCATTTTCCCAAATTCTTCCCAGGCCTAAATTGCCACCCATTCAGACACAGCAGCATTCTTCCCCATCCCTGATGAGGAATGAGGCTCTGCAGCGCCTCAAACGTGGGGACTAAAAGCAGGATAGAGTTGAGAACGCAGGTAAATACTTCACATCTCCATCACAGGATGGTGTTGGGGATTTCTCTCTATAATAGCGATCCATTTAGTAGATCCCAGAGCTACTAAAAGCTTCGGTTGGGATTTTTCACAACCCAGTGTTTGCCGAAGCATAATGGGGGTGGGGGATGCATTGGGGTGGTGGGGGATGCGACTGGCCAAGTTGATGGACAGGGAGCAGAGGCTGATGGACAAAATGCAGGTATGATGCATGATGGGGCAGAGACAGAGAGAGAAGTGGCGCAGAGTAAGGAACTCAACGCTTGCAGGTCCCACAGCATGCAGCTTCAGCAGCAGCAACAATATTCAACATTGGCCCCATGCAAGGACTTTGAAAAAAATGAACGATTTTTTTGATTGACACACAATCTCTTTTTTTCTGGCACTGGGGGCGGCCACGCTACTACTAATGGGTGCTCTTAGTTTTTTTTATATCTTATAGTTACCTAATGGGAGTGGCTGAATCTCTACATATTTCTGAGCAGAGTTCGTTAGTCAACCTTTTTGCATGCATGACTCATACGCCAATTGAGGTCTCTTAACAAATGCAAGTTGGTTGGACCAATTTTTCTGGAGTTAGGGACCGGTAATTAAATTTTCCAACCAGCGGAGGCTGGGGAATCGGATAGTTTTGATGAGGATCGAACTGGGACAATTTCAGCTACTATAGCAGCTTTGCATAGGTGTCAATCAATTACACGGTTCCAGTTCGAAAGAAGAAAAAAAGCAGAGTTCTGCAGTGACTAGATCGAATCTGACAGGCGTCCAAGCATCTCCACCCAGATCCCGGATGGACGCGACAGATCTTGCTGCATTGAGTCACCGTGACTACAGGCGGTGACACATGAGATAATCCAGTCAGTAGGATATGCAGATTTCGTGGTTCGAGTTTGAGAACGAAGGGATTCGCAAATGAAGTTACAAGCGTGGTAGCTCGACTTCAAGGCTTCAAGGCAACTTCTACCGTTCGTTTTCTCTGCCCTCATGGGGAATGGCATTATTGATAGGTCTGAGTCATTGATGATTTGGATGGGAATTTAATTCGCTTGGAGATTAATAAGCACATTAGTCGGTTAGTTGTTTCCATGTTTCGTTAAGGTAAATCAACCAACACGCAACTTCATGTTGCCATTTCCTAGTTTCTAGAGATCTGGCACCGTTCTGGCGCCTCCTATTTCTAAATTCTGGCGTCTCCCAGTATTGAATTCTGGCGCCAATGTGCTCTAGATTCTGGCGCCTCCCTGTTCTGAATTCTGGCGCTAATCTGCTCTAGATTCTGGCGCCCCCTCGATCTAGATTCTGGCGTCTCCCGGTTCTAGATTCTGGCACCAATTTTCTCTAGATTCTTGCGCCATTCTACTCTAGATTCTGGCGCCATTCTACTCTAGATTATGGCGCCATTCTACTCTAGATTATGGCACCATTCTACTCTAGATTCCGGCGCCATTCTACTCTAGATTCCGGCGCCATTCTACTCTAGATTCTGGCGCCCCTCTGTACTAGATGAGAGAAAGCATTTAATGAACTTTAATATATCCATCATTCCGCAATGCCTTTGTCTGCCTATTAACCCAGATGATATGTAGGCAAGTGTCACAACCTGATCCTTCAAGAATATATATTTCATTGCCATCACTGCCCTTCTGTCTTTGCATAAGCGCCTTAGCACGACCCCCCCCCGCAGAATCAGAAGTCAGTCTGTCAGTCAGTCTGCTTGTCTAATTTATAAACAAAGACTTACACAGGTGATTCCTTCAACCATATTATGGTGCAGAAAGCTGACTGGTATGCTATAGCATTGGTAGACACATTTATAACTTTACAACTTATTTAAAATGCACTACGGGTGGGTGGCAGCTTGGTTGATTGACGCTTGCAATGATATCCAGATTTCAATCAGCATACTTGATTAATTTAACTAATATATACGTTATCAAAGATCTGGGTGGAATTGAACCTGTTTAAAATTTCTTATTCAATGTCTGTGAATGGTCATCGTTTGCATGCTTACATTATTGTATGTATAGATTTTAGCTGGCGTTAAAATTCTAGCCTGAATTTAATTTCATTATTAACTTAACTTAACTTAACTACTCTACGAAACGGTAATGATAAGGATATTTGGTTGCACGGCAAAGTTAATTAAAATTAATGTCTGTGCATTTACAATCATGCTTGCGTGTTGACTGCCATCTCAAAATGCTTTTGTGAGGGTTTAAATTGTCATCTATGAAATCAATATTTTATGTGGTAGGATTAAAAATAAGCGAGGAACAGAGGGAGATAGGGAGAGATAGAAGAGACAACAGAGGCAGTGGTAGAGGAAGAGCGAGGGATATAGGTTGAGGTTGAGGGAGAGGGAGAGGGAGAGGTTGAGGGAGAGGTTGAGGGAGAAAGGGGGAGAGGAAGAGGTAGACAGAGAGGTAGATGGAGAGGTAGATAGAGAATGAGAGGTAGAGGGAGAGGTAGATGGAGATGGAGAGGGAGATGGAGAGGGAGGGATAGAGGGAGAGGTAGAGGGAGAGGTAGAGGGAGAGGTAGAGAGAGAGGTAGATGGAGAGGTAGATGGAGAGGTAGATGAAGATGGAGAGGGAGAGGTAGAGGGAGAGGGAGAGGTAGAGGGAGAGGTAGATGAAGATGGAGAGGGAGAGGTAGAGGGAGAGGGAGAGGTAGAGGGAGAGGTAGATGAAGAGCGAACAAACAAATAACTGAGGAAAGTGAGGCAACCCAAACATAGTTATGTTCGAGAAAGGCAAGTTAAAAAAGAATAAAAGCTTGAACAAACCTATACTATCCTAACTTGGTTCCCATGCCCACCTCCCTAGCTCGTAAAACATGAGCTGATTTAACGAATTGTCACGAACAGATTTCAATGCATCATCTAGAACTACATCTTGAATGTAAGCAAGCAATCTATAGATAGTTTTATAACATTATAGTTTGCATTCCAACAGCTGGTGCAGCTGGTATAGGTGGCCGGGTGGAAATTATATTTCCAATGTTGGAAAAAGTCAATCAAGCTCTCAGTGGAGGCGCCATAAATCCTCCATCAGTAATTGGTGTCCTGCTATTTCTGGTTTAGAGTTTTTGGTTGCTGTTGACACAGGGGACAGCGATCTGCTGGGGACTTGCAAGTGCGCGCTATTAGAGGAGAGAAGGATGTTTTTACAACGCTGGGGGGGGGGAGGAGCATCCCGTCAGTGTTATCGGGGAATTTAAAATAAACTGTCTTTTGGAGAATGAAGTTTGTCTCTGCTAAAAGACCAGCTCTGCATGCCTTCAACAGGTCACGCACAGATGAAGCTTGCCTCTGGGGAATCGAGCACCCACTTCTTGTGAAGATTTGGGAATTAGGATCTTGATGGTGGCATGTGTCTTTCAATTCTTTTCAAATCCTTTTAGGAATTGTTGCTGTTGCTTCTGTAAGACAGCTGTGTTGAAGAACAAGATTTTGTATTCAAAACTGATGGCTCACCATTTTAGAGTCAAGATGAGCAGCTCCATTGACACGGCGGGGGGCTGGACAGGATTATGACGATCGAGCTGTTTCGATCAACCTTTAGTATTTTTATCGGAAAAAAAATATAACAATTTTTGCAGTTGGAAAGCTCCTCTCTGAAGCCTGCTGTCAATCAAAACCTGTTTAGAGATAATTACGAATGCAATTTTGTCCTGTGGAGTTTATACTTTTTAAATAGCGACAGTGAATGAATGAATGATGCTGCTGTTAATGTTGATGGATGATGAAGCTTTAGCACGCTATAAAACTGACAGGCAATTGCAATTTGATTGGCTGGGGCTGTGCGCCAGTCCTGTGCCACTCAGTAATAACTGTGGCCACACTGCACGCGACACAATGTCTCTCTCTCCTACTGCACTGAAGAAATGAAAGTGGTGCAAGCTGTGGGTCATAACTTTGCCGAGAATAATTCTGGTTGGCTGGAGAGGACCAGAAGGACTGGGAATTGAAATATCAAGGAGATTTTGAAATAGAACTCCGGTTGAGAGAAAATTAAAGCATCGTTTTAAACTTTCCAATGCTGTACCGCAGGCAAAGCACTGATGCACACGCTCGATCAGCCATGTACACTCTCTGAATCCCTGGGACAAGACTAAGTAATCCTAAACGAAAAATTCTCATAATATTTTTTTGGAATTGGTGTTGTTTGTAAGTACTGACTTTTTGCGCTGCAGGCCATGCTCATTTTGGCGCCAAAGCATTCAATCATTTTTGGCGCCGAAGCAGGCCACTCATTTTGGCGCCGATGATGCAGGCCACTCATTTTGGCGCCGATGCAGGCTACTCATTTTGGCGCCGATGATGCAGGCCACTCATTTTGGCGCCGAAGCAGGCCACTCATTTTGGCGCCGATGCAGGCTACTCATTTTGGCGCCGATGATGCAGGCCACTCATTTTGGCGCCGATGATGCAGGCCACTCATTTTGGCACCGATGATGCAGGCCACTCATTTTGGCGCCGATGATGCAGGCCACTCATTTTGGCGCCGAAGCAGGCCACTCATTTTGGCGCCGATGCAGGCTACTCATTTTGGCGCCGATGATGCAGGCCACTCATTTTGGCGCCGATGATGCAGGCCACTCATTTTGGCACCGATGATGCAGGCCACTCATTTTGGCGCCGATTATGCAGGCCACTCATTTTGGCGCCGATTATGCAGGCCACTCATTTTGGCGCCGATTATGCAGGCCACTCATTTTGGCGCCGATGATGCAGGCCACTCATTTTGGCGCCGAAGCACTGAAGCAGGCAGTCAAAACCAAACAAATTTTGTTAAGGAGTTGACCACTCCAGACTCCTAGTTGAAGAGAGCGCCTTGTATTTCAACAGAAGTGAATCATTGACGCCAAGCGGGGTGAAGTGAGGAAAGAGTTTGGGGGGCGCATTTTGATTGACAGGGGTTAAGAGGGGCCAAGCTAGCTAAGGGGGCCAGAGAGAGAGAAGAGAGAGCCCAGGGTGAAAAAATGGAGCCTTTAGGGCTGTATTAGAGTGTGGAGAGGCCATTAAAAATCGCCTGGTAGCAGACAGCAGCAGCAGCAGCAGCAGCAGCCGAGGTGGCGTGGTGGGAAGGTGGAGAGAAGAGAGCTGCAGAGCTGGACCTCTTAAGGAGAACAATAGATGTGGAGCACTGCATGGCAGACAGACAGCTCTGGCAAAGAAAGAGAGAAAGAGAGTGAGAGGTCATACAGCTTTATAGCAGTTTAGCATGTCAGTCAGTGGTCTCAAACTCACAAGTGGGTTTTCCTTTGCTGTCAGTCATTCTTAATTTTCTTACGCAGTTTAGTAGCTTCTATACTCCATTGTGTTGTAGTGTAAAAAAGTATAACGTTTAGCCAATACAATATGAGCTGCGATTTTGCAGTTGTATAGTTTCTATATGAAGAGCGAGTATTTAAAAAAATGGATTTCATTCTAAAGACACTTGGACAACTTCTTATTTAGGCTATTGTTGAATAGCCAAGCTGGATTTTTAGATGGGTGGGCGGAGTGGTAGGCAGGTAGGTATGAATGTATCAGCCCAGTCAGTATGAGTAAAGAATTTAAAAGTGGGTGCGAGTGGCCTGAAAACTGCTACTGAATACGGAAAAAGCAACATTTATTTTTCTTAGTAGTTGGTGCTCGAATTTATTGATGCTAATCCTCTTATATAACAATTTCAGTCATGTCTTCGTCTTTCTGTTTTTTATCGTTCTTTCAAGTTTCATTCCGAAAATTAATAGTGTTTAACTCAACTTACTTCAGTACTATTTTTCTTTCACCGATCGGATAGTTGACAAAGCATGCAAATAGCTCTACTGCAAGTAGTTTACACTTGTTTTACAAGTTTAGCACACAATTATTGCTTTATTTAATAAAAATTGGTGAGTAAAGAACTCAATAAAATCGTATAAAATGAATTAATAATTGTTTTAACGCCGCTTTGTCATTTTTAGGTAATATTTACGATTAGTATTGATGAAATTTTGATTTTAGCAAGGGCTGTAAAACTCGTTACGAAAACGAGCGCTTTAGTCTCTGCACCTCTATTTTCTGTCAGTATATATACGGATCCGAATCCTACAGGATCGTACTTGCTTCGGCAGTACATATACTAAAATTGGAACGATACAGAGAAGATTAGCATGGCCCCTGCGCAAGGATGACACGCAAATTCGTGAAGCGTTCCATATTTTTTGTCTTTTTTTCATAATCCATTAAGATTGTTATTTAATTACGGGGGATCGTACAACGAAAGCCCCGACCCTCATATGCACGTTTGTAGATGATCACACAACGAAAGAATGTCCAAAATTTATGCAAAAATCTAATAGCTCGTACGAGTCCCGATCGAGGTGCCCGAGCCAAATGGTAAGTTAGTTGAGAATGAAACTGAAAAATCAGGAATAATTCTTACTGACACTTTAAGTTTAAGTCGGTCTATGACCAGTGTGGGGAGGGCGGAGACCTGAAAAAAAAATTCAAAGGGTTTTGAGGGACCAAGCGAATTTTCACCAAAGCAGAGACGCCCCCTCTGCCCGGTGCCCCCTTCCAGAATCCGCCCCCTTCCAGAATCCGCCCCCTTCCAGAATCCGCCCCCTTCCAGAATCCGCCCCCTGCCCCTTCCAGAATCCGCCCCTTCCAGAATCCGCCCCCTTCCAGAATCCGCCCCCTTCAAGAATCCGCCCCCTTCCAGAATCCGCCCGCTTTGGTATTTACCCTCCAGAATCCGCCCCCTTTGGGTCTTTACCCCCCAGAATCCGCCCCCTTTGGTCTTTACCCTCCAGAATCCGCCCCCTTTGGGTCTTTACCCTCCAGAATCCGCCCCCTTTGGGTCTTTACCCCCCAAAATCCGCCCCCCTTGGGTCTTTACCTCCCAGAATCCGCCCCCTTTGGATCTTTACCCTCCAGAATCCGCCCCCTTTGGGTCTTTACCCCCCAGAATCCGCCCCCTCGAGTCTTTACCTCCCAGAATCCGCCCCCCCTTGGGTCTTTACTTTACCCTCCAGAATCCGCCCCTTGAGTCTCTACCCTCAAGAATCTGCCCCCACCTTGGGTCTTAATTACCGTCCAGAATCTGCCCCTTGAGTCTTTACCCTCCAGATTCCGCCCCTTGAGTCTCTACCCTCTAGCTAGAATCTGCCCCCCTTGGGTCTTTACCCTCCAGAATCCGCTCCCTTGGGTCTTTACCCTACAGAATCCGCTCCCTTGGGTCTTTACCCTCCAGAATCCGCTTCCTTGGGTCTTTACCCTCCACAATCCGCCCCACCTCAACAAATTTCTGGTTGCGCTAACTGTCTATGACTCTTTCTATAGTGACTAGAATAAAGGTCTCTTTTCGACTTAAGGGAAGTAAATTAGGCTCATTGACACTCCCGCCATCCTTGCCATCAAATAATGATGTATTTGTACAAAGGAATGAAAGTTGATGTACAAGTCTCGAGATTAGCTATACGAAATCTGGTCAGATTTGATAGAGGTGTGAGTTGTGAACGAACCTTCAGTCTTTAACAACAACAAAATACGCATCAAGCGTCAAGCCTGCGGCGCTCAAACGAGTGCCTGCGGCGCTAAAATGGTGCGTGCGGTGCTCAAATAACTGCCTGGGGCGCTAAAATAAGTGCCTGCGGCGCTCAATGAGTGCCTGCAGCGCTAAAATGAGTGCTTGCGGCGCTAAAATGAGTGCCTGCTGCGCTAAAATGAGTGCCTGCTGCGCTAAAATGAGTGCCTGCGGCGCCAAAATGAGTGCCTGCGGCGCCAAAATGAGTGCCTGCGGCTGCGGCGCTAAAATGAGTGCCTGTGGCGCTAAAATGAGTGCCTGCGGCGCTCAAATGAGTGCCTGCGGCGCCAAAATGAGTGCCTGCAGCGCTAAAATGAGTGCCTGCAGCGCTAAAATGAGTGCCTGAGGCGCTATAAGGAGTGCCTGCAGCGCCAAAATGAGTGCCTGCAGCGCTAAAATGAGTGCCTGCAGCGCTAAAATGAGTGCCTGCAGCGCTAAAATGAGTGCCTGAGGCGCTATAAGGAGTGCCTGCAGCGCCAAAATGAGTGCCTGCAGCGCTAAAATGAGTGCCTGTGGCGCTAAAATGAGTGCCTGCGGCGCTCAAACGAGTGCCTGCGGCGCCAAAATGAGTGCCTGCAGCGCTAAAATGAGTGCCTGCAGCGCTAAAATGAGTGCCTGAGGCGCTATAAGGAGTGCCTGCAGCGCCAAAATGAGTGCCTGCAGCGCTAAAATGAGTGCCTGCAGCGCTAAAATGAGTGCCTGAGGCGCTATAAGGAGTGCCTGCAGCGCCAAAATGAGTGCCTGCAGCGCTAAAATGAGTGCCTGCAGCGCTAAAATGAGTGCCTGCAGCGCTAAAATGAGTGCCTGAGGCGCTATAAGGAGTGCCTGCAGCGCCAAAATGAGTGCCAAAATTTTGTCATGTACATGTTGAATTCCTGGCTTTGTCCCCCCGCCATAAAATCCATGGCGACGCCCTTGAAGAGAGGTAAATGTACAGTCAATCATTCATTTAATAAATTGTTGCTGATGACCATTATGACGCAATGAATTTTGCTGTCATTAAAACAAAACAAAACAGGAATTAGTAACAGATGAAGCTTAGTAACAGACTATTTTTACCTTGTTCCGAGCAAATTTAGCAGAAATTTGAAAGTTACTACAAGATTAAGCAATAGTAAATGCAATGTACACTCCGTTCTATACAGTGAATACGGCTCGAACAGTAGTTAGCTATTGCTCACAGTCAAGATTGTCAAGAATCGCTGAGCACGAAGACCTCAGCAGGCCCGCAGCAGCATGGCGACTTTCTCATCCCGCAGTCTGGCAGCAGCTGTGGGGTCCAGCTGAAGTCCAGCAGCCTCCAGCTGCCGCATCCTGGCTTTGCACTCAGCAATCCTGTTTCGTTCAACGTCAATAGCAACAAACAGCCTGTCCAGTGACAAGGGTGGTGGTTCAATCGGTCTATACAATACGAGCGTACTGAATGCCCTATGAGCTGATCCAGTCCGTGTCCTCTACGTGATCTAGGCTGATCACTGGGCTGAGCACAGTGCCACTGACAGGTAATGTGATGATATGCTCTTAGCGGAAAAAATATCCAAGTATATTAATTGATTCTGCTTCTTTGAGAGACTTGGCCTAAATTCAAATTGATAGCAACTAAAATTATTAATAAATAGACTCAATAGACTCAAACAGATTTCTTCCAACTTAAAAATGTCGCATTGCTTACATACTTTGTTTTACGAGCTACATAAACTTCTTTACTCTCAAGTGACTTTTGTGCTTTAAAAAGTATCAATTATTACAGTACAATTAGTGCAGTGTAATTTTTTAGTCTGAGAACGACTCTCTGCAATGTTTCTGAGAGAATCCACCTCAGCAACACTCTCCAGTATACCTTCACAGCCCTGTCTTTGTCCTGACTGCTCACTCCAACCGATCCGAGATACAATTTGATACTTGTAGCATGCGCAGGCAGGCAGTTCGGGTACCTAGTTTGCACTCCGTGACCCCCACCCAGCCTATCCACTTCCCTCTGCTCGAGCACATCCCAACGCGCACTCAATGAACCGGAAATATGTGTTCTACCAGACAATAAATATACAGGCACAGCCACATTCTATTTCTTCACCTTTTGAGTGGCTAACGAACACTCGCAACAACCAGCTAGTGTTGCTCGCTACATTGGCGTCACAAGCCAGAACCTAATGGCGCTACTACAGCTACAGCCGCCATCCGCATTCAGCATTAGCGCGGACCCCCACACCGTCAGCAAGCGCTGGACAGAGTGGGCCACCACACTAAAGCGATTCTTGGCAGCATCAGGAATCTCGGACGACGCCCAGAAGCAGGAAATCCTCCTGTATACCGCGGGAAAAGAGGTTGCAGACATCTTTAAAGAGATCTCACAAACGCGTCCCGCCACTGACCAGCCGGAGCAGCAAACGCTTGACTCACTCATAGCGGCGCTAACTCAGCACTTTCAAAAACGCGACAATGTGGTGTTCACCCGGTACCAATTCCGCCAGTGCACGCAGCTAGACGGCGAAGGCATCGACAGCTGGCACAACCGACTGTGCAACGCGGCTGAGGCCTGCCAGTTCGGAGAGCTGCGCCAGTCCCTCATCCGCGACCAGATCGTCGCCTGCTGCCGCAGTGAATCCCTCCGAAAGCGGCTGCTCAACGTGCCCAACATCAGCCTCCCCGATGCCCTCCAGCTGGCGAGAACAAACGAAGCAGCCAGCCAGCAAGCGGCAATCATGGAGCGCTCGGCAGCCGGACCAGCTGAAGAAGTGCATGCGGCAAGCGACAAGCGCCCCACCAGGCGCCCGCCAGCTAGCCCGGCCGACAAATGCCTGCGGTGCGGAGAGCCCGGCCACCGCACTTGCAACCGGGCCCAAGGCAAGCGCTGCAGCAACTGCGGCAAGCTGCACCACCTGGCGAAGGCCTGCCTAAGCGGCCGCGCACGCATCAACATGGCAGAGCCCGAGCCAGAGGAACCAGCAGTGGCGCACCTGGCGGAGGCGGTATTCTCCAGCCTCGACCCCAGCCGCACAAGCACCACCTTCAAAGCGGTCATCAACGGCGCGAACGTACCCGTCCTGATCGACAGCGGTGCGAGCTGCAACGTGCTCAGCCAGCGGACCCTTCGTCTAACGGGAGCACCCGAGCGGGCGCTTCAGCCCACGCACACGAGGGTCTATCCTCTCGGAGCAGCGAGGCCCCTGACACCCGCTGGCCAGATCACTCTGCACACGAAGATCAACGGCAACTCGGAGAGAGTGCGCGTCATCGTCATCAGAGAAGACTGCATCACCATCCTAGGCCGCGAGACAAGCACGCAGATGGGGATGCTGAGGGTCGGACCGCAGGCCGAGACAGCTCTCACCGCCGGACTGACACCAACGGTTAACGACCTGCACCTTCCGCAAGACTTGCGACTGTCATCGATCAGGAAGGAGTTCAGCGACAGGTTTCAAGGAATCGGCTGCATCAAGGGCGTCTCAGTCAGCATCCAGCTGAAAGAAGAAGCGGTGCCAGTCTGCCACCCTCCGTCTCGAGTTCCAGTGCATCTTCGAACCACCGTGGAAAAGGAGCTGAAGGGCCAGCTAGCAGCCGGCATCCTGGAGCGAGTGACGGGGCCCAGCGCTTGGAGTTCACGCATGGTGGTCGTTCCAAAGGCCTCGCCAGGCGAAATCCGCATCACGCAGGACCTGAGGGACGTCAATAAGTACGTCATTCCAGAAAAGCAGCCAATACCGACATTCGAAGAAGTCACCGACGAGATGGCCGGCTCCACCTATTTCTCCGAACTAGACGTTGCCAAGGCCTTCCACCAGATCGAGGTCAGCGAGGAGTCCCGGCAGCTGCTCACTTTCTCAACGCCTCTGGGCCTGCTCCGCCTCAAGCGCCTTTGCATGGGATTTACCTCAGCATCTGAAATCCTACAGCGCGTCATGACATCTATCCTGAGCGGTTTGAGAGGCGTGCGGTGGGTCCATGACGATATCATTATCTTCGCCAGCACCATAAAGGAGCACAACGAGAGGCTGCGCAACTGCCTTGTCAGGCTGCGTCAACACAACGTGACTCTGAACCCCCGCAAATGCCGCATTGCAACCCAGCAGGCCGACTTCCTGGCCATGCGCCTCTCGGCGGCCGGAATCCAACCGACCGAGGAAAAGCTGGAAGCTGTGGCCAACTTCAAGCGACCAGAAAATGCAACGGAGGTGCGGTCCTTTCTCGGACTCGTCACATTCGTAGCCCGCTTCATCCCAAACCTCGCCGACAAAGCGAGGCCACTTCGAGAGCTGACCAAGAAGAACGTGAAATGGTCGTGGGGTCCACAGCAAGCCTCAGCCTTTCAGACAATCAAGCAGTCGATCGCTCACAGCACCACGCTTGCCTTCTTCAACAAGAACTGCGAGACCAGGCTGATCGTCGACGCCAGCCCGACCGGCCTCGGGGCGATCCTCGCCCAGGTGCAACCTGGCGGCCTCACCAGGCCAATCGCCTACGCCAGCCGCAGCCTCAGTGACACCGAGCAGCGCTACTCGCAAACAGAGAGGGAGGCGCTGGCCGTCAAATTCGGGTGCCTCAAGTTCCACCACTACCTTAGCGGCTGCCCAAAGTTCAAGGTCATCACCGACCACAAGCCGCTGGTCAGCCTGCTCAGCCCCGGCTCGCGGCCCCCGCCACGGATCGAGCGCATGGCACTTCGGCTGCAGGATCTCCACTTCGAAGTCACCTACCAGCCGGGCGCAGACAACCCGGCAGATGTCCTGAGCCGTCAGCCACGTCCAACACCGCCGAACAACCAGGGTGAGGATCTCGACACGGCTTACATCGCAATGACAGCACAGGCAGCAGCACCGAACAGCATCAGCCTCGAAACGATCAAGGTTGCCGCCGCAGGCGACAAGGCGATCCAAGCCGCCGTATCCGGGCTCCGTTCCCGTCGGTGGCAACTCGATAGCCACGACACGCGCAGCCTGCACGGCCTGCGGCACGAGCTCTCACAACACGACGGACTCCTGCTCAAAGGGCACCAAATCGTCGTTCCTGCCATTCTGCGCTACCGCTGCCTGCAGCTGGCGCACCAAGGCCACCTGGGTGTCCAGAAAACATTGGCACGCCTCCAGACAAAGGTCTGGTGGCCCTCAATGCGGGCCTCCGTCGAGAACTTCGTAAACTCCTGCCTCAGCTGCAAGGCCTGCACGAACACAGCCGAATTGAAGGCAGCCCCACTTCAGCCGACTGAGCTGCCGCAGGGGCCGTGGCTAGAGCTGGGCCTAGACTTCCTGGGACCGATCAGAGGCCACATGCTGCTGGTGTGCACCGACTATTTTTCACGTTTCCCACTGGTACAGACGATGTCGGGGTCGACAGCGGCAGCTCCGGTCATCCGAACCCTCCGCCAGTGGTTCAGCACGTTCGGCCAGCCAGTCAAGATCACCACCGACAACGGCCCGCCATTCTCGTCCGCAGAATTCAACGCCTTCCTGCGCAGCCAGGGCGTCCACCACCATCGGACTACGCCGCTGCATCCCCAAGCCAACGGACTCGTAGAGCGATGCAACCGAGGCCTCAATAAGGCAATCAGAGCGGCGATTCTGGAAGGCAGCGACTGGCAGGCGGCACTGGACGACTACCTGGCTGCATACCGGCGAACACCGCACGCAGCAACCGGCATGGCCCCAGCCGACCTGCTATTCGGCCGACAGCTCAACGACACGATCCCCAGCTTGCGCCACTCCCGGCCGGTTGACGCCAGGCGACAGACCGTCCGCGGCCACGACTCCAGGGCGAAGGAGCGGATGAAGGCCTTCGCCGACAGCAAGAGGGGCGCCACCGACCACCAGATCACCGTAGGCGACCTCGTACTCCGCCGGCTCACCAACCGCAGCAAGACCGACCCCTTCTTCGAGGCCTCGCCATGGACCGTGACAGAAATCCGCGGCAACACCCTGCAGCTCCAACGGGCCGGCCAGAGGTGCTCCAGGCACGCCAGCCACGTCAAGCGAGTCTCCCAGGCAGCCGACGAGTGGCCGGGTGACCCCGGAGAACGCGACAGCGGACAGGACAGCCGGCCGGATGAACCAACCGGCCCGCCCGAGCCAACCGGCAACCAGGACGTCCCTCTCGCCAACAGGCCGCACCCCCGACAGGCCAAGGAGACGCCGAAACGCTACGAAGAGGGCGACCGGCGAAAGGCTCTGGACATCTGACAGCTGGCGGAACAGCAGCAAGGACTGATCATTGACTCTAATGACTGATACTGATTGCTCGATCGCGCGTAACATGAACCCAACGTTGTACCCAACCCCACCCCGGGTTCCAATCCACCAGACGAGGGATGTAGCATGCGCAGGCAGGCAGTTCGGGTACCTAGTTTGCACTCCGTGACCCCCACCCAGCCTATCCACTTCCCTCTGCTCGAGCACATCCCAACGCGCACTCAATGAACCGGAAATATGTGTTCTACCAGACAATAAATATACAGGCACAGCCACATTCTATTTCTTCACCTTTTGAGTGGCTAACGAACACTCGCAACAACCAGCTAGTGTTGCTCGCTACAATACTGATCTCTGAAAAAGTTTCTCAGATCTCAGAGTTCCTTTGAGCTTAGCTTGAAGCTACGAGCGTACTTATAGCAGACCTTTCGAATGTCTTTGTTGCCTCGCTCGTTGAATATGATTTCGGGATCAGCAGCGTTGTCGCCGGTTTCTATTTTAAATATTATGTTTGATTTTTTAAACTTTTCTAACTTAATTGCATCTCCTCACCGGCGGTGGGGAAGAACTCAGCTCGTCCCGTGTCCTTGAGGTACCCAAGATAACCGCATAGGATAACCGATAACCCAAAGATAAAGTGCTCAGAGTTTTCATTGCTTGAGCGACAGAATTGCGGCACCGCTCCTCATGCTAACTGGCCCTGAAGGAAGCGGTGGCTAAAGGAAGCAGCCATGCCCAAAGAGGGCCATGCTGACTGCTCTAAGATCCTTGCGTTCAAGCCTAAGGAGGGCTCTGTGCAGGAGGGGAGGGGCAGGGGACGGCAGCACGGGATTGCCTGCAATTCCGGGTGTCGTGTCACCTGAAGAGATGCTCGGAATCAGCCCAAGCCGTTGACCCGGGAGTTGATTACCGAGGCGGGGATGGGGGCCCGGCCCCAGGAGCTGAGGTTTCAGGGCAGCGTACTCGTTGCTAAGAAAACCAGTGTGGTCCGGGATCCATTTGAGCTCCACCTGATTGCCCAGCACAAAGTCCGAAGGGCTGCTTGGCTGTCGGAAAGCAATGTCGCTTTTAAGGCTAAGCGAGCCCAATCACTTTCTCTATCCCCTTCATTTTATTCCATCTAAATCTGCAGTGAAGTCGCAGTAGCAAAAAATGACTTTTTAATGCTGACTTTGTGATGAGGCTCGATGTATAAGCAGAGTAAGATAAAGTGCTGCATTCCATGATGATTAAACTATAAGTCTACCTCTTATTCTGTGTAGAATCTTAATAGTTATATTAATCCACCTGGCCAAAATTGTTATTAAAACCTCAGCTTCAATCGGAAACTTTAAAATTCTAAAAACATGAACAATCACTTGAGAAATTGTAAATTTAGAATCCGTATCAAAAGGGGGTTTTCATAGCTGCGTTAACGAGGAAACAACATGCAAATAGCTCTACTGCAAGTAGTTTACGCTAGTTTTACAAGTTCAGCACACAATTGTTGCTTTATTTAATAAAAATTGGTGAGTAAATAAGTCAATAAAGTCGTATAAAATAAATTAATAATTGTTTTAACACCGTTTTGTCATTTTTAGGCAATATTTACGATTGATATTCATGAAATTTTGATTTTAGCAAGGGCTGTAAAACTCACTACGAAAACGAGCGCTTTAGTCTCTGCACCTCTATTTTCTGTCAGTATATATACGGATCCGAATCCTACAGGATCGTACTTGCTTCGGCAGTACATATACTAAAATTGGAACGATACAGAGAAGATTAGCATGGCCCCTGCGCAAGGATGACACGCAAATTCGTGAAGCGTTCCATATTTTTTGTCTTTTTTCATAATCCATTAAGATTGTTATTTAATTACGGGGGATCGTACAACGAAAGCCCCGACCCTCATATGCACGTTTGTAGATAAATGATCACACAACGAAAGAATGTCCAAAATTTATGCAAAAATCTAATAGCTCGTACGAGTCCCGATCGACTGATCGAGGTGCCCCGAGCCAAATGGTAGTTAGTTGAGAATGAAACTGAAAAATCATGAATAATTCTTACTGACACTAAGTTTAAGTCTGTTTATGAACAGTAGGGGGAGGGCGGAGACCTGAAAAAAAAATTCAAAGGGTTTTGAGGTACCAAGACCAAGCGAATTTTCACCAAAGCAGAGACGCCCCCTCCGCCTCCTTCCAGAATCCGCCCCTTTTCAGAATCCGCCCCTTCCAGAATCCGCCCCCTTCCAGAATCCGCCCCCTTCCAGAATCCGCCCCCTTCCAGAATCCGCCCCCTTCCAGAATCCGCCTCCTTCCAGAATCCGCCCCTTCCAGAATCCGCCCCCTTTGGGTCTTTACCCTCCAGAATCCGCCCCCTTTGGGTTTTTACCGTCCAGAATACGCCCCCCCTTTGGGTCTTTACCCCCCAGAATACGCCCCTTGGGTCTTTACCCCCCAGAATCCGCCCCTTGAGTCTTTACCCTCCAGAATCCGCCCCAAGGGTCTTTACCCCCCAGAATCCGCCCCTTGGGTCTTTACCCCCCAGAATCCGCCCCTTGAGTGTTTACCCTCCAGAATCCGCCCCTTGGGTCTTTACCCTCCAGAATCCGCCCCTTGGGTCTTTACCCTCCAGAATCCGCCCCTTGGGTCTTTACCCCCAGAATCCGCCCCTTGAGTGTTTACCCCCCAGAATCCGCCCCTTGGGTCTTTACCCTCCAGAATCCGCCCCTTGGGTCTTTACCCCCCAGAATCCGCCCCTTGAGTGTTTACCCCCCAGAATCCGCCCCTTGAGTGTTTACCCTCCAGAATCTGCCCCTTGGGTCTTTACCCTCCAGAATCCGCCCCTTGGGTCTTTACCCTCCAGAATCCGCCCCTTAGGTCTTTACCCTCCAGAATCCGCCATTTGGGTCTTTACCCTCCAGAATCCGCCCCTTGGGTCTTTACCCTCCAGAATCCGCCCCTTAGGTCTTTACCCTCCAGAATCCGCCATTTGGGTCTTTACTCCCCAGAATCCGCCCCACCTCAACAAATTTCTGGTTGCGCTAACTGTCTATGACTCTTTCTATAGTGACTAGAATAAAGGTCTCTTTTCGACTTAAGGGAAGTAAATTAGGCTCATTGACACTCCCGCCATCCTTGCCATCAAATAATGATGTATTTGTACAAAGGAATGAAAGTTGATGTACAAGTCTCGAGATTAGCTATACGAAATCTGGTCAGATTTGATAGAGGTGTGAGTTGTGAACGAACCTTCAGTCTTTAACAACAACAAAATACGCATCAAGCGTCAAGCCTGCGGCGCTCAAACGAGTGCCTGCGGTGCTCAAATGAGTGCCTGCGGCGCTCAAACGAGTGCCTGCGACGCTCAAACGAGTGCCTGCGGCGCTCAAACGAGTGCCTGCGGCGCTCAAACGAGTGCCTGCGACGCTCAAACGAGTGCCTGCGGCGCTAAAATGGTGCGTGCGGTGCTCAAATAGGTGCCTGCGGCGCTAAAATGAGTGCCTGCGGCGCCAAAATGAGTGCTTGCGGAGCTAAAATGAGTGCTTGCGGCGCTAAAATGAGTGCTTGCAGCGCTAAAATGAGTGCTTGCGGCGCTAAAATGAGTGCCTGCGGCGCTAAAATGAGTGCCTGCGGCGCTAAAATGAGTGCCTGTGGCGCTAAAATGAGTGCCTGTGGCGCTAAAATGAGTCCCTGCAACGCGAAACTGAGTGCCTGTGGCGCTAAAATAAGTCCCTGCGGCGATAAAATGAGTGTCTGCGGCGCTAAAATGAGTGCCTGCGGCGCTAAAATGAGTGCCTGCTGCGCTAAAATGAGTGCCTGTGGCGCTAAAATGAGTGCCTGCGGCGCTAAAATGAGTGCCTGCGGCGCTAAAATGAGTGCCTGCGGCGCTAAAATGAGTGCCTGCGGCGCTAAAATGAGTGCCTGTGGCGCTAAAATAAGTCCCTGCGGCGATAAAATGAGTGCCTGCGGCGCTAAAATGAGTGCCTGCTGCGCTAAAATGAGTGCCTGTGGCGCTAAAATGAGTGCCTGCGGCGCCAAAATGAGTGCCTGCGGCGCTAAAATGGTGCGTGCGGTGCTCAAATAGGTGCCTGCGGCGATAAAATGAGTGCTTGTGGCGCCAAAATAAGTGCCTGCGGCGCTAAAATGAGTGCCTGTGGCGCTAAAATGGTTGCCTGCTGCGCTAAAATGAGTGCTTGAGGCGCCAAAATGAGTGCTTGCAGCGCTAAAATGAGTGCCTGTGGCGCTAAAATGAGTGCCTGCGGCGCTAAAATTAGTGCCTGCGGCGCTAAAATGAGTGCCTGTTGCGCTAAAATGAGTGCCTGTGGCGCTAAAATGAGTGCCTGCGGCGCTAAAATGAGTGCCTGTGGCGCTAAAATAAGTCCCTGCGGCGATAAAATGAGTTTCTGCGGCGCTAAAATGAGTGCCTGCGGCGCTAAAATGAGTGCCTGCGGCGCTAAAATGAGTGCCTGTGGCGCTAAAATGAGTGCCTGCGGCGCTAAAATGAGTGCCTGCGGCGCTAAAATGAGTGCCTGTGGCGCTAAAATAAGTCCCTGCGGCGATAAAATGAGTGCCTGCGGCGCTAAAATGAGTGCTTGCGGCGCTAAAATGAGTGCCTGCTGCGCTAAAATGAGTGCCTGTGGCGCTAAAATGAGTGCCTGCGGCGCCAAAATGAGTGCCTGCGGCGCTAAAATGGTGCGTGCGGTGCTCAAATAGGTGCCTGCGGCGCTAAAATGAGTGCCTGCGGCGCCAAAATAAGTGTCTGCGGCGCCAAAATGAGTGCTTGCGGCGCTAAAATGAGTGCTTGCGGCGCTAAAATGAGTGCTTGAGGCGCCAAAATGAGTGCCTGCGGCGCCAAAATGAGTGCTTGTGGCGCCAAAATGAGTGCCTGCGGCGCTAAAATGAGTGCCTGTGGCGCTAAAATGGTTGCCTGCTGCGCTAAAATGAGTGCTTGCGGCGCCAAAATGAGTGCCTGCAGCGCCAAAATGAGTGCCTGTGGCGCTAAAATTAGTGCCTGCGGCGCCAAAATGAGTGCCTGTGGCGCTAAAATGGTGCGTGCGGTGCTCAAATAGGTGCCTGCGGCGCTAAAATGAGTGCCTGCGGCGCCAAAATGAGTGTCTGCGGCGCCAAAATGAGTGCTTGCGGCGCTAAAATGAGTGCTTGCGGCGCTAAAATGAGTGCTTGAGGCGCCAAAATGAGTGCTTGCGGCGCTAAAATGAGTGCCTGCGGCGCTAAAATGAGTGCCTGCGGCGCTAAAATGGTTGCCTGCTGCGCTAAAATGAGTGCTTGTGGCGCCAAAATGAGTGCCTGCAGCGCCAAAATGAGTGCCTGTGGCGCTAAAATTAGTGCCTGCGGCGCCAAAATTTTCTTTGCTGACTTTCTCTGCCAAACTTTCTTGAAATTCTGTCCAGTTTCGTTGTCAGTTCTTGCAATTCTTCCTCATATTTGCCAATCAAATCCATGTCATCTGCAAGCCGAAAGTTGTTGATATGTGCTTGGCATGTCATTATTTAATAGGGATGGGCACAGCCTGCAAAAACGGAATATAAATACTTAAGTCTTGATGTATTATGATGAAAAAAGACAAAAAATATGGAACGCTTCACGAATTTGCGTGTCATCCTTGCGCAGGGGCCATGCTAATCTTCTCTGTATCGTTCCAATTTTAGTATATGTACTGCCGAAGCAAGTACGATCCTGTAGGATTCGGACCGTATATATACTGACAGAAAATAGAGGTGCAGAGACTAAAGCGCTCGTTTTCGTAGTGAGTTTTACAGCCCTTGCTAAAATCAAAATTTCATGAATATCAATCGTAAATATTGCCTAAAAATGACAAAACGGTGTTAAAACAATTATTAATTTATTTTATACGACTTTATTGAGTTCTTTACTCACCAATTTTTATTAAATAAAGCAATAATTGTGTGCTTAACTTGTAAAACTAGCGTAAACTACTTGCAGTAGAGCTATTTGCATGTTGTTTCCTCGTTAACGCAGCTATGAAAACCCCTTTTTGATACGGATTCTGAATTTACAATTTCTCAAGTGATTGTTCATGTTTTTAGAATTTTAAAGTTTTCGATTGAAGCTGAGGTTTTAATAACAATTTTGGCCAGGTGGATTAATATAACTATTAAGATTCTACACAGAATAAGAGGTAGACTTATAGTTTAATCATCATGGAATGCAGCACTTTATCTTACTCTGCTTATACATCGAGCCTCATCACAAAGTCAGCATTAAAAAGTCATTTTTTGCTACTGCGACTTCACTGCAGATTTAGATGGAATAAAATGAAGGGGATAGAGAAAGTGATTGGGCTCGCTTAGCCTTAAAAGCGACATTGCTTTCCGACAGCCAAGCAGCCCTTCGGACTTTGTGCTGGGCAATCAGGTGGAGCTCAAATGGATCCCGGACCACACTGGTTTTCTTAGCAACGAGTACGCTGCCCTGAAACCTCAGCTCCTGGGGCCGGGCCCCCATCCCCGCCTCGGTAATCAACTCCCGGGTCAACGGCTTGGGCTGATTCCGAGCATCTCTTCAGGTGACACGACACCCGGAATTGCAGGCAATCCCGTGCTGCCGTCCCCTGCCCCTCCCCTCCTGCACAGAGCCCTCCTTAGGCTTGAACGCAAGGATCTTAGAGCAGTCAGCATGGCCCTCTTTGGGCATGGCTGCTTCCTTTAGCCACCGCTTCCTTCAGGGCCAGTTAGCATGAGGAGCGGTGCCGCAATTCTGTCGCTCAAGCAATGAAAACTCTGAGCACTTTATCTTTGGGTTATCGGTTATCCTATGCGGTTATCTTGGGTACCTCAAGGACACGGGACGAGCTGAGTTCTTCCCCACCGCCGGTGAGGAGATGCAATTAAGTTAGAAAAGTTTAAAAAATCAAACATAATATTTAAAATAGAAACCGGCGACAACGCAGCTGATCCCGAAATCATATTCAACGAGCGAGGCAACAAAGACATTCGAAAGGTCTGCTATAAGTACGCTCGTAGCTTCAAGCTAAGCTCAAAGGAACTCTGAGATCTGAGAAACTTTTTCAGAGATCAGTATCAAATTGTATCTCGGATCGGTTGGAGTGAGCAGTCAGGACAAAGACAGGGCTGTGAAGGTACTGGAGAGTGTTGCTGAGGTGAATTCTCTCAGAAACATTGCAGTAGAGTCGTTTTGGATGCTTTGAGGAGATTTTATAATTAGTACAGTGTATCGGCCATAAGTCTTTATCTGCTCATGTTTTCCTAATCTATAAACTGTACCATATAATGGCTATACCATTAAAATGTATATGCTGTCATTTGTTTAATTATTGCAATACATGCCCATCGGTGTACACTCAGACTAAAAATTACCCTACATGTTCTCCCGCTACGAGCACATCATCACACTACCTGTCAGTGGCAGCTTCTCGTGCTCAGCGAGTCTTGACAATCTTGACTGTGAGCAATAGCTGGCTAACTACTGTACTCACAGTAAAGAACTCAGTGTACATAGCATTTACTATTGTTTAATCTTATAGTAACTTTCAAAATTCTGCTAATTTTGCTCGGAACAAGGTAAAATTATAGTCTGCTCCTATGCTTAATTTGTTATTAATTTCGTTTTAATGACAGCAAATGACAGCAAAATTCATTGCGTCATAATGGTCATCAAAAACTAATGAATGATTGACTTGCACCTCTCCTGATGCCAAAACGGCGTTTTAGGCTCCACTGCGATTCGTATTTCATGCCTTTTCAATAATATACTTAATCCATTCATCACTTCCAGTCCTGATGATTTATCGATATTAATACTTATTCAGTTACTCAGTAGTAGTATGGTTAGGAAACTGTTTAACTTCTTTAACCTGTGAAATACGCTATTAAGCTATAAGACTTAAATAAGCTATTAAGTCTTACAGCTTAAAATTACCTAATTACCAACTGCCGCTAAAATACATACAGAGGGCTGCGATTCTTTTACGAGTACGAGTATCTAATAGGATGCTTAGAGTTTCAAAAATGAGAGTAAGATCTCAGCTATGAGAATCTAATGGGGAATCCGAGAGTCTGGGCTATGAGAATCTAATGGGGGAAACTGAGAGTCTCAGCTATGAGAATCTAATGGGGGAACTGAGAGTCTCAGCTATGAGAATCTAATGGGGGAACTGAGAGTCTCAGCTATGAGAATCTAATGGGGGAAACTGAGAGTCTCAGCTATGAGAATCTAATGGGGAACTGAGAGTCTCAGCTATGAGAATCTAATGGGAGAACTGAGAGTCTCAGCTATGAGAATCTAATGGGAGAACTGAGAGTCTCAGCCATGAGAATCTAATGGGATAACTGAGAGTCTCAGCTATGAGAATCTCTTGGGATAACTTAGAGTCTCAGCTTGAAAATCTCATGAGGAACTGAGAGTCTCAGCCTAAGAGAATCTCAAGGGGAACTGAGAGCCTCAGCTATGATATTCATTCTCGAACCAAACCGAACAGTGACAAAATGTGCTCACAATCTAATTATCGATTGGTTCCTTATTACAGGATCTCTCAAAAACGGTTGTACCTTGTGGCGATTGTACTTTAAAAGGAAGTTTCGCTTTAATTCTTCGGCAATTCCACGAATTTTCCACGGCATTTTCGCGGAGTTACCGCTAATGCCTTTTGTTATGGCGGTCTCTTTTAAAAAGCAGCTTTATGCCAAACCAAAAAGAGAGTGAAAGCAGACACCCTGTTGTTGCATATTAGATTTACTATCCTGAATTATTAGGTTAGATAGAACAATGGAAAACGATTCACCATCTCAAGAGTTCATTGCTCTCCAAATCGACCTTAACGAGGCAAAAAAGAAATTTGATAGCTCTGCTAAGCAGTTTCATGCTCAAGTGAAATCTGAGACCAACTTTCTCAGAGACAGCACCAGAGTGATTCTCGGCTCGGAAGGAGTGAGCAGTCAGGACAAAGACAGGGCTGTGGAGGCACTGGAGAGTTTTGTTGATGTGGGTTCTCTGATTAGCAGAGCAGAGCCCAGAACAGTAGTATATTTGAGGTAAGTACGAGTATTCAACGATATATGCTTACTTTGTCATCGGTGTAAACTTGGTAGGACAGAATTTCCATTCACTGCTCGAACAGCAAATGATATTTTTTAGCATTCAAAAGTCATTTGAGAGTGGAGAAGTTTTACATAATTTGTGTCGGCAATGCGGTGTTTTTAGGTTAGAAGAAATCTGCTTGAGTCCATCATTGTGATTGGCGTATCTGCTATCAATATATATCAATTTTAGATGGTTTCATGAGTTGAGACACAAGTTATTGACATCAATGGAGACACACCAGGAAATTTGGGGCAGTTTCGAGCAGGTCATGACTCCACATGTACGTCGCATTGTGCTCAGCCCAGCCGAGCTAATCACGGATCACGCAGAGGACCCGGACTGGATCAGCTCACAGGACATCAAGTATTATGTGGACCGACTGAACAACTACCCTGTCACTATTCGAGAGATGGACAGGCTAATTGTTGCTATGGAGATTGAAATAAACAAGATTGCCGAGTGCGAAGCCAGGATGCGGCAGCTGGAGGCTGAGGCGGGACCTGCTGGACTTCAGCTGGATCCCACAGCTGCCGCCAGACTGCGGGATGAGAGAGTCGCCATGCTGCTGCGGGCCTGCTGAGCTCTGTGCGCGATTCTACCGAATTTACTACTTACGGTTTAGTCTTACTTCTAGTAGTAAAGTGTGTTTAAGCAGGCAATTTTAATGATCATCAATTAAGACTTTACACTTGTAAAATAATTTGTAAATTCATAAATTTAAGTTTCCCCAACTTTAAGGTTTTGTGTGCTTTTCGTTTTTTTATTCCCCTTTGTTCAGCTTAAACGCACGTCCAATGTGATGCAGTTCAACTTTGTAAACCATTGCTTTCTTTTAAAATTCGCAAAATCCCCCAAAAAATTAACAAAAACTGTAAAATTTAAAAATCATAAATCATAAAATGACAAAAACAGATTACTCTAATGTCAAATGCATGCGATTTTTTTTAACTGTATCAATTAATCGTACCTGTAATAAAATGCGCCATAACATATTGCATTGCTAATAGATGCGGAATTCACATTAAAAGGTTTTATTTGTACTTTTTCTTTGTATTTTGAACTTAAATAGACTTTGTTTCTAAGCCTTTGGCTCAATTTTAGCCCGTTCAATGTCCACTACCCTCCCCCTCCTTTCTCCCCCCTCCAGCCTCCCCCTCCTTTCTCCCCCTCCAGCCTCCCCCTCCTTTCTCCCCCTCCAGCCTCCCCCTCCAGCCTCCCCCTCCTTTCTCCCCCTCCAGCCTCCCCCTCCTTTCTCCCCCTCCAGCCTCCCCTCCTTTCTCCCCCTCCAGCCTCCCCCTCCTTTCTCCCCTCCAGCCTCCCCCTCCTTTCTCCCCTCCAGCCTCCTCTCCTTTCTCCCCCTCCAGCCTCCTCTCCTTTCTCCCCCTCCAGCCTCCTCTCCTTTCTCCCCTCCAGCCTCCTCTCCTTTCTCCCCCTCCAGCCTCTCCTCCAGTCCTACCTCCAGCCTAATCCTCCAATCTCACCCTCATGTCTCGCCCTCCTGTCTCACCCTCTAGTCTCACTCTCTCGTCTCTAGTGAGTCTAGTCTCACCCTTCATTCTCCCCCTCAGAGTCTCAGACCCACTCGACCACTTTAGTCTCCAGTTTTTCCTAATCCCCCCTGCCCCTGGATTTCCTTGGAATTCTTAAGCCGAAAAGCAGTCATTTAATCTTTCAAATATTTCAGAAGACCGCGTATCAAACGAGGCAGAATTGTTTGACTTGTCAAATTCCTAAAAGCTTTTATTATAAAGTCCAAAAGTACTTCTTTTTCCAAACTGTTTATGACGAAACTGTATGAAATCTAAAAACAGACATGACGAAATCGTTGATTTCTTAGATTAGGGAGCGCCAGGCCAGTAGTGTTAGCGTTAGACGTACGAGTTCTGTTTCTATTTTTAGAAACCACGTCAATCCCCGCTTGCTTTGGGGTAAACCCCGTGACTGTTTCTAAAAATAGCCTCGCCTCGCCTCAGTCCTCTAAACAATGAGTCACCGACCTACCAGGCTTTTTTTCGCTTCCTCCGCTATTTCGTCAGCTCAACTAGAATTTCTTATAAAATGAATCGTAGGCCAAACAAGTTGCAACGCTGAATTCTGAACATCTGACTATTTGAGTACAGAAATGACAACAGCAACATTGACGATGACGATGACAGCAACAACTACAGACTCTGATTCCGGCGGTTCTAGCGGCGGTGATTCACCCATAGCCGCTAGTGGCAAAGACTCCTGCAACAGTTCAATTAGTGGCGAAAGCGACCCAGCAACAGCAGCTGGTGGCATGGAAGGCAGCTGTCGCGGTCAGCGGTACCGTCAGCTGCAACACCGTCAGCAGAGTGGCGACAGGCAACGAGGGTTCCCTCACCGCTGCTACTCTACCAGACGGCCTCTTCTGGCGACCTGGGAAGTCGTGCCGCTACGTCTGCAAGAACTTCCTTGTGGGTTACATTGAGGATCGCCGGCGCATGTACAGGCTGGTGCGTGAGGCGCCGCAGGCTACTGATGGCCAGGTTGGTGACTGTGCGGTGGAGATCGGGGACTGGCAGACAGGGGCAGGGCATTGTGACAGAATTGTACTGACAGACAAACAGACATACTTAAGTAGATAGATTCTTATGCGAGGTAGAATATAAGCAGACACAAAGACATGATGAAACTATAAGGCATAAAGACATGACGACATAAAAACACAAACACATAGAGTATTGAGACACTTAAGACATGAAGACACGAAGATAGAGACATGAAGACAACTGAGATATGAAGACACGAAGACACGAAGACATGAAGACAGGAAGGCATGAAAACATGAAGACACAAAGACATGAAGACACGAAGACATGAAGACACGAAGACATGAAGACACGAAGACATGAAGACACGAAGACATGAAGACACGAAGACATGAAGACACGATTTTATGAAGACATTAAGACATTAAGACACAAAGACACGAAGACATTAATACATGAAGACACGAAAACATGAAGACACGAAGACATGAAGACACAAAGACATGAAGACACGAAGGCACGAAGACACGAAGACAGAGACATGAAAACAACTGGGATATGGAGACATGAAGACACGAAGAGACGATTTTATGAAGACATTAAGACATTAAGACACAAAGACACGAAGACATTAATACATGAAGACACGAAGACATGAAGACAGGAAGGCATGAAGACATGAAGACACAAAGACATGAAGACACGAAGACAGAGACATAAAAACAACTGGGATATGGAGACACGAAGACACGAAGACATGAAGACATGAAGACACAAAGTCATGAAGATGCTAACACAGATACTTACATTTAACTAAATGATAAAAGGGCAGACACTAACGAAGTAACTAATAAAGTACCGAATGACTCAAACTCAATTCAAACTTGACACCCACAGATTGGCGGCGGTCTTCACGTGACCACATTCGAGGCTGTCCGACGATTCAAAGACATGACGCTGACGAAAGAATCGCTGCGAATTCTCATCCTACCGAATGCTGGGGCAGCTCCCTGGTGTCCGAGGTTCTGTCCTACGAGTACATGCGAAAGTGCTATCAAGCTGAGCTGTTGAAAACCGAAATGGAGGTGCAGTATTTTCCGTACGGCGGCTCAATCACTGACTATGTGATGCGGCTGTTTGATAGGAAGGTGAGTGGATTTTTTTCAATATAGTGCGGCTGCTTATTAATCCGATATGTATCGGTAATCAAATTTCAGCCAATATTTATCGATAATCACATTGTAGCCGATATGTATCGATAGTCACACATTGTAGCCGATATGTATCGATAATCACATTGCAGCCGATATGTATCGATAATCACATTGTAGCCGATATGTATCGATAATGACATTGCAGCCGATATGTATCGATAATCAAATTGTAGCCGATATGTATCGACAATCACATTGCTGCCAATATGTATCGAGAATAAAGTTCCAGCCGATATGTATCGATAATCACATTTCAGCCGATATGTATCGATAATGACATTGCAGCCGATATGTATCGAAAACCTCATTATTTACAGGTGGCTGTTTCTGTGACTCGAGCTCTCCGATTTGACGGCGAGCCGTTCACGGTGGATAATGGCGTCCGATTGCTCACCAAGAAGCTGCTGGGTATTCGACAGGCTGACAGAAACAGTCTGGAGTCCTGGCAGCGACACGTTCTGCACGTGTGGGCTGACGGTCGGGCGGTGACGGAGGCGCTGGCCGAGGCGCATCGCCAACTACCGGCGAGCGTCCTTGGCAACGCAATCGTTCTGTTGACCTGCGTGCGGAACTGCAAAGAAATATTCACCAACAATGTGAATTGACTGAGTTTGCCGTTGGGTACGTGTACATATATGGGAGACGTATATCCGTCTATCTTAGTCTATCTTAGCCTATTAAATCTCTTTATAGGAAAAAGCTTTTAGAAAAGCAAAATTTAAATATTAAAATAGACGATTTAAAGGCAAAAATCCCATGTAGTCTACTAAGCAGTAGCTAAATTCAAAAAAATTATTAGTAAAATCAAAACAGTGATCATGACTAGCTCTTCGCAATGTAACTTAAAAAGACAGAATTGGTAAGTTTAAGAATTTGCAGTTCGCGCGCATATACTACTGTTATCCCTCTCATATTTTAGCAGTTTTAATGCTTCAACGAGTATCTAACACACTTTCTTGTCTTCACTTTGTGTATACTGTATGTTAATAAGTACTCCTACTACTTTTGCACATACTAGTATATGTACAATAGATGAGTGTTCTATATTTTACACGCAAGATGTACAGTTTTATTTATTTTAATATTTTAAAATGCTTATACTTTGCACTAATGACATTGACTAATGTGATACAATTTTTTTTCAGACAAAAACAGACAAACAGACAGACAGACAGACAGACAGACAGACAGACAGACAGACAGACCGACCGACAGACAGACAGACAGACAGACAGACAGACAGACAGACAGACAGACAGACAGACAGACAGACAGACAGACAGACAGACAGACAGACAGACAGACAGACAGACAGACAGACAGACAGACAGACAGACAGACAGACAGACAGACACAGGCAGACAGACAGACACTAAGATAGACAGACAGACAGACAGACACTAAGATAGACAGACAGACAGACAGACAGACAGACAGACACTAAGATAGACAGACAGACAGACAGACACACAGACAGACGAATTCAGGAGACAGTTGTGCAATAAGCAAACGAGAAACTTGAAGACACCAAATACTTAAACAAACAATAATATAAAAATACTAATAGTAAAACAAAACTCCAAAGTATCCCAAAGTAACCGATTATCTATTAGGAGCAGAGTAAAGCACCTTTTACAGTTTGTGCAACAATCTAGACACAAATTAAGATAGACTTACGAAATATTTAATGTTGTGTACAATTCTACAAAAATAACAGAGTAATAAATTTATTGCTAGTCAACCTTTCCCAACGCCAACAAAAGGTTTCATGCGCAAATGACGCAACACGTTCTGAAGTCACAGCCAGTAAATAAGCACTATTACCGCGGCCAAACACCCTCAAGGTCAGGTGTTGTTTGCGAAAATGTGCGAACACTGGAATGTGTGAAGGCTATGCACCATTGTGAGGGCTGCATTTCGGACAGCTATACATGTAAGGCGCGAGATGCCTGAAGGTGAGCGATACGCTGGTATTGCCGGTTCCAATATTATAATAAGAAGCGCTAATTACCCGTATAACACGGCATGTAGCGTGTTTGCCTGCTGATTTCAAACTTGCGTTCGCACCTCTGTCGAATCGTGGCAAGAGAATAGTGTGCAACATGTGGATTTACGTTAACTTGCAGTTGACAGAAATGTTGACAGAAATGTTACCTGTTGGACAGGGCAATCACACAGCCAGTGCTCACCTGTTGGACAGGGCAATCACATAGCCAGTGCTCACCTGTTGGACAGGGCAATCACATAGCCAGTGCTCACCTGTTGGACAGGGGAATCACACAGCCAGTGCTCACCTGTTGGACAGGGGAATCACACAGCCAGTGCTCACCTGTTGGACAGGGGAATCACACAGCCAGTGCTCACCTGTTGGACTGGGGAATTACACATCCAGTGCTCACCTGTTAGACAGGGGAATCACACAGCCAGTGCTCACCTGTTGGACAGGGGAATCACACAGCCAGTGCTCACCTGTTGGACAGGAGAATCACAGTCTGTGCTTACCTGTTGGACAGGGGAATCACACAGCCAGAGCTCACCTGTTGGACAGGGGAATCACACAGCCAGAGCTCACCTGTTGGACAGGGGAATCACACAGCCAGTACTCACCTGTTGGACAGGGGAATCGCACAGCCAGTGCTCACCTGTGCTCACCTGAACCACACAGCAGCTGGAGAATCACATAGTATAGCTTGTGAATCACACAGCAGCTGGAGAATCACATAGTATAGCTTGTGAATCACACGGCAGCTTGTGAATCACACAGCAGCTGGAGAATCACATAGTATAGCTTGTGAATCACACGGCAGCTTGTGAATCACACGGCAGCTTGTGAATCACATAGTATAGCTTGTGAATCACATAGTATAGCTTGTGAATCACATAGTATAGCTTGTGAATCACATAGTATAGCTTGTGAATCACATAGTATAGCTTGTGAATCACATAGTATAGCTTGTGAATCACATAGTATAGCTTGTGAATCACATAGTATAGCTTGTGAATCTTTTAATCTGTCAAACCAGTTTTCCATCCGCAATAATTTCGCACATCTCATAACGCTTCAGCTATTCCAACGGATTCGCAAGCCACCAACCCGCGTCCCGCCTTCTCATTGGTTGAGCTCAAGTTCGAGGTGCGAAAGTTATATAAAACCAAGGTGTGAGAATTGATCTCGTTCACTCACCCCCCAATCCGATCAAGGCTTATAAAAAGCAGACACAAACCACTCTACATGGAATTAGAAACAACTTTAACTATTAAATATTATTGATATTTTCGCCAAGGAACCATATCATAATCAGTCATCATGTGCAGTCGTCTGGCTGAACGAGAGCTGCGTCGGCATCGACAGACGGCAGCACCGAGCGTCAGGCGGAGCTTCCGCAGCTGCCGAGCCGCTGGCAAGTCGCTGACCTCCTTGCTGCTCAAGAGAAGCGGCGACAGCAGCAGCGGTACTAGCGGCTTCCATTTCGGCAGGGCGCTGCGTGAGCAGCCGCAGATGGTGGTGGCCGGAGTTGGCCCGGTGCCAAGCCTGCTGGCCGCCAGCTGCCGCTTCCTGTCCTCGGAGGCGGCGCAGTCAGCCGAGGGCCTGTTCCGGGTGGAGGGCGCCCGGCCGCGGCTGCTGCTGCTGCGCGCCAGGCTGGACGCCGACCGGAGCTGCGACATCCCGGCTGACACGCCGCCGCAGGACGTTTGTTCCACGTTGAAGGCCTGGCTAAGGCAGCTGCCGCGCCCGCTGCTGCCGGCTGCAACCGCCGAGGCTTTGTCCGGCGCTGCGAACTCGGCTCGCGAAGACTGCGACGGCGACGCTCAGCAGCGACTGTCGGCCCTCAGGGCGGTGGCGGCGGCGAATCTCGGCGGCGACGGAGGCTGCTCGGCCAGGGCGCTGCGCCTGCTGTGCCTGGTGCTACACCGGCTGGCCACTGCTGGTTGCCATGGCAACCGGATGGACTCGGCCAGTCTGGCCACCTGCCTCGGGCCCTGCCTGTACGGCGCAGCAACTGCCGACTCCGCCGAGACCGCCGCTCGTCTCAACCGCGGCGTCGCCCTCCTCATCCGCTCCGCCCCGGACATCCCGGATGCAGCTGCCGATGCAGATGATGCCGAAGCCGAGCCTCCTTGTCAGAAGCTTCATCGTCGGCCGAGACCGCGCAGTCTCAGCCGCATCCGGGAGGCTGTGGTTCGAGCTGTCACTCGGCTCGGTGGCCAGAGTCGCAGTCGCAGCCGCAGTCGCAGCACTTCCGTCTCGCTGCTGAGGCTGCCGAGAGAGCCGGCCAGGATGCAGCCGGCCGCAGCCTCCTCCAAGCCCGAGCTCACCCGAGTGCGAAGTTTGCTCAGATGATTAATTTTATGATCTCCCAAAGTTTTATTTTGTATCCAATAGCAATATTATTCGAATGTTTTAATTTGTTTTAATTGGATTGTTATACTATTCTCTCAGTTTAGTTTTATTATTTAGATTAAAGGATGTCTATTTTATATTTCTTTCATATTATCTTTCATACTAAAAAAGTGTATCGTTCTAATATTTCTACTATTTGACTTCTTGTAAGTAGTACTCAAAGTTTAGCTGGTTTAAATTTAAATCCTATGCTTAAGAAACAAAAATGTTTATAAAGCGCCAAAAAGCCAATTTACTCTTTGTGTTTAATTTATATTTTGTTTTACTTAATAATACACGATAAGAACACATTTAGAAAATTTACGAACAGACTGCTAGCTGTATTATTTAGTAATACTTCTTTTTACGCGTAATGCGTACAGTTTAAACAAATTAACAGTTCTAAAGTCCTTTCTTTTTTATTTCTAAAAAATGTAGAAATATTGCAAACTATTTTACCCTAAAATTATAACAGAAAAACACTCGTACAAGAATTACATAGAGTATAAGCTAGTGGATAGACGGAATCAATTGAAATCAAATATTATAATTGTAATTTATTCACAAAAAATACTTTTTTAATAATGATAGATAAATATAAAATTATATATGATAAACGAAGATAAAACAAGATTGAAAAATTCGCAGTTACTCTCATTCATCTGAAATATAAGCAGCTGAAAATTTCAACAAAATGCTGAAAAGCTGAAATTAATTTAATAGCTACAGCTAATCATTGATGTGCTTTCAGAAACAAATAACAAGCATGAGTAATCTCAACTCAGGAAAAAGTTAGAAGCTTTTTAGACTGTTTTAACAACACAAATACAAGGTCTACTAAACTACTAGATTATACAGCATAGTCCTTGCGTACATCATGTAGTCACCGCCTAACTCAGGCCACTTTTACAACGCTTCATCCAATTCCTGGAGCCTGAGTGAGTGCTTCTTCGCGGGAGGCCCCACCACAACCCGTCTCAGACCTGGAGGCAGCCCCATGGCGACTCACCTGCTTGTTGGTATCATGCGGGAAATATCTTTTATTATAAGAATCCTGCTCAATTGGCATCAGTTGACGCCAAGTCAATCAGGTTATAATGCTACATGTAGCTTTGTGAGCTAATAGCGTGGGAGCAGATGTGCAGAATCTATAATGAAAATTGTACGATATAAACGGACATAGCTAATGCACCAAATCAACATCATAAATTAAATTTCTGCTTAATGAAAATTGCTAAAGCAGAGATAACTTACATGCACATGAAGCTATACTACTGACATTTGGTTGTGAAAACATCTCATACTTTAGCTAATAGGAGTAGCTACATACATCATCTACTGAAAGTAGTTTAATCGCTAATTAATCGTTAAAAACCGTTAAAATCGTTAAAAGGGACAAAAGTCTCTGAGCAGGGCTGGGCGAGTACACGGTACTCGTTTATAATTGAGTTTTTGACGAGTATGACGAGTAATTATAATCGAAAATTCGCGACTGAACTGTGTCGAATTTTGATGTTGACGAGATTGAAATTGAAACTTTGAAAGTAATATTCACGACTTTCTTTCCCAGAGAAAGGTAGCTGGAAATCAATTTTCAAAAAGTTATTCCTTCCCGGGAAGAAAAAAGGCATAGAAGTACTCGGTACTCGGTCAACCCCTGGGTTCGGTACTCAGGTCAGGCCAAAAAGTCAGAATTCAACAATTCAATCGCTGATTTTCTAGCCCTCCGTTCTCGAGCTACACAACTGCCGTAGAAACACTTGAGCTCGGCTGAGCAAGCATCAGGCAGTGCCGGCCCTAGATGAAATCGTCATGCCATTTCTTAGCAGATCTGTCTGGAGCTTCTCGCTACGTTCTTGCAAGAACGTAACAGATCTGCACTATTAAAATATATAGGCAGAACTTACAAGATCTGCAGGAAGACCTTGCACGGTCTGCACGAGCAGATCTTAGGAGATCTGGGCAGATCTTGTAAGATGTATTAAGCTTTACCAATTGAATGCATTGTCCGTCTTATCAAATCTTCCCAGATCTGTTTAGTAATCCATTTATAAAACCCAATGCACTAATTTAATTCCAATAAAGAACACGAGTTATGACAGGACTTTCTTATTTGATTCTGCACTTTTAGTATTGTGCTAGTAAGCTGCCAGAACAAAAGCAAATGTCATTGAACAATCAAAATAAAGTAGACATATTTATTTGTGAAAATGTAAACAAATACACATATATGCTCATGAAATAAAACTTGTATGCACAAGGGAAATAGCACAAGCAAAAAATAAGTCAACTTCAAAACAAAAGTTAAGCACACACTCAATAGAAAAAATACTAATGGTACAATGGACTAATGAAATTAGGGTGAGCAATACTTTTAGCAACTAAAAAATAGAAACAGAAACATTTGAAAAAACCAGGTGCATCTTTTACTACAATGTTACAATTAAATTGGTTTGCAAATAATTGAAACTGAAAGAGTCCAGTACTGAAAGATTTTAAAGTCAATATTGCTAGAAAGCTTACTTTGTTATCAATAAAAGTAGGTCTATAAGAGCTCTTAGTAATACTTTAGGGCTCTTTATCATGTTGCATTTTTACTTTAGGCTGGCTTCATTTTTCTTTTAGCAATCATAGGATGCTTGCCACTTTGCCACTTGGTATAAAGACAAGCTTGGAACCCATAAGTAGCTATGCCATATTGACCATGTAAAGTAGCTGCAATGAAAGGGAAAATTGTAATAAAGTTCTAGGATTTTAAACATTAATATTCAATTCAAAATAACTAAAATATAAAACAAATATTGTTGTTATGTTTTTATATAGTCAGAGTAATAACTTTTGTAAAATTTCTTTGGTCTAATTAAATTTAGACCTGTTTTCTTCTATTCTATATTTTTCATATTATTCATCTAGGCCTATCTAGTATAAATACTTTTAGATTTTGCTATGCCTATCTATATTCTTCAAATAGTAGATCAAAGCTTAAGATAACTTTCTAACAACCATAAGCCTATATTTAAGCATCCAGGTTTAATTTTTATTCATAAAAACTATACTCTATATAGCAATTACAATTTTTAATAGAGTAGGGCCTATTTTATTTTAAAATTAAAATGATAAGCCTAGTTGTAACACTATTTACTAAAATTAGACATTATACTCTTAACCTAAGTGTTTAAAATCAAGGAGGGATTAAAACCAAGTTTTACAGATATGTCAGTCTACCTATTTATAAATCTAGATAAGCAAATAAAAACAAATAAAACAAACAAAAACAGAATAGACCTATTTAATTAAGATTTACTTACTAGCTAGGTCACTAGAACTAGCCTAGCCCTAGCCTAGGGGCTAGAACTAGGGTGTCCAGTGAGAATTTTTTTTCTGAAATTTTTTTGGTTTTGACTTATGTAACTTATAGACCTGGATGTTATGAGTAAAATGACACTTCACTTTTTTAATTTGGTCAAGTAATAAAAAAGTTATGAGTATTTTTGTTTTAAAAAGAATGCGTTTTTCCCTATTCTTAATACATTAGAAAGTGAAGCCAATTCCACGTCATTTTTACTTTTTTCTTTAATTAAGTGTAAATAACTTTTTTGTTAGTTAAGCTACTTCTTTGACTTTGGTGTCAATTTTTAGGTAATTTAACTGTGCAATATAATTTGTAACTAAAAAAGTTCTCCTGCTTAGCAGTTTTTTGCTGCAGGATGTTCTGTTAATAAAAAAATGTTTTTTTTATGCTGCCGGAGTCATACTTTTTTTACTTTAAAGTCCCCTTAAAATACTTGTACTATACTTAGACAGACTTTCTTGGTGTCAAACTTTAGATTTCTTTTAGTTCTTTTAGGAAACATAAAAATTGTGCAGTTTAAGTATAGCTGTAGGTGAGGAGAATTTTTTAAGGAAAAATTGTGAATAAGGGTTCAGGAAGGCAAACTGGGTGATAGTGTCTAGTAGACAGTTTTAAGTTAGAATGTCAGGGTTTTTACTTTTTTTAACAAATACAACTGGATGTTATGAGTAAAATGACATATTACTTTTAAAGATATGTTGAATAATAAAAAAGTTATAATAATTTAAAAAAAAAATTCATTGCACTGCTTCTCTCTCTGTATTGTTGTAAATGGGTAATGACATGTATATGGTATAAAAAATGTTTCATAACTTCATAAGTTTCTGTTTCCATATTTTCTGGCTTGTCCTTAATATGCCCTCGCTGAGCAACCTCCCACAGCTGGAAGGCCGACGTGTGGAGGTTTTGTTTGGCTATACCGACGGCGAGGTCTGGGAGCAGGGTGTCGTTGTCCGCCGTGTTCCGGGTACCAATGCAGACATCCTTGAGCAGAAGTTCCAGGTTGTGTTTGACGACCATGGCAGCACAACCTTTGAATATAACTTGTACGAAGACTATTTGAAGGGCGACCTTCATGTCCTGTCAGACGACGAGTAGCTCAACAGAGTTACTGAACTTCTTGAATATTGAGTCTAAACTGAAATGATCAAGTGAGAGTGGATAATGTAGTATAGGTAATTACAATTCCTCAACTAAAAGCAACATTACTATCATATAAGTTGTTTAGATCAACAGCTCATATACATCAATTTCAATTTGGGTCAAAGCAGAGTCAAATAGTCCCCATTAGAAGCTGCGAAATGCCCAGTTTTGTTTTTCCCTATCTCCGCAGTGTATTTCCAAGAAACGTTCTACAGTCTATGGCCAATGGTGCCTTTGCGTTTTGGCCTACATAGAAATCCTTTCTAGACCTGATTTGGGGTGCGTTAGGCTACATTTTAAGCAAATGAAACATTTGTGCTTCAAACAGGCCATCCAATATTTGAAGTTTTACATTTTCCTATGAGATTTTACATGTATTTGATGAAATTTTTGCCCAGCACTTGAGTTTATAGTTAGGACTTTCGCTGAAACTGCTTCATTTGGTTGCCATAACAACTACATAAAGTTTCAGGGGCATGCTTACACCCGATCTTGAAAAACTGACATTCACCAATTTTCATGTACATGACATGCTTGTACATGAAAAAATTTTTTCTTCAAAAAATAGCTCCTAAGGTACTCATACATGTTTACTAGGCTCCAGTGTTGAAAAAATCATGAAAAACAGTTCAGTTTTTATGTAGGACCAATTCTACAAAACCCACTTTCTTTTTTGGATTTTGCCTCAATTTTAAATTTCTGTAAAAATGGCACAACTTTGCCATGCTGTAACTTTTTTTGTATAAAATGAAATCGCTTGATTCTTTTTTTATGTTGTAGATATGTCTTAACTTTCTAAAAAAGTATAAACTCATTGCTGTAGCTTACATACTTACCGATTTACAGACATTTGAAATTATGTCATTTTCATATTTTTTAAAAATCATACATTGAAAAAATAGCTCACTGGACACCCTACTAGAACTAGGTATGTATATATAAATATAATATAATGAAATGCAAAAGACTACAAAAATACTGATCTATGTATGTAACTGAACTGAATTTCTGAATTATTAATGGATTAATGAATTATTAATGGACAACATCACTAGGTCTAGACATGCATTCTGTTTCTATTAAAGCATAGAACAAAGTCATAGGCCTAGGTCTACTCATACTTATAGGCCTGGGAGTAGGAGACAAGCCTAGATATATATATGATATAGATATATATATATAGCATACATTTTATAGTCAGTCTGTCAATTATGTCAAATTTTTTTAATTGATGAGGCAATCTGCTCTTTATTTAAAGCCATGCTATACTCAATCAAAAAGTTATTATGGCTAAAAAAGTAAAAAATAGTGATACTACACTATGAAACAATTTAAGGAATTAAAAATTACGTATTCGGCTAAGTCAAAAGAATGACTTAGCCGAAATGGATCCCGATAAACTGGATAAACTGCAAGAGCGAGAATTCAAACTATAAGGGTCCACTCAAGGACGACTTAAGTGGACCTTAAGTCCCACTATGTTCAGAACTGCGGAAAGAATATTTAAACAAATTCATTTACTGTTGGCTGCCAGAAGAACAACTAAAATAAATACAAATCATTAAAAAAACGTACTATTATGTTAAATATTTTGTGGAAAAAAACAATTCAGACACTTTTCAAAACTGGTCTGTACAGATCTGCAAGAACTGATCTGACAAGATCCAGCAGAGAAATGTGAAAATATACGAAAGTCTTTTTTCTGATATACAGTTGGAAATTTTGTTTTCTCTTTACCTAATAAGTATTTTCTAAAAATCACGAATGTTTTCTACGTACCAAACAATAAAAAATGGCTTGCAAAGATTTGTAAGATCTTGTAAGACAAAAGCAGATACAGATCTGCTAAGAGATTTAAGTAAGAACAGATCTGTTAAGAATGTGTTAACCAAAATTCACAGATCTGCTAAGAAATTTAAGTAAGAACAGATCTGCCAAGAATGAGTAAACAGAACTTCATCTAGGGGGGGGGGGGGTCCATACCTGTCAAGGATGAACGGCAGGGACCAAAGATTGCTGCACTCGGCAAATGGTCGCCTACCAGTGGCCATCTGGTAGACTGTACAGCCGAAAGCCCAGATGTCTGATTCTCTGCTGTACAACACCTGGTCAAACTCTGTCTCCGGGGCTATCAGCTCCGGAGCCATGAAATTCAATGTGCCTTTCGGAGTTGAATTTGCCGACGACGAGATGTGACTCATCGATTGTTCCAGTTTGATTGACAGGCCGAAGTCAATCAGTTTGATTTGATTTGTGTCCTCAATGACAATCATGTTGCTGCAGTTGATGTCTCGATGGAGTACGGGGTGAGGCTGGCGACTGTGCAGGTAGTGAAGGGCTCCGAGTATCTGACAAGTTTTGCAATTTCAAGATTAATAATTATTTAATTTGTAATGGATACTTGAAAGATTTTCATACTACAGTAACTACATGTGCAGCATCTTCTGCTTTTTTACCACCTGCCTCATCTAAAACATCTTCTGCTGTACCACCTGCCTCATCTACAGCATCTTCTGCTGTTCTACCTGCCTCATCTACAGCATCTTCTGCTGTTCCACCTGTCTCATCTACAGCATCTTCTGCTGTACCACCTGCCTCATCTACAGCATCTTCTGCTGTTCCACCTGCCTCATCTACAGCATCTTCTGCTGTTCCACCTGCCTCATCTACAGCATCTTCTGCTGTTCCACCTGTCTCATCTACAGCATCTTCTGCTGTTCTACCTGTCTCATCTACAGCATCTTCTGCTGTTCTACCTGCCTCATCTACAGCATCTTCTGCTGTTCCACCTGTCTCATCTACAGCATCTTCTGCTGTACCACCTGCCTCATCTACAGCATCTTCTGCTGTTCCACCTGTCTCATCTACAGCATCTTCTGCTGTTCCACCTGCCTCATCTATAGCATCTTCTGCTGGTCCACCTGCCTCATCTACAGCGTCTTCTGCTGTTCCACCTGCCTCATCTACAGCATCTTCTGCTGTTCCACCTGTCTCACATACAGCATCCCCTATCGTGCAATATAAAATGTAAATCTTATCTATTGTAGAAAGCACTCACCTGCCTAGTAAAATCTTGAATTTGGCTTTCCTCCAGCGGAAGCCTGTTAAGAAATCTCTCTAAAGAGCGACCCTTCAACAGCTCCATGAACAGGACAACAACTGAAAACTCCGGCTGGCAGATGTGCAAAAACTTGACAATGTTATCGTGCTGCAGTTGGCAGAGATTTCTCTCGCTTTCAATCGATCTGTCAATCTCTTTCTTAGTAGATTCCGGTTGATCGCCAAGCTGCACTGGCAGTCTGATTATCTTGGCTGCGCACCTGACTCCCAAGTCGGTGACAACTTCGTGAACTTCGCCGAAACCGCCTCTACCGAGAAGACGTTCTTTATCCCAGCGTTTAACAAATGGCGCGCATCTATCACTGTAGGGGTAATTTATAGTTTTACGAACGTGTTAGGAACCAATGCAAAGAAAGCTGCTCAGAGAACTGACGAACGAACTAACGAACGAAGTAACTAACTAATTAACTAACTAACTAACTAACTAACTAACTAACTAACTAACTAACTAACTAACTAACTAACTAACTAACTAACTAATTAACTAACTAACTAACTAATTAACTAATTAACTAACTAATTAACTAACTAAGTAACTAATTAACTAACTAACTAACTAACTAACTAACTAACTAACTAACTAACTAACTAACTAACTAACTAACTAACTAACTAACTAACTAACTAACTAACTAACTAACTAACTAACTAACTAACTAGCTAACTAACTATCTGACTGACCGACTAACTAACGAACGAAGTAACTAACTAATTAACTAACTAACTAACTAACTAACTAACTAACTAACTAATCAACTAACTAACTAACTAACTAACTAACTAACTAACTAACTAACTAAATAACTAACTAATTAATTAACTAACTAACTAACTAACTAACTAACTAACTAACTAACTAACTAACTAACTAACTAACTAACTAACTAACTAACTAACTAACTAACTAACTAACTAACTAACTAACTAACTAACTAACTAACTAACTAACTAACTAACTAACTAACTAACTAACTAACTAACTAACTAACTAACTAACTAACTAACTAACTAACTAACTAACTAACTGACTAACTAACTATCAAATAAGTTGAATAACCAACTAACAAACGTATATAAAGGATAAACAAAGGACCAACACTTACTGAACTCGCAGTGGTTCGTCAAAATATGACTTGTCCTTAAAACTGAAGAGTAGAAAATTTGGCGAACAATCTAGTAAAAATTAGGCGGAAAATGCCAACTGTTGCATGCAGGTTTTGCTTCACCTGAGCAGCAAGTCGGCCATCTCCGACCGCCCGTGGGCCTCGGCAATCTCCAGCGCAGTCCTGCCAGTCTCCAATTCGCCCCGTAGTCCAGCAGAATTTGGCCAATTTGGCGCGCAACTGATGTGGGCGCCCTACGAGCTGCCACCATTATCGCAGTGTGGCCTCTGGAGTCTCTGGCGTTAGGTGGCGCCCCGGCCCTGATCAGGGCGGAAACTGCTGCAGTATTTCCGGCGCCAGCTGCCTGATGGAGGCAGGTGAATCCATCTACAGAGGCGCTGGTTGGGTCGCCGCATTGCATCAGCCGCTGCCACAAGGTCTCGTCAGTTAAGCGACAGTTTCCGGCAGCCCGCATTAGTGCCGTCTGGCCCCACCAATTGGGCAGGTCGCAGTTTTCCCAGTTCAAAGCTGTAGATGCTTTCAGAGCCTCAGAATCTGTGCTGTCAACCAACTGGGTCAGGTTCTCGATCGTGACGACTTCCTTCATAGTATAGCATCAGTAGTACTGTATATATTCATAGCACAGGCAGGAGTCGTTAATCCTCGATTAAAATCACGATTCACTCACCGATTCAGTCTGACCGCAGATAGAACCAAGCCCGCCTAGACTGAGTCGCTGCTCGCTGATGCAAAATTCGGTTTTAAAATAAATTTACAAGCTATATTTCAGTTGTCAGAATAAAAAAATATACTTATGAGCGATCCTGATGCTTCTTCAGCCACTCCTACCCGGATGTCTCTTGTGTTTCGAATGGTTGTGCACGTAACATTAACCCATTACCCTGATGCTTCTGCAGGAACTCCAACCCTGATGCTTCTGCATG
This sequence comes from Macrostomum lignano, assembly GCA_002269645.1. Classification (NCBI taxonomy): domain Eukaryota; kingdom Metazoa; phylum Platyhelminthes; family Macrostomidae; genus Macrostomum; species Macrostomum lignano. The sequence goes on from NIVC01001362.1 coordinate 261,826, forward strand.
AACTCCAGCCCTGATGCTTCTGCATGAACTCCAACCCTGATGCTTCTGCAGGAACTCCAACCCTGATGCTTCTGCAGGAACTCCAACCCTGATGCTTCTGCAGGAACTCCAACCCTGATGCTTCTGCAGGAACTCCAACCCTGATGCTTCTGCAGGAACTCCAACCCTGATGCTTCTGCAGGAACTCCAACCCTGATGCTTCTGCAGGAACTCCAACCCTGATGCTTCTCATTAGAGTTACAGGTGGCTCCAGGTAACTCTGGACACCCTAATGCAAATTTCTCTAGTTTCACCCATCAAGCCTCGACAGTGGGCTAGCCGCCACTGCTGGACAGCCTCAGCTAGTCTCTCAAGCATTCAGTCATCACCACGACGCCGTCGGCACCTCCAACAGGTGGCACCTGTGGTATTCTGTGGTCACATCTGTTGCACATCTTCTTAGGTACAATATCGCACAGTAAGTAACTTGTTGGCTACATCGTCCCACAACTTATAGAGAAATTCGCATCAGGGTGTCCATAGTCACCTGGAGCCACCTGTTGAAGGTCCAGAAGCTCCGCCTGGGTAAAGGCCAGTGACCAACGAAGTCAGTTCTGATGCAGACACATGTGTTCGACGTGCTGTTGAAATTTGGAGACTTGGAAAGGCTGCGATGAGGCGCAGTGCTGATTGGCGCACAGGGGTGCAATGAATACACTGGCGCTTATGGAAAAAATCCGACCTTCTGGCAGAATCGTCGAATATCTCAACGGTCTGGAGGGCTGGCGACCTGATTCTTGTTTGAGAAGGAGCGCAACAAAAGTTAGCCCGTTTTCTTGAATTTCGTGTGTCGGTGTTTGCTCCAATACGGCGTAGCAAAAAAATTGTCAGGGGGAATTCGCCCCCCCCCCCTCTTGGTAGTAGTTCTACTGTTAACCATTTGGAAGCCAAAGTCCTGCACTGCAGGCCATACCGAAACGGCTCAAAAACCCAGAGATTGAAAAATGTCTATGGCATCAAAAACCATCTCCCAGTCACTAAAGCAAGTGCCCAGTATGGCCTGCTGTGCAGGTCATGATTAATTTAAAGAAGCCCTGCATTATGCATTTCCGTTATGTTTTCACTCAAATTTTAAATGTGAAATGAGCGAGCACAGTGAAAACATGAGGTGATGCACAAATGTATGGTCGTATTAAATTTTAATCTCTTCGCTACTGACCTACGAGTATTATGACTAGTAGTATTAAACAAATACAAAATTTAACTGCATGGTTCCAAACAAAACAAGGACATGAAAAGAAATGTGTAACAGGGTTCAAGTTAGGAGACGCCAATGCAGGATCGCTCGTGGGACTTCAATGTGTCTCGTGCCAGATCCTGAAGCATGGATCTGGGACAGAGACCAGGATTTCCGGGACAGTGGCTGCAGCAAAATACTGTCTTCTTAGCTGGAACGTCAGGTTTCAAAGAGCACATTCGGCATCGTTTGCTTGGGCGAGCCTGGGCTTCCGTTGCTGGGAGTCTCATTGGTGAATGAATTGGACGGTTAGCCTGCATCAGGGCTGGAACCTGAGTCGGTGGCCGAGCGCGTCCCGGTCCTGAGTTGCGGATCAGCGTCTTGATACTATTCTCTAGGAAAGTCAAAAATTTGGCTGTCCCACCACATTTCTTGTACAGCGTCCAAGCGTTTCGTACAAGCGTGAGAATCAGGTGAAACGCGACTTTCTGGAACCATTTGTAGGACTTACGATTTGGATGGTAGAGATGCACGGACGCATCAAGTCGATCAACACCGCCCATTTTGCGATTGTACTGGATGTACTGGATGTATTAGTAGGGCATTTGCATTGCACAGTATATTATAGTACATTTATGCATACCTCCAATCACCGTGCACCCTCCTGAGCAGAGCCGTCGAGACTGGGCCAGGTCTTTGACCAGGCCTGCTGACTCCCGCTCTGCTGCACCCCCTACTGCCTCGGCTCCGTCTCCCACGCCGCCACACATGCCGGAGCCCCTGTCTCTCTCTATTATACCTCCCCCGCTACTCTATCTCCTATGCGCTCTACCCTATTCATTGTGTACTTTTCCCAATCCCACTCTTTTTTGTCTCTTTTTACACTGTTTTCCTGCGCTGTCCCCCTCTTTTGGTACCTACTTACAGTACTTTGTGCGCTCACCGTCACCCCATCCCTTATCAAACTCCCAAACGGTGACGCAAGTCCTGTGACCCCTCTTTCCTCTCGATGACTCATCAATGACTCATCACCCTCTCTTGTGCAACCTTTTCTCATGCCATTGTTTTCCTCCCCAAATTTCTCATGCGGCACCCACCCCACCTCCGCTTCTATTGTTCTCGTTTTTGATTATTTTGCTCTCCTTTTTGCACCCAATTAGCAGTCCCTAATGTTTACTTTTCTATCCCCTAATTATTAACTATTACTAACCTACTCATTATTCACTCGTTCACCATCATTTCACTCATGGCTTGCTAAGCCTTTCTCCCGGATAAGGAAATTTGGGTAAGCTAATGGCCTCTCCCTGTGCAAAGCCCGCCTGTGTGTGCGTGCTGCGGGTCCGCGTGTGCGGGCAGTAGAGGGAATTAGCGAGTCTTGGCACAGAATGGCAGTAGGAAGGTTGCAACCCCATGCTGACGCGTCCCTTCGCCCTGAGCAATCTAAACTAGAGACAGTACATGTTCACCTCACACCACTCTTAGTAATTGAAGCCGCGAATCAGCCTCGCTCACAGCCACAAAGGATCCCCTGCTGAGAAATCCTCCAGATTGAGCCCAGAGTTCCCGATCATGCCCCAAGCAGAGTCCCTGTACTCGGCTGCATGTGTCTCCCCTGTTAGCCTAAATTCTCTGGTAACAATCCAGGCGGAGCTCTAGCCTCGAGAGGTCTAGAGACACTCGAGAGTAAGATCTACATGTAGGAGCGCCAGGTCACATAGAGTGGTGGCAGCCACTCGGTCATACTATCTATGCACCTTGCACCTTGGCTACAGATGGGGTCCATGTGGGTCCTTGGCCCTCTATGGTCACGAAAGCGCTACTAAATTAAGCTGTCAATCATGTGGGCGGGACAATCTAGTATTGGAGGTCCGTCAGGTCATTGCCGGTCATAGGCAGCCTACGGTCATTGCCCCCTCTGGTCATGCGTTCGTCTTTCAGCAGAGCAGACAGGCGACAAGGGCGGTTACATCACTTAGATCGAGCCAATTGAGATCTGTGCATGTACTTCCAACGTCTTCATCTGTATTTGGGCTTCTGTATATGTACGAGTATATGGGTGGAGCAACTGCATTGTGCAGTGTTGGTTCTGGTTTTAATCACTTCGAGAGCTCTCGACGATCTCGACTCTTGTTGTGAGCGTCGATCTTACGGTTAGTCTCGTACTTAGCAGCAGACAGCTAGCTGCTTGACATTTCAAAAATTTTTACCAAACACATCCTGAGTTGAAATTTGTGGTATATATAGCTTTTTAGCTCGTAAAAACTGCTAAAATTTTGCTGTTCTGTACCATATCATTTTATTGTACATAAGCTACATGTACATGTAGGTCTAAATTCTCGAGCGACGCGGGTGGTGCATGTGTACACTTGCTTGTCGCTGGATTGTCTGTCCCCGGTTTGACTGTCACCGGATCGCCTTGTCACCTGTTCGACCCGGTCCCCATACTAAGTAATCAGCTTTGATTTTCCCTAACTGTATGAGGATTGGTCCAGTACGGTGAACCCCAATATCGTTTGAAAGATCGACGGGGCATGTACTTCCTGGATATTTTTGTTGGCCCGTTACCAAAGAAGAATTGAGCTGAAAGGCAGCCATTTTTAGTTTCCTTGAGTCATTCGATGTTTTTATACATGTAATTATATACTGCGCTCAAATTGACAATGATTAGAAAGAATAGTTACGACATTTGGAAACAACAATTGTTTTTTAGCATAACTATAAGTAAAAGTCTTTTTCTTAGTAAATTAATGCAATATTACACTAAAGTTCGTTTGTCTGTATATCTATATTACTTTTTTGTTATACTTTGCATTTTAAAAATGGCTGACAAAGTGCTTGTTTGTATAAATACGTTTTGGCTAAATCATATAGTATTGGTAACTGATACAGAGCTTATAACAACTACATTTTTAGGTTCCTAAACAAATTCCCTAGCAGAAATGAAAGTTCTGCTGTCTAGTTTTACACCATAGTAGTTATTTTTGTCCAGTATTCGAAATTATTACAGAAAATTCTGGGAAATTACATTAGCTACATATTGTGTAACTTAAATTGGCGCTTTTTTTTACCACCCAGCGATTTGAATTATCATTTTTACTGGCAAACATTTGAAATTGAAGGCATGGATCATACTTTCCAAGAACATTTCATTAGAAAATGGCTGCAAAAGCAAGATTTAATAAGTACTGTCTATTTGATTCCATTTACGCCTTTACACATTGTACTTCTAGTTCTATGTTGATGTCCCAATTTGGGATAAATCCTAAGGCCCAGGCCTAACCAAAGCCCCGACAGGGCTAGGGTCTAGTCTATTACTAAATAGAACTTTATAGCCTAGGTCACATCACAAGTGCAGTGCTGAAGTGCTAGGGTGCAAGCGAGACCTGTTTTTCTGGCAAAAGCCTATCCTAGATTAGATTTGTATATAGGCCTAGGCCTAGGCCTAGCCTAGACTAGACCTACTGAAAAATCAGGCTATTCTATTCTTTAGTCACCCTCTGCCTCTATAAGTCTAAAGTCTATAATAAGTCTCGAATCTGGATAGGCTAGGCTGGGGCTGGCTGTGCAATATATGGTCTAGGCCAATAATTTTTATTCTAGGCCTAGGGTCCAAGTGACAATTATTGAATTAAGTCATGACATGAATGTTTTCTGTTCAGTAGGGACAAGGCCTTGAGTCTAAGGATTATATATTCTTGGATTTAACCTTTGTTAATATTAAGCCATATTTCAGATCTAGTCTAGGTCTAGGACCTAGGTCTAGCTGTCTAGGCCTTGTTCTATTGTTTAAAATTGAAAAAATAGCCTCCCTTACTACTAGTACTAGGCCCTAGTGGCTAGCTGTCAATTATCATATTATATAAAACTACCTTTTTACAATTTAGGGCTATTCTCTATCTTAGTAAGTTTTGGTTTATCTTGGTTGAAGATCATTGATCAACAAAAATTTTGATTTATCACTGCATCTCTATGCTTCAATCATTTGCTCTGAAACTTTTATCAATTCTTGACGCATGTCTTAGCTTTGCAATGACATCTTAGACACATGATTGCCTTTTGTATTTCCCCGAGATATTCGCTTCCAAAATGTGTTTATAAGGGGTGTCAAATGAATTCATTTTTGGTATACTTTGCATTTGTGCCAATGTTTTTTTCCTTTAAGACAGAAAATTTCTGCTTACAAATTTTTTAAGCTGAATATGGTGTCAGAGTAAGGAATGTATCCCAAAACATGAATTCATTTTTTGTATGAATTATTTATTTGAAGGAAAGAATATCTGTTTCTCTTTTTTCAAATAAACATGGTTGTAATGCTGTATACCAAAAATCATATATAATGGTTTTTATACCAGCCATTTATGCCAATCCATTTTCTATTAATTTTTATACAAAGTATTTAATTTTTAAGTTGAGGCTATTTTTTAGACTTACAATAAGATTTCGTATATAAATAACAAAATGGACTGTGGCATTTCAACAAATTTAAACTTTACTATATTTTTGCCACTTTGATTTTTTAATTTTATGTGTTTATCAGTTTATTTGTTCAATTGTTTATTTTATAATAAACCTATATCATAAAAATTTAAGCAAAACAACCTGCTTCCAGCAAATTGATTGCTACCAAAGTAGATCTACTAGCTTAAATTTTCATTGGTATATAAAAACTGTTTAAAATAGTTTATCTTGTATATAGATTAATAAGTCAATATTTGTGCAAATACAGTGCAGTTAATACAGACCATATGACATACATTTTGGCTTCAATAGGGTGACAGTTATTTTTGCAGTCATGACTCGTGATGGCACTTTAAATAAGTTATTAAAATTTCACAATACTTCAGAGCACAGCTTATTGTGATTATACAAAAGCAGTTCCTCATCTTGGTGCCTTAACAACTATATATCATTAAGAGCACCACTGTTGCCATGGAAACTGGCTATGAAGAATTCGTTGCTGGCTCCGGCCATTCAGCCACAGTTGGCGCGTCAACGCGCAGCAAATCCAGCAGCAGTGCCAGACAGAAGCAGCGCCAGCAGCAGCAGCAGTTCGATAAGCTTCAGGCTAAATTGGCCAAACTTGCCAAGCACAAGAAATTGGCTGCCAAGACTGGCGCTCCGGCCGCCACCGCCGCTGCTGCCGCTGCCACTGCTGCCACTTCAAAGAAGAAGAAAAAGCAGCAAAAAGCGGCGGAACAACAGCAACAGCAGCAAGTGCAGAAGCAGCAGCAACAGTCGCGCTTGTCAAAAAAGCAGCAGAAACAATTGAAGGAGCGCCAATCTGGCAGTGGCCGGTCCTCAGGTCGAGCTGAAGCCGCGGCCGCTTATCAGAACGACGACACCCTGTACGACTACGGACCCGAGGCGCAGGTGTTCCTCCGTATGCAGAGCTCTTTCGGCGGCGCCGATGCCTCTGCCGGTGCGACCAGCGTGAAAGAGCGAAAGCAGGCCAAGCCTGCCAAATTGAACAAGGTGATTTACCTGTTTTACTGTATTTTAAGCATCAGAACCACACAATGCGTAAATAGAAAAATCTTCACCCTATCATTTACACTTCTGAGGCAAGAGAGGACAAAGAAGAGAGAGGGATTCGGAGAATGAGCTAAAAAGAGTCAAACCTTGAGCAGGCCGGATTGATATTGTCTAGTTTTAAAGAACCCGAGGGCCGGATAAAGAGACTTTAAGAGAGAAAGTTAATATAGATATAGTTAATATAGTTAAAATAAGAGTTAAAAATTAGACAGCATCGAACTTCAAAAGAAAGGGGTAACCAATTTATTAAATTTGCAACCAAAAATACACGCGCAGGCTAAAGTTCGTCAACAGCTCGATAGCGGCCAGGGCTTTGGCTTGCCACAGCAGCAGCAACAGGCCCATCAGTTGCACCAGCATCATCAGCAACAGCGTCATCTTCAACGCCAGCATCATCATCACCAGCTGCAGCAGCAGCATCAGCTCTATCCTAGCGAGCAGAGGAACACCTGCGCTATGAACGCCACCCACCTGAAGAACATGCTGAAGCTGCCCAAGGCGCACCGATGGGTGTTCTACGAATGGTTCTATTCTAACCTAGACCGGCCGCTCTTCCTTGGGCCGAACGATTTTCAAAATTGTCTACGCGAAACTTTCCCGCTATTGCGCACCAGGCGCTTAACCAGAGCACAGTGGTCGCTGATTCGCAAACTGCTTGGCAAACCGCGCCGCTGTTCGCCGGCCTTCTTCGCCGAGGAGCGTCGAGCTTTGCACGAACGGCGCGATAAAATCCGTTCGCTGCAAAGGCGTCGATCCCTTAAAGAAGGCGAAAGTGTTCGGGAATTGCCGGATGATCTGCGAGTGCCAATGCCGCTTATTATTGGCACTAATGTGAGTGCTGTTCTTCGTTTGTTATAATTAATTTCGATACATATCGGTCTAAACTTGACGATAGTAATTAGTGTTTTCGATACATATCTGCTTGAAATAACCGATAGTAATAAAGATTTCAATACATATCGGCTTTAAGAATAACCGATTAGCGGTAAATATCTTTGATAAATATCGGCTTAAGAGTACCGACCAGTGATAAATTTCTTCGATACATATCGGCTTAAATTACCGATTAATAAGTAATAAATATTTTCGATACATATCGGTCAATATTTGCGCAGTCCGATAATTGCTAATAACTGTACTTTTATACATTTTAATTTTCCCTAACTATCACTTTTTCTTTCTCAAACGATATGTATCGAAATCAGCTTTCGATTTATAGATTTTATGCTTCTATGCATTATTTGTCCCCAATGGTAATTTCTAGTTGTGGTCAAGGCTGAACTCTGCAGTTTAGCTCTTTGATACTTGGGTTAAAAGTGTTTTTCAAGAAATTTATCCAAATATTGTAGCTTTTGCGATGCATATCGGTTAGATTTAGAGCTAACAGGCCTAACTGAAATGCCACCCACTTAACCAGGTGGTAGCCAGGGTTCGCTATCCAACCGACGGTCTCTACGCCGGCGTTGTTGACGCAATTGACGGCTACAATCATTGCTACCGGGTCACTTTTGTCAAGCAGCCGCTAGGGACCCGGTCCATACCAGACTATGAGGTTCGCTCGATCATGGAACAGGAGAGCATTCCCTTGGCCTCCTACAAGACCAACCACCAGCCGTCTAGGGCGCTGTTCACCCCGGCCAGGCTGCTGGCTCAATCGTCCGCTAACAGCGCGTCCGCTTCCGGTCATCGAATTGGCGGCGTCGGCGACATTGGCGAGGTCACCCCAGGCGGCGTTGTGAAGCTCGGCGGCCTGACGAGCGCGGCCGCCGCAGAGATGCCGCCGCTGGTTGTGTCCAGCGTGACCCGATCGGCTCAGATGCTCGGCTTGAACGAGGAGGACTCGTTTAGCGGCTACGCTATTCGGTTTCTGCTGGTGAGTCAAATGAAGCTTTGTAATTTTTGTGCTTAAGTACATTCTAGGAAGGTCGCTAAAGTACATGAATTCTGGGATGGTCTCTAAAGTGCATTCTGGAAGGTCGCTAAGAGTGCATTCTGGAAGGTCGCTAAGAGTGCATTCTGGAAGGTCGCTAAGAGTGCATTCTGGAAGGTCGCTAAGAGTGCATTCTGGAAGGTCGCTAAGAGTGCATTCTGGAAGGTCGCTAAGAGTGCATTCTGGAAGGTCGCTAAGAGTGCATTCTGGAAGGTCGCTAAGAGTGCATTCTGGGAGGTCGATAAAGTGCATTCTAGGAGGGTCGCTAAAGTGATCTAGTTATTAACCGTTTCTCTTAAAGTACATTCTAAAATACTCGTGTCAGTGCGCAGGCCGTAGATGCGTAATAAACATTCGTTCTTTTACATCTCCTTGCAGGTGCTTACCCGCCTGATGAAGATGGTAGAGCGCAAGAAACGCTGCCTAGACGATCTGCGCCAGCTAAACGATCAAGCCGAACTGTTGGTCACCTCGGCTAGACCAGCCAGTCTGCAGCTCGTGCACGACTACTCGGCCTGTCTGCTGGGTTTGCGCCGGCTCAATACGGAACTGCGGCCACATTTAACCAGCGCCGCCCAGCTGGCCGGCGAGCTCGGCCACGAGCGCGGCCTGCCGCCCGATCCGGCGGTCGAACTGAAATCCAAAGCCGGCGAATTGGCCGTGTCGGCTGTTAGCCGGGCCGAGACTCGCCTGGCTGGCGGGCCGTTGCGCAATTTGAAGAGCGCCGATTTGGTTACGCAACTGGTGACGCTGCTTGCTCTACTGCGTCGGGTTGCCGAGCGGCGTCCGGAGGAGCAGGTAACTAATTGTTTAAACGGCCCTTTTTTGAGGCAACATCTTGAATATGCGTTCTTACGGCTCTTGTGACACCCAATAAACTCGAATATTTGAGGTATTGGTATTAACTAACCACGCTCGACGAATGACAGGAGATCAAATTTTCTGTCGATTGCATACATCGGTCTATCGAGACAGGGGTGTCCACCAAGAGACCAGGGGTGTCCATCAAGAGACCAGGGGTGTCCACCAAGAGACAGGGGTGTCCACCAAGCGACAGGGGCGCTCACCAAGATACAGTGGCGCTCACCAAGAGACAGGGGGCGCTCACCAAGAGACAGGTGGCGCTCACCAAGAAACAGGGGCGCTCACCAAGAAACAGGGGCGCTCACCAAGAGACATAGGGCGCTCACCAAGAGACAGGGGGCGCTCACCAAGAAACAGGGGGCGCTCACCAAGAGACAGGGGCGCTCACCAAGAGACAGGGGCGCTCACCAAGAGACAGGGGGCGCTCACCAAGAGACAGGGGCGCTCACCAAGAGACAGGGGGCGCTCACCAAGAGACAGGGCGCTCACCAAGAGACAGGGGCGCTCACCAAGAGACAGGGGGCGCTCACCAAGAGACAGGGGCGCTCACCAAGATACAGGGGCGCTGACCAAGATACAGGGGGCGCTCACCAAGAGACATAGGGCGCTCACCAAGAGACATAGGGCGCTCACCAAGAGACATAGGGCGCTCACCAAGAGACAGGGGTGTCCACCAAGAGACGGGCGCTCACCAAGATACAGGGGCGCTCAGCAAGAGACGGGCGCCAACCGAGACACCAAATATTGGCGCCTCTTAAGTTTTGCCCCTTTGTAATTTAGTATGTAAAATTTGAGTCTGTTTTTCTCTAGGTTAAAATCGAGAATTCGAGAATTGTAGAATTGCCAGTGCCCATTTGATACAAACTATTTGTCTCTTTCCCACAGGACTACGGGCCCGTCCGCTCTTTACTAGCCGAGGTGAAGGCCTCGCTGCACTCTGGCAACGTGAGCTTCTTTGAGAACACCGTGGAAGTTCATCTGCAAGCTGTGCTGGCTCGCCTAGACGAGGGCGCCCCGTTGCATCCGTTCCATCTTCGAGCGGCGTCAAACTACTTCTGAATTATATTTTACGATTACTACTACCACTATTACTTCAAGTAGTCTCGTTTGGGTTTTTAGTCGCTGTAACTTAATTCTCTGAAATTCTATATTTTCCAATTTAATTGTAATACAGCTGAGTATTGGATTCTAAGGATTCCAATATTTTATTCTGCTCCGAAACATTGTAAGTACTTGTTTCTCTGTTTTTCTTTTTTTGCTTGTGTCCAAAATATTTATAATCCCCTTTCTTTATTTTAAGTTTTGCTCGTGCTATCGATGTTACTTGTACACTAACTAAAAACTAGTAGGCAAAATAGTTCGTCAGACTTTTTAACGTACCGATTCAGACTTTTTCGGTGTTTTTGATACCGATATGTATCGAAAGCATGTTTCGCTGGATTACATACTAATTGTCAAATGCCGATATGTATCGAATGATGCATAAAATTGAGTTAATGGTTTTTTAAATAATTACCTGCAACTTTGTTAAGTGTAATGCCGATATGTATCGAAAGTTTAAAAATAAAAAAGCAAAATTTGTAGTAAATGCTCTTGGCCTTGCGCGTTTGGTAAATTTCAATCTGTTACATGTCTATTGTATATTCTTTAATTTTCTGTCTCCCTGTCAATGCTGTTTAATCCTCAGTTTGTCTCTTTGCCACATAGCCATCATATTTTGTTTATATAAGCCTGAAAAACTAAACTGAAAAAATCGTGCACTTTGCGCTACTCTGCGCAAATTTTTCTCTGTCTGCTTCATTTCTAATTGTGGCATTTCGTCCCAGCTCGTACTCGGCCCTCTTTGCTTATCTGTCTTTTCCCTTAATCCTTTGTCACTGCGTCATTTTATATCATACAGTTTGAACAGCAATTTTTATTATATATGTATCTATGTAATCTATGTACAGCCGTAGCTATTCATTAAATTCGTTCTCAATTGTGTTGTACTTGTTTTACGGCTAAATAATAACAGCACAATAAGTAATTTTCTTCCTACTACTAGTAGTATAAGTGGCTATGCGATTGCTTTTGTTCGGAACTTTGCTACAGTTATCTAAGCTGATAAGACATTAACGAAAATCAACCGATTTGTGTGAATAAATGGACTAAAATTATATATCAGGCTAAAATTGTACCATTAGTAGTCTGGTGTGCATATGATCGGGATTTTCTATTTTTATCCGAAAATATATTCAAGTCCGAAAAGAAGAGGCAGTGCCGGAGCCCTCTGTTGGCTTGGGTCTGTTTCTTTAAGTGTTAACTAAGTTGATTCAAATTTTCATGGTGAATCGCCAATTAGCAGCAAAATATATCAGCCTTTACCAAGACTTCATTTTTTTATCAGTAAGCTACTCAGTACTCTGTAAGTCCAGGCATGAAGACAGCGTTAGTGTGAATTTTATTCACAGACATTAATAACGACGAATGGAAAGGACTTACTTTGGGTCCTCGTCCTGGGAGTCCTCTTTTTAAAGCAAATAGGAGTATTTGAAATGTGGGCATAAAATGCTTTCTATCATCTGATCTCTACATCTACAGTGAAGTTTGGGCGTATTAAATAATGGTACAGTACAGATATTCAAGTTTAGTTTTTGTCCTGTCCTTGTGTTTTGACTAGGCTTGACTTAGGATGACTTAGCATGGAAACACTGACTTCGGACTCCTTTTTTCTATTGTATTGTAAGTTGTAGACACCTTTTTATTTTCTCTCTGAATCTTGGGTATAAAGTAAAGATCTTCTTCACATTTGACTAAGCGGCTCAGTGGTCTAGGGGTATGATTCTCGCTTTGGGTGCGAGAGGTCCCGGGTTCAAATCCCGGCTGAGCCCATGTTTTTGTTTTCCTCTCCTACTTAACTTTTTTCATCTTTGTCAAATATTTCTTTAAGTATATTTATTAGGAAGCAGAAAAATATCTAATTCCAAATAGCATTTCTGATTTCGGTTCTGGCGAACTTGTCAGAAATTGTACATTAATACTTAACTTGTACATTATACAAGTGCTATCCATTCTACACTACTTACTATTGGCTTATCATTTAATGGCTCTTTCAGTACTAAATTGTAGGTTTTATCTACTTTTTAGCTACATGAAATTGAATTTTTAACTTAACGATACTTAAGATTCAAGATGAATGTAAACATAACTTTATATTAACTTTCGGCCAAAAAGTTTCTAACTAAAAAAGGTGAGCGTTATTATTCTTAGTATAACTTATTGCTACCCCGAAGCCAAAAGTATAACGCCCCCGGGTGGGCTCGAACCACCAACCTTTCGGTTAACAGCCGAACGCGCTAGCCGATTGCGCCACGGAGGCGTTACTTAGAGCATCAAAATTAGAGTATAAATACCTAAAGACTTATGGGCCGTGGAATTTAGGAAAGAGCCATCATGAAAAACACGCGTGACATGTCCCACTGTACCCAACCCTTATCGTCCTTGGCTAGCCAATGAGCTGTCTGTCTCTCGTTTAGAGGACGCTAGCACTGTAATTGTACTTGGCGCCAATGTACAGACACCAAGAAAATGTGTCATGTGCGACAGGCCGCCTTTTTCGTGGAGTTCAATGACCAGTCTATAAAACACAGCAATGCAAGGCCGAATTCTTCAGAAAAATTTGCTTATTGCAGTTCCAGTGCACTGTTACTCAATTACAGCCCAAGCAATTTCAAAGCCTCCAGCCGTTGTGAATGTTCAAAATATTGGCCAGGTTGGTCAAATCATCAGCAGTGAAAGTGTCGGCACAAAGCAGTACACGAAGTCTCTTCAAGAAGCAGCAGCAACAGCAGACTGTGAGCTGCCACCAGCCCGCTTGTGGTCGTCAGGCGTTTAATTCGGTCAGCTTCGCTAAAAAGCGAATCAACTCGAGAGCGAAATTTTGCGGCTCCTGACTTTTTCATTGAAAGTTCGATTTGAATCTAACCGCATAAATCAATTAATTCATTCAATTGATTGATCAAGCAAATGGCTCACAAGCAACAGCGTCGACAGGTCATCAAGGACGACGACACTGTTGCCGACAGCGGCTCCGTGGACACCAACACCAAGAGGAGACGCCGCGACCAGTTGGACTCGGAGGTCTCCTCAGTTGACTCGGGCTACGAAGACGCCGCCTTGTCGCCAAGTTCCAGCAGTTCAACGTCGAGCTCGGAGGCTCAAACCGATGTTGCCAGTGCCATCGGCGGCGACTGGTGCTGGGGTCAATTCGGGTCACGACAGGCCTTTGTGGAGCTGCACCTCTGCTGACTAAGTTTTCTTCGATTCGAAACACCCAATCGATAAAACTATGCAATCGAAGTCGATAAAATTGGATTGATAATGCCAATAATGATGATGATTATTAATTTTGAAATTAAGACTTGCATCACAAAAACATTTTTTTAATTCATCCGTAAATGTAAAAATTCTAGCCTATAGTAGACTAGAATCCAATTTTGTTGTTTTTTACAAGTCTAATTCATCATAATACTGTGTAAATTTATAAAAATTGCTCCATTCATTGATTATGCAAGTTCTTAAAATTGTCCCTTTATAAAATTGTTTGGTTAATTGATATTATACTCTAGCAGATCTATAAATAGGTCTGCATATGTTGTTCAATATTTAAGACACCATTATTTTTTCTGTTATCTAATCTATACTTTAAAATGAAAAAGCTGTTATATTCTAAATACTCTCTTATCAGTAGCCAAATTAATCATAGCACTGGCCCATAGTAAAACAATACTGGTGTTCTAATCTAAATTCACAAAATGGCAAATTGTTTTTATTAAACTGTTTAAATTAGCCAAATACTGTAGTGCACTCTGTAGCTAACTTAGCTAGGCCCTAGAAAGTTTTATACTGTATAAGTAAATTGGGAATTAACCTAGGTACAAAAACAGTGAACATTGTAAAAATTAAATTCGAGTATTTTTATCAGTGCTTTTTTATTTTTTTATTTTAGATAAAACCTCGTTTGGATTGGGCGCCATTTATGACTGGGTTGAGCGCCGTTTAAAGACAGGATTGGGTGCCATTTTAGAAAGACAGGATTGAGCGCCGTTTTAAGATAAGATTGGGCTTCATTTTAAGACTGGTGACTAAGTTGAGCGCCATTTTAAGACAGGATTGAGCGCCGTTTTAAGACAGGGTTGGGCGCCATTCTTAGACAGGACAGGATTGAGCGCCGTTTTAAGACAGGGTTGGGCGCCATTCTTAGACAGGACAGGATTGAGCGCCGTTTTAAGACTGATTTTAGCTTTGAGTCCAATGCTACAAAGACAGGATGGGAGTGCGCGCTTTGCTAGTTATCTGAGACTATTCAGATATACTATACTTGTATACTGTATACTCGTATGTGAAGGCGAAAATTTGCCACGTCACGTGGGGTGAACAGCTGTGCAGTGTAAAGTGTGCATGCATGTTTGTATACATGTACATGTGCCCCTAATGTTTTCTGATTACAGTATGGGCCAAGTCGTGTTTTCAAACCATATGCTTGATTAATCATCACCCACAGCTGCAGCACAGAAAATGTGAAGCTACATGCACATGTGATATACTACTATAGGTGGGCTCACTTATTGACGCGATGGCTAATAATGTTATGAACTTGTTTTCAAAGGCTTCTTGTTTTTATTGCAACAGCTGAGCTGGGTACAATTAAATCACGTTGCAAAAATTTAATCAAAGAAGCAGGCTATAGGGGTTAGTTTAACCAATTACATATGTAGTGGCGCCAACAGCGTCAAACCAATTTATGGCGCTGCCAACAGTGTCAAACCAATCTGTGGCGCTGCCAACAGTGTCAAACCAATTTGTGGCGCTGCCAACAGTGTCAAACCAATTTATGGCGCTGCCAACAGTGTCAAACCAATTTATGGCGCTGCCAACAGTGTCACACCAATCTGTGGCGCTGCCAACAGTGTCAAACCAATCTGTGGCGCTGCCAACAGTGTCAAACCAATCTGTGGCGCTGCCAACAGTGTCAAACCAATCTGTGGCGCTGCCAACAGTGTCAAACCAATCTGTGGCGCTGCCAACAGTGTCACACCAATCTGTGGCGCTGCCAACAGTGTCACACCAATCTGTGGCGCTGCCAACAGTGTCAAACCAATCTGTGGCGCTGCCAACAGTGTCAAACCAATCTGTGGCGCTGCCAACAGTGTCAAACCAATTTGTGGCGCTGCCAACAGTGTCACACCAATTTGTGGCGCTGCCAACAGTGTCAAACCAATCTGTGGCGCTGCCAACAGTGTCAAACCAATCTGTGGCGCTGCCAACAGTGTCAAACCAATCTGTGGCGCTGCCAACAGTGTCACACCAATCTGTGGCGCTGCCAACAGTGTCAAACCAATCTGTGGCGCTGCCAACAGTGTCACACCAATCTGTGGCGCTGCCAACAGTGTCAAACCAATCTGTGGCGCTGCCAACAGTGTCAAACCAATCTGTGGCGCTGCCAACAGTGTCACACCAATCTGTGGCGCTGCCAACAGTGTCAAACCAATCTGTGGCGCTGCCAACAGTGTCAAACCAATCTGTGGCGCTGCCAACAGTGTCAAACCAATCTGTGGCGCTGCCAACAGTGTCAAACCAATCTGTGGCGCTGCCAACAGTGTCAAACCAATTTGTGGCGCTGCCAACAGTGTCAAACCAATTTGTGGCGCTGCCAACAGTGTCAAACCAATCTGTGGCGCTGCCAACAGTGTCAAACCAATCTGTGGCGCTGCCAACAGTGTCAAACCAATTTGTGGCGCTGCCAACAGTGTCAAACCAATCTGTGGCGCTGCCAACAGTGTCAAACCAATCTGTGGCGCTGCCAACAGTGTCAAACCAATTTGTGGCGCTGCCAACAGTGTCAAACCAATTTGTGGCGCTGCCAACAGTGTCAAACCAATCTGTGGCGCTGCCAACAGTGTCAAACCAATCTGTGGCGCTGCCAACAGTGTCAAACCAATTTGTGGCGCTGCCAACAGTGTCAAACCAATTTGTGGCGCTGCCAACAGTGTCAAACCAATCTGTGGCGCTGCCAACAGTGTCAAACCAATTTGTGGCGCTGCCAACAGTGTCAAACCAATTTGTGGCGCTGCCAACAGTGTCAAACCAATCTGTGGCGCTGCCAACAGTGTCAAACCAATTTGTGGCGCTGCCAACAGTGTCAAACCAATTTGTGGCGCTGCCAACAGTGTCACACCAATCTGTGGCGCTGCCAACAGTGTCAAACCAATCTGTGGCGCTGCCAACAGTGTCAAACCAATCTGTGGCGCTGCCAACAGTGTCAAACCAATCTGTGGCGCTGCCAACAGTGTCAAACCAATCTGTGGCGCTGCCAACAGTGTCAAACCAATCTGTGGCGCTGCCAACAGTGTCACACCAATCTGTGGCGCTGCCAACAGTGTCAAACCAATCTGTGGCGCTGCCAACAGTGTCAAACCAATCTGTGGCGCTGCCAACAGTGTCACACCAATCTGTGGCGCTGCCAACAGTGTCAAACCAATCTGTGGCGCTGCCAACAGTGTCAAACCAATCTGTGGCGCTGCCAACAGTGTCAAACCAATCTGTGGCGCTGCCAACAGTGTCAAACCAATCTGTGGCGCTGCCAACAGTGTCAAACCAATCTGTGGCGCTGCCAACAGTGTCAAACCAATCTGTGGCGCTGCCAACAGTGTCAAACCAATCTGTGGCGCTGCCAACAGTGTCAAACCAATTTGTGGCGCTGCCAACAGTGTCACACCAATCTGTGGCGCTGCCAACAGTGTCACACCAATCTGTGGCGCTGCCAACAGTGTCAAACCAATCTGTGGCGCTGCCAACAGTGTCAAACCAATCTGTGGCGCTGCCAACAGTGTCAAACCAATCTGTGGCGCTGCCAACAGTGTCAAACCAATCTGTGGCGCTGCCAACAGTGTCACACCAATCTGTGGCGCTGCCAACAGTGTCACACCAATCTGTGGCGCTGCCAACAGTGTCAAACCAATCTGTGGCGCTGCCAACAGTGTCAAACCAATCTGTGGCGCTGCCAACAGTGTCAAACCAATCTGTGGCGCTGCCAACAGTGTCAAACCAATCTGTGGCGCTGCCAACAGTGTCACACCAATCTGTGGCGCTGCCAACAGTGTCACACCAATCTGTGGCGCTGCCAACAGTGTCAAACCAATCTGTGGCGCTGCCAACAGTGTCAAACCAATCTGTGGCGCTGCCAACAGTGTCAAACCAATCTGTGGCGCTGCCAACAGTGTCAAACCAATCTGTGGCGCTGTCAACAGTGTCACACCAATCTGTGGCGCTGCCAACAGTGTCACACCAATCTGTGGCGCTGCCAACAGTGTCAAACCAATCTGTGGCGCTGCCAACAGTGTCCAACCAATTTGTGGAGCCAATACTTAAAGTAACTATACATGTATAACCATGCAGTTTGTGGCGCCAATAAGTATCTATATAACCAATTTGTGGCGCCAAATAAAATGTCTATAACCAATTTGTGGCGCCAATAAAATGTCTATAACCAATTTGTGGCGCCAATAAAATTATCTTCAGATTAAGACGTAATCGTGCTATTCTACTACTGCATTAAGTCAGTAGTATAAATTGTCAATAGAAAAAAAATAATTAAGAACCGAAAAATTATCTTACATTATTTTTTGCTTCACAATTTTTTCAAGTTTACAAGTCTTTGATCGCATCATTACTTGTCCTGTAGAGAAACTCAAAACTTCCAACCAGAGTTGATTGCTCTGGTAAGTTTAGAATCGATTTGTTTAACAACACACAACGCAGAATTCAATCAGCAAAAAACCCGACACGATGGCAGATGGGCATTAAGAAACTTCCTAATCGTGGCTGTTGCAGATGGGCAGTTTGTCAGCTCCACAGCTCGCAGCTGTCGCATTCGAATCAGGTGACAAAAGCCGTCGCCACTGATTCGACTGTTTCCTAGAAAATTTACGCGAAAGGTTTAATTTGTTATAATTATAGCGAGAAAATTTAAATTGAAAATGAACTAGGTGCATTTCTTAGAAAACTCTGTTTCAATCATGAAGTTTCGGAGTATGATATATTTTTAGCACTAAAATTTGGATATAAGTCTTACCAGCCACGGACAAAAAACTCAATGTACGAAGGTTAAGAATGTGCCGAATTGAGGTGTCACTGAGACTCGAGCACCAGCGTAGGCACAGACTGCGAAGTTTCGGCATTGTTGACAGGTAGCCAACGCCGATGTCCGATATGCTGCTGCACCTGCGGGTGGGGTGTACTGGTTGACCCATTGTGTGTCTCTCACATTCCCTTTACCCTCCCCCCTCTGCCCTCATCTCTCTGCCCTCCTACCTCTACCCTCCTCCCTCTACCCTCCTCTCTCTACCCTCCTCTCTCTGCCCTCATCCCTCTACCCTCCTCTCTCTACCCTCCTCCCTCTACCCTCCTCTCTCTACCCTCCTCTCTCTGCCCTCCTCTCTCTAACCTCCTCTCTCTACCCTCCTCTCTCTGCCCTCCTCCCTCTACCCTCCTCTCTCTACCCTTCTCTCTCTACCCTTCTCTCTCTACCCTCTCTCTGCCCTCCTCTCTCTACCCTCCTCCCTCTACCCTCCTCTCTCTGCCCTCCTCTCTCTACCCTCCTCCTTCTACCCTCCTCTCTCTACCCTCCTCTCTCTACCCTTCTCTCTCTACCCTCTCTCTGCCCTCCTCTCTCTACCCTCCTCTCTCTACCCTCCTCCCTCTACCCTCCTCCCTCTACCCTCCTCTCTCTACCCTCCTCTCTCTACCCTCCTCCCTCTACCCTCCTCCCTCTACCCTCCTCCCTCTACCCTCCTCTCTCTACCCTCCTCTCTCTACCCTCCTCTCTCTACCCTCCTGCCTCTACCCTCCTCCCTCTACCCTCCTCTCTCTACCCTCCTTTCCTCTACACTCCTCTCTCTGCCCTCCTCCCTCTAACCTCACTCCTCTCCCCAGCCGCACACCTCTTCTCAATGCTAAACTCAATAAAAGTGCACGCTCGAAGAGACGCGCGACAAGCGCTCATGTCATGTTCTCTTTCTAACCATCGAATTCAATGTGGTTAACAGAAACTGCTACCGCGGCTCTTAGCCTTATTGGCTAAACATTTTTGGTCTATATCGACCGCCATAGCCCATATGTCGTTCTTATACGCTCGTAGAGAGTATAGAGCAGTGTAGTATTATATCAAATAGCAGTAGTTCTTACTGTAAAGTTGCGTGCAACATCAGCGCTTTTTCAACAAGAAAATAAGAAGGAAGTTTGAGGAAATGTGCCTCCCCTCTGTTGAAGCGATAATTCGAAACATCGGATCAATATCCACTATAGGGAAGGGCTCAGAGAACTAAACATGGAGTTGGAAAAGGTCGAGTAGTGTGAGACACAAGTCTAGGACCGTGTACTTATATCTGCTGAGAGTTCTTAGACCGACAGCTTTGACACTATTTCCGGCCAAATAGATCCTGTCACTCCCCCATAAATCAAATCACTCTGTCACTCTTCCATAGATCAAATCACTCTGTCACTCTCCCATAAATCAAATCACTCTGTCACTCTTCCATAGATCAAATCACTCTGTCACTCTCCCATAAATCAAATCACTCTGTCACTCTCCTATAGATCAAATTATTCTCTCACTCTCCCATAGATCAAATAATTCTCTCACTCTCCCATTGATCAAATAATTCTCTCACTCTCCCATAGATCAAATGATTCTGTCACTCTCCCATAGGTCAAATGATTCTCTCACTCTCCCATAGGTCAAATGATTCTGTCACTCTCCCATAGGTTAAATGATTCTGTCACTCTCCCATAGGTCAAATGATTCTGTCACTCTCCCATAGGTCAAATGATTCTGTCACTCTCCCATAGGTCAAATGATTCTGTCACTCTCCCATAGGTCAAATGATTCTGTCACTCTCCCATAGGTTAAATGATTCTGTCACTCTCCCATAGGTCAAATGATTCTGTCACTCTCCCATAGGCCAAATGATTCTGTCACTCTCCCATAGGTCAAATGATTCTGTCACTCTCCCATAGGTCAAATGATTCTCTCACTCTCCCATAGGTCAAATGATTCTGTCACTCTCCCATAGGTTAAATGATTCTGTCACTCTCCCATAGGTCAAATGATTCTGTCACTCTCCCATAGGTCAAATGATTCTGTCACTCTCCCATAGGTCAAATGATTCTGTCACTCTCCCATAGGTCAAATGATTCTGTCACTCTCCCATAGGTTAAATGATTCTGTCACTCTCCCATAGGTCAAATGATTCTGTCACTCTCCCATAGGCCAAATGATTCTGTCACTCTCCCATAGGTCAAATGATTCTGTCACTCTCCCATAGGTCAAATGATTCTGTCACTCTCCCATAGGTTAAATGATTCTGTCACTCTCCCATAGGTCAAATGATTCTGTCACTCTCCCATAGGTCAAATGATTCTGTCACTCTCCCATAGGTCAAATGATTCTGTCAATCTCCCATAGGTCAAATGATTCTCATCACTCTCCCATGGATCAAAAAATTCTCTCACTCTCCCATAGGTCAAATGATTCTCATCACTCTCCCATAGGTCAAATGATTCTGTCACTCTCCCATAGGTTAAATGATTCTGTCACTCTCCCATAGGACAAATGATTCTGTCACTCTCCCATAGGTCAAATGATTCTGTCACTCTCCCATAGGTCAAATGATTCTGTCACTCTCCCATAGGTCAAATGATTCTGTCACTCTCCCATAGGTCAAATGATTCTGTCACTCTCCCATAGGTCAAATGATTCTGTCACCCACTCATCATGGCAGTTTGCAGATCCTGCAGTTCCACAGCTGCATTCAAGGCTTATCTGCGTCAACATCAGCCTGTCTTATCAGTATTTTTCTGTAATCCAGTGCTTGCAAGTTCCGGAATCCAGAACTTTAAATTTGACTTTTATTCCGAAAAAGTCTCTACAATATTTATATTCTGGCCTTTTAAGTAGGATATCGAATCTTATTAGGTTTAAACAGCTGTATTCTACTAATGATTTCATTAATAGATGATATTATTTAAGAACCTAAAGTGGACACTTCTAGACTTTCACAGTATTTTTTCGGACACCCAATGCTAATTTCGGACACCCTTTCGTTGAGTTCGGGCAACCTTATCCATGATATCGTATCTAGTTCCCATCTCGGCCACCCTGTTCCCCATCTCGGCCACAAAGCTGTTCCCCATCTCGGCCACCTATAGCTGTTCCCAATCTCGGCCACCCAGCTGTTCCCCATCTCGGCCACCCAGCTGTTCCCCATCTCGGCCATCCTGTTACCAATCTCGGCCACCCAGCTGTTCCCCATCTCGGCCACCCAGCTGTTCCCCATCTCGGCCATCCTGTTACCAATCTCGGCCACCTAGCTGTTCCCCATCTCGGCCACCCTGTTCCCTATCTCGGCCACCCAGCTGTTCCCCATCTCGGCCACCCTGTTCCCCATCTCGGCCACCCTGTTCCCCATCTCAACCACCCAGCTGTTACCCATTTCGGCCACCCAGCTGTTCCCCATCTCGGCCACCCTGTTACCAATCTCAGCCACCCTGTTCCCCATCTCGCTTGGAAACACTACTATAAACTCGGACACGCTCTTCCCAATCTCGGACACCCTACTAAAAGCTCGGACACTCAATCTATGACCTAGACACTTTACCCATAAGCTCTCGGACTCGGTCTCGGATATAGTTTCGTATATCAGCTATATTGAGCACCAGAATTTTGGCCACAAACCCGGACGCTGACTCACCTGTCCAGCTGCAGCACCTCGAGCTGGCAGAGGTCGCAGGCGATGCACTCAAGAGACACATCCGTGATCCGGGCGCACCAGCTCAGGTCCAGCTCTCTCAGCTGTTTCATCCGCTCGCCAATGGCATCGATGGCATCGTCGGTGATCTTGGAGCAGCCGCTGAGTGACAGGCGCTGAAGCCAAGCCAGGTTGGCAGCTAGCAGGACAACGCCTTGACTGGTCACCTCCCAGCAGCTGTTCAGAGCGAGGCCGCGGAGGCATTCAGCGGCGGGCTGATCGAACAGAGGCATCAGGCAGGCGTCTGTCACGTGATAGGCCTGGAAGTGCATGGGAATGGGAAGGTAGTGCTGCTTCACCATGGCAACCAGGTGCTTCGGTTGGTGATTGATTGGAGTTTAGCTGAGTGAAAGTTTAGAATCACTTATGAAACTCCCAAAGAAACTCAGCATCTCACGTACCTAAACACTCAGCATGTTGCCTAAACACTCAGCATGTTGCCTAAACACTCAGCATGTTGCCTAAACACCCAGCATGTTGCCTAAACACTCAGCATGTTGCCTAAACACTCAGCATGTTGCCTAAACACTCAGCATGTTGCCTAAACACTCAGCATGTTGCCTAAACACTCAGCATGTTGCCTAAACACTCAGCATGTTGCCTAAACACCGAGCATGTTGCCTAAACACTCAGCATGTTGCCTAAACACTCAGCATGTTGCCTAAACACTCAGCATGTTGCCTAAACACCGAGCATGTTGCCTAAACACTCAGCATGTTGCCTAAACACTCAGCATGTTGCCTAAACACCGAGCATGTTGCCTAAACACTCAGCATGTTGCCTAAACACTCAGCATGTTGCCTAAACACTCAGCATGTTGCCTAAACACTCAGCATGTTGCCTAAACACTCAGCATGTTGCCTAAACACCCAGCATGTTGCCTAAACACCCAGAATATTACCTAAACACCCAGAATATTACCTAAACACCCAGAATGTTACCTAAGCACCCAGCATGTTGCCTAAACACCCAGAATGTTACCTAAGCACCCAGCATGTTGCCTAAACACCCAGCATGTTACCTAAACACCCAGAATATTACCTAAACACCCAGAATGTTACCTAAACACCCAGCATGTTGCCTAAACACCCAGCATGTTACCTAAACACCCAGAATATTACCTAAACACCCAGAATGTTACCTAAGCACCCAGCATGTTACCTAAACACCCAGCATGTTACCTAAACACCCAGAATATTACCTAAACACCCAGAATGTTACCTAAACACCCAGCATGTTGCCTAAACACCCAGAATGTTACCTAAACACCCAGCATGTTGCCTAAACACCCAGAATGTTACCTAAACACCCAGAATATTACCTAAACACCCAGAATGTTACCTAAACACCCAGCATGTTGCCTAAACACCCAGAAAGCTCCCCAGCAAAATTTCACAGCCTGCCTGTCTACCTGCAGCTCAAAATTCGTCAGTCTGGGCGCGGCTTGCACCGCGGCAGCGACACTCAAGTCGGTGACAGACACGCAGTCGGTCACGTGTAGGCTGGTCAGGCGAGCTGGCAGGCAGCTCCAGAAGCCCAGCTCAGAAATGTCATTGCAAGCGATCAGCCTGAGCGAAGCCACTCCTGGCAGCGAGCCAATTAAAGCAGCCAAGCTCTGATCCGTGATGGTCGAATTGAGCACTGTCAGTTCGACCAGACTGGCTTGAAGTCTGATGCCAAGGCGAGACAGCAGCTCGTCGAGGTGTGCATCGGCGAGGCCTTGGTATTGCGGGGGTTGAGATTAAAAATCGATAGTTGAAAAAGATATTTGCTACATTTATAAACAGTAATTGCCCTGTTGAAGACTAGAAGGGGTTGTAGCCTAGTGGTTAGAGCGTCGGACTCACGATTTGAAGGTCGGGGGTTCGATTCTTGATCCCACTGGAACAATTTGTGTCCTTGAGCAAGGCACTTAACTCTGCATTGCTTCAGTTCACCCAGCTGTAAAATGGGTTGCCAGCATTAGCTGGGGTAATTGAGGGTGTGTGGCGACCCCCCAAGACCTTGGACTGAACAGCCTTCAGATGCAGCCTTCAGATGCACCGCGCAATAGCTGCGGCTGAGATGTCGGTTGCACATTTAGCTCAATTATTGGTACTATTAATCGCCCCAACACTGGTCTGTCAGCATCTTCTGTCAGCAACACAACTTCTATCCCTTCTTCGGAGCGGGGCCGGTCAGCGTTGAACACGTCTGACTCGCGCGCCACACGACCTCTACCTGGCGCTCGATTCCATGAGCATTCATTTGAGGCTTGTGTGCGGTGCGAAAATTGGCCGGGGGGGCTTGTCGTGCAATTAACGCCCTTGGGGGCGCAGAGAGTGTACATGCCTGACCATTAGAAAGTCAGGACCCCTGTACACCCTGTGTGAGCGTGTGTATGAGCGCGTGACTGCGTACAGTATTGGTGGCTTGTTTGTGCCCAGGAGTCAGCGGAATGGGCAGAGTTGCAGTCAGCGCTGGTTGCGGGATGATGTCGGCCAAAGACATTGCACCAGGGTGCCCCTCGGTGCTGGCGCCCTTTGGTGCTGGCGCCCCTTGAAGCTGGCGCCCCTTGGAGCTGGCGCCCCTTGGAGCTGGCGCCCTTTGGTGCTGGCGCCCCTTGAAGCTGGCGCCCCTTGGAGCTGGCGCCCCTTGGAGTTGGCGCCCCTTGGAGCTGGCGCCCCTTAATTGGAGTTGGCGCCCCTTGGAGCTGGCGCCCCTTAATTGGAGTTGGCGCCCCTTAATTGGAGTTGGCGCCCCTTAATTGGAGTTGGCGCCCCTTAATTGGAGTTGGCGCCCCTTAATTGGAGTTGGCGCCCCTTAATTGGAGTTGGCGCCCCTTAATTGGAGTTGGCGCCCCTTGGAGTTGGCGCCCCCTGGAGTTGGCGCCCTTTGGTGCTGGCGCCCCTTCGTGCTGGCGCCCCTTCGTGCTAGGGCATCAAGAAATCCTGCTACGCCCCTGGCGTCATGAGTCATCATTAAGAACCCTCGAACTGCACAAACTCGCCATTGAGTACAACGGATTCGATGCCCCTCTTCAGTGCGCTCTCCGCCAGCAGGTCCAACAATGTCCAGCAGTTCTCCAGCTGTCGGATCGAGACTACCAGGCGCGCCTGCCGCCACACGGACTCCGCTGAGTACAGGGCGTCCCGCCAGGCCCGGCTAACTCGGCAGAAACGGCTGGCATCGTGCAGTGTCACGTGACGAGCCAGCTGACGGGTGAACCACGGCGAAACTGCAATTTCGCCAACTGTTGGCAAACGGCTGGCGGAGTTGGCGCCGGCGAGAGTCTGCCAACGCCTGCTCAAATAGTCTCTGTAGCGATGCTTTGGCTGAAAATGTTCCCTATGATTTTGTTGCTGCTGCTGCTGTTGCAGAGTCTGCAGTCTGCTCTCTCCCGGATGCAAGCGTAGCAAACGTTGCCTGATTGCAGCCACTGGGCCGGCGGAGCTTGCGGAGCTGCTGTTGTTGTTGCTGTTGCTGCTGTTGCTGCTGCTGCTAGAAGCAGCAGATTGACGGCATTGTCTTCTAGGAGAGCCGGAATGACTGCCGCTGCCGCTGCCGCCTCCAGCCGCCGACCCGCCCAGTCTGAAGCTGTTTCTCAGGCTGTTTGAAAGGTCAACGCAAGCTTTGGCCAGGGAGCCCATGTCCATGCTTGGGACTTTATTTATTTATATCTCTCGCTGTCTGCTTCCAGCGCTTGCTGCTTCGATCGCAAAAGAAGCCGCCTGAAACCAACAGATTTATAGGCGCGGAGAAGCTTGCTGATTGGCCGGTAGAAAAAGGAGGTTCAGAGTCTCCCGTGCCGTGCATCTGCATCTGCTTCAGTGCAGCAAGTCAAAGGATACCTATAACAGTGCTCAAACGCGAAGCGAAAGCAGTTCGATATAGTCGGTGCTAATTCCACAGCAATGGGAAGAAGTTCCCATTTTGAGGAGATGCTCAGACACGCGGAATTTTCTCTTCAACCACCTCCTGGGGAATTAAAGAGAGCTTTGCAGTGGCTTCAGAATTGACCGACTCGCATGTGCACCTGCCCATCTCTTCTCAGCTCGAGCACTTTGAGCTCACGAGCGCGCAAAAGATTTATGAGGCACGGCTGCGACTTCGAGGTGCAGGAGCAGCAGCAGCAGATGTTCGGTCCGATTTTCAAGATAAGCCGCTTTTACCCGCTTTGCTCAGCTCCTCACGGCTTGCCCAGAAACTGCAGCTGCGGGCTAAAAAGGATACAACTCTGACGTACTTGTAATTATGAGATGACGCTCAGGGCAGGAGAGCGGACAAAGGAGAAGAAAGATCGACTTAAGGAAGGATTAAAGAAACTTAAGAAAAACTACAGACTGAAAACTGACTGTACAGCCACATTGCGGATGATTTGCGACACCTGAGAGCTAAATAACTATCTGTAAATTTACGGTTTACTTTTGTGGGAATTAGGTATACTATCAATACATATCGGCGCAGGTAAATTCGTGATTTTTTTGTGGAAGGGGTGTCTCATCTTCAGTAAGAATAATAGAATGAGGGCGCCTCATCTTTTGTTTGGAATGAGGGCGCCTCATCTTTTGTTTGGAATGAGGGCGCCTCATCTATTGCTTAGAATGAGGGCGCCTCATCTATTGTTTGGAATGAGGGCGCCTCATCTATTGTTTAGAATGAGGGCGCCTCATCTATTGTTTAGAATGAGGGCGCCTCATCTATTGTTTGGAAAGAAGGCGCCTCATCTATTGTTTAGAATGACGGCGCCTCATCTATTGTTTAGAATGACGGCGCCTCATATTTTGTTTGGAATGAGGGCGCCTCATATTTTGTTTGGAATGAGGGCGCCTCATATTTTGTTTGGAATGAGGGCGCCTCATGTTTTGTTTAGAATGACGGCGCCTCATCTATTGTTTAGAATGACGGCGCCTCATCTATTGTTTGGAAAGAAGGCGCCTCATCTATTGTTTAGAATGACGGCGCCTCATCTATTGTTTAGAATGACGGCGCCTCATATTTTGTTTGGAATGAGGGCGCCTCATCTATTGTTTGGAATGAGGGCGCCTCATCTATTGTTTGGAATGAGGGCGCCTCATCTATTGTTTGGAATGACGGCGCCTCATCTATTGTTTGGAATGAGGGCGCCTCATCTATTGTTTGGAATGACGGCGCCTCATCTATTGTTTAGAATGAGGGCGCCTCATTTTATGATGGAGATCGGCGTACAAACTTTATACCAGTTGTTCGAAAAAAACAGTTATAGAAGGACGTGCTTAACTCTTTGATGAGTAGCGAATATAACTAACATTGGCAAAACCCTTTTGATGGGGCTTCTGCAGGATTTAGCCTGGGAGCGAAGCATGTCATAGCTAACTGTATCTGAATTGGGTAAAGGGTTAATCAATAAGTTTATCCCGGAGGCTCTGTAATACCCAGTGTGTCAATCTATATTTAGTGTCCATCAGTTTGTTACAGTCGTCACTTTGCCTCTAGAGCTTGCTACACTGGGCACTGTGTACGTAATTAGTGGGGGATGAGAGACATTTCAGGGCGGCAGGCAATGAAGCACCTGAAGCGGAGTGACCTGAAGCGGATTCTGAAGGACCTGAGGGGGAGTGATCTGAGGCGGATTCTGAAGGGCCTGAAGGGGAGTGACCTGAGGCGGATTCTGAAGGGCCTGAAGGGGAGTGACCTGAGGCGGATTCTGAAGGGCCTGAAGGGGAGTGACCTGAGGCGGATTCTGAAGGGCCTGAAAGGGAGTGACCTGAGGCGGATTCTGAAGGGCCTGAAGGGGAGTGACCTGAGGCGGATTCTGAAGGGCCTGAAAGGGAGTGACCTGAGGCGGATTTTGAAGGACCTGAAAGGGAGTGACCTGAGGCGGATTCTGAAGGGCCTGAAAGGGAGTGACCTGAGGCGGATTTTGAAGGACCTGAAAGGGAGTGACCTGAGGCGGATTCTGAAGGGCCTGAAGGGGAGTGACCTGAGGCGGATTCTGAAGGGCCTGAAAGGGAGTGACCTGAGGCGGATTCTGAAGGGCCTGAAAGGGAGTGACCTGAGGCGGATTTTGAAGGACCTGAAGGGGAGTGACCTGAGGCGGATTCTGAAAGATCTGAGCGGAGTGACCTGAGGCGGATACTGCAGAACCTGAAGGGGAGTGACCTGAGGCGGATTTTGAAGGACCTGAAAGGGAGTGACCTGAGGCGGATTCTGAAGGGCCTGAAAGGGAGTGACCTGAGGCGGATTTTGAAGGAACTGAAAGGGAGTCTAGCAGCAAGAAACCTCAGGAAGACTTAAGAAACGCAAGTACTCATAATGCATGGCAAAACTCACTAAGAGAAATTACCCACTTCGAAAACATGTCAGCCAATGATTTGTTGAGCTCAAACAACCGCTGAAGATGAAGATGCGCTAATCTGTTAGGCTCAAGTTTGAGCTCCGATGAGAACAGTTCTCGAGAAAAGTTCTGGTCTAGTGATGGTGAATTCCCAGCTGGAGTGGGCGTTAAGAGTAGGGATTTTCGACAAGCAATTTAACTGAATGTCCATCAAATGAGTTTATTATGAGTTGAGTTTGAGCGAATGCTTTATTTGATATTGCCAGATTTCAACTTTTTTAAGATGTAAAGTTTCGGCTCGTAATTTACTTTCACTGAGTTTGATTCGGTGATAGTCGCAGGTTAGGAATTGGTTTTATTATGATTGCAGCAGCTTCTCATATTAGCATGAATTTCTACTCCTAGTAGCAACGAAAGAATAGTGAAATTTCATCAATAAATGGATAAAAAATTGAATAAATTTTAACAAGCTAGAACATCGCTATGCAATCTAGCTGTTACAATGGCATTGAAATATGCTTTTTTAATTAAAGAGGTTACGACAAAGTTATAATATAATTAACAAGTGCTACTTTTTAACTAGTTATAGTAGATGTTCTAGGTAAATATGGATGCTCATTAGATGTACTAGATATTTAATAGACGCTCTAGATGTTTACTAGACGTTCTAGATGTTCCCCTAGATGATCAAACTGTTCACTAGATGTTCCCCTAGATGATCAAACTGTTCACTAGATGTTCCCCTAGATGATCAAACTGTTCACTAGATGTTCCCCTAGATGATCAAACTGTTCACTAGATGTTCCCCTAGATGATCAAACTGTTCACTAGATGTTCCCCTAGATGATCAAACTGTTCACTAGATGTTCCCCTAGATGATCAAACTGTTCACTAGATGCTCCCCTAGATGCTCTAACTGTTCACTAGATGTTCCCCTAGATGATCAAACTGTTCACTAGATGTTCCCCTAGATGATCAAACTGTTCACTAGATGTTCTAGATGGTATAGATATTCATTAGCTGTTTCAGACGTTCAGTAGGTGATCTATATGTGTTAATAGATGTTCCAGATGGCTGCTAGATGTTCTATAGACGCTAACAAGAAAATTCTAAATTAGCCATTGAGCTTATAAAATATCCATTACGACAATCCCTATACTTCAAACAGGGGACTATATCTAAACAACTTGGGAACTACAACCCAATTTGACATAGCTGATTTCTACTCCTCAAGCAAAAGAACAAAACAAAGGAGAAAACAATTGTGACTGGTTGAGTCCAGCTTCAGCTCGAACTCAGTTGAACAGCAGGCGCCCGGACACCAGAAGGGCAGTCAGGAGCGCTGTCAGCATTGAAGCTTCAACCGACCGACTGGCTGCATTGCAAAAGTCTTTGCTGCACCGGCAGTAGGTCGCGCGGACGCCCTTTGAGCCGACCCGATCGTAGCAGGAGTCCTCGGCGCTGTCGCCCTCCTCAACACTGGCCTTGCCACCACAGTGCCGCACCACCACGTTGGTGTCGCCGACCTCCTGTTGCTGAGTCCAGCACACCTGAGCGTCTGGCACCGGAGGCCGCCGATTCTTGCCGAGCTGACGGCCGACAGCGCAGTCGGCCTTCAAATCGTCTGGCGGATTTTGCAGACAGTCGGGCTCGGTCAGGCTGTCGCAGATGTAGCAGCTCAGGCCCGATGCCGGGGTCAGGAGGCTGGCGGCGGCGACCAGGGAGCAGACGGTGAACAACACGGAGTTCGGCTGGAGCAGCATGGCTAGCGGAGTCTGCGGGTGCGATGGAGTTCAGGCTCAAATTTGAGCAGTTTTAGCACCAGGGGCTTTAGCACCAGAGGCTTTAGCACCAGTGGGTTTAGCACCAGTGGGTTTAGCACCAGGGGCTTTAGCACCTGCAGGGGCTTTAGCACCAGGGGCTTTAGCACCAGGGGCTTTAGCACCAGGGGCTTTAGCACCAGGGGCTTTAGCACCAGGGGCTTTAGCACCAGGGGCTTTAGCACCAGGGGCTTTAGCACCAGGGGCTTTAGCACCAGGGGCTTTAGCACCAGGGGCTTTAGCACCAGGGGCTTTAGCACCAGGGGCTTTAGCACCAGGGGCTTTAGCACCAGGGGCTTTAGCACCAGGGGCTTTAGCACCAGGGGCTTTAGCACCAGGGGCTTTAGCACCAGGGGCTTTAGCACCAGGGGCTTTAGCACCAGGGGCTTTAGCACCAGGGGCTTTAGCACCAGGGGGCGCCAGCACCAGGGGCACCAGCACCTTGATATCTTCGAGATTCAGTTGATAGATGGAATCTATTCAATACTAGGAGCTATATTCATTAGATGCTCTATATATTGTAAATAGCCAGTGAAATCCATGTAGCAGCACTGCCTACTGATTCATTCTAGTTGAGATGTTTACGTTGTAAGCATGTACATGTAAATTGATTTATTCAACTCACCAAAACTGTATGCAAAAAGTAGATTTAGCTATTGAATTTTAAAAATACAGAAGAAGCACCTTCAGGCAGAGGAATTATTTCTCAGCGGCAGAAATGCCGGCTTTTATCTGTAACTGTTTCTCTAGGGCCCGCGTTCTCAGGTGGGTCTGTCGTGAGAGCCAGAGACTTCTAAACGGAGAGAGCATCTGGACTGCTGGTCTTCTTTATCTGCAGTAAATTTAAAAACTATAACGCCCCAGAATAGAGTTTAGCGCCAATTTAGCGCCACAGCCTAGAGTTAAGCGTCAATTAGGCGCCACAGCCTAGAGTTTAGCGTCAATTAGGCGCCATAGACTAGAGTTTAGCGCCAATTAAGCACCACAGCCTAGAGTTTAGCGCCAACTAAGCGCCATAGACTAGAGTTTAGCGCCAATTAGGTGCCATAGACTAGAGTTTAGCACCAATTAAGCGCCACAGTCTAGAGTTTAGCGCCAACTAAGCGCCATAGACTAGAGTTTAGCGCCAATTAGGCGCCATAGACTAGAGTTTAGCGTCAATTAGGCGCCATAGACTAGAGTTTAGCGCCAATAAGGCGCCACAGCCTAGAGTTTAGCGCCAATTAGGCGCAATAGACTAGAGTTTAGCGCCAATTAGGCGCCATAGACTAGAGTTTAGCGCCAATTAGGCGCCATAGACTAGAGTTTAGCGCGAATTAGGCGCCATAGACTAGAGTTTAGCGCCAACTAAGCGCCATAGACTAAAATTTAGCGCCAATCAAGCGCCACAACCTTGAGTTTAGCGCCAATTAAGCGCCACAGCCTAGAGTTTAGCGTCAATTAGGCGCCATAGACTAGAGTTTAGCGTCAATTAGGCGCCATAGACTAAGAGTTTAGCGCCAATTAGGTGCCATAGACTAGAGTTTAGCGCCAACTAAGCGCCATAGACTAAAATTTAGCGCCAATCAAGCGCCACAACCTTGAGTTTAGCGCCAATTAAGCGCCACAGCCTAGAGTTTAGCGTCAATTAGGCGCCATAGACTAGAGTTTAGCGCCAATTAGGCGCCATAGACTAGAGTTTAGCGCCAATTAAGCGCCCCAGACTAGAGTTAAGCGCCAATTAAGCGCCATAGACTAGAATTTAGCGCCGATTTCTAATCCAGATCTCTATCTTAAGATCGTCCATGGAACGGGCACCCCTCCACCTCCAACCCCTAACACGGCGCCCCCAATCGTACATTACTCCTTGCAATTGCAGTCAAACTAAAAGACAGGCTTTCTTATCTTATCTAAAATACGAGCGAATCCCGAAGAAGACTGCACTGGGTTTATTGCTATATGCATGCATCGGCTTGATAGAATTTGAACTGCTTACATTGAAACATTGCTCACACTGACCTCCTTGGCATGCTTAAAAATGGCCAGTCATGAACAAGCCATTTTATTGTTTTAATTTTCTCTTTCTAATTGAACGATTTTTTTCTTATTTATGCGAAAACAGTACAGTTGTTTTCAGATCTACGAGATCGATGTAAATTGATAGACCAAGTCAGAAGCAACCAATCAATCATCTAAACAATTAATCAAAACAATTAAAACAAGCAATCAATTTAACAAACACACAATCAATTAAGTAATCAAGAATTCTTACACTCAACCAGTCAATGCCACAAATAAGCATTAAATTGACCAGTAAAAAACTGTTTATTTTTGACAGATTCATTGACAGATTTATTTTTGATCAATCCATTCTAGACTTTAGCCAGGTGCAGCCGCGCCAGTCAATCAATATATTTAGTGTGCAGATTTAGGATTTGGTCATGATTAGCACAATCAAAAGTACATACTCCAGCTACTCTACTCAGAAAATGGCAATGTGAAAAACAGGTAAAAGTCAGGTACATATAGGCATACAAAAGGGTTGCTGTGTACATATAACTCGGTGTGAGCTGTTCAGACTAAATATAGATGGCTTACATAAATAGCATTGCTTGTTGGTGCAGTGAAATTCTATTAAGAATAAAGGAGACAGGGAGAGAAATCAACACCATTGAGAAATACACAGCTTTAGTGAATTATATTACTTTTATAGGTAACAGTTAGGCATACTACTACTTCACAACAAAGTAAGTAGTATCATAAAACAAAGTTTTAAAGTTGAAGCACAATTTAATTTAAAAAAAGTCTTTAAAACTCCTCTCAAAGTTAAAGTAAAAGTTCAGAAAAACCTACAGATGTCCTTTGTCATTTGCATGACAAAAAACACAATCCCAAAACCGTGCAAACGGGTTAAAAATTGCCGGACTAAATTGCCTACTAGAAAATGCGATAAATGCCGGATATCATAAGGATTAGCTATAGATGACAAACAACAGCTGTTTAATTCTTTAGCGTAACAGGAAAGCCAAAATGTGAGTTCCAATTCAAGCGAGTGCAGTGATGCCAATATGGTTAACAGACAGACAGGCAGACAGACAAATAGACAGACACTAAGACAGACAGACAGACAGACAGACAGACAGACAGACAGACAGACAGACAGACGGACAGACAGACAGACAGATTTATATTAGCCACAAACACCCCATTGCGAAAACAGAAAGAAATGACACAAAAAGGACACCATGAACTAGCAAAACTACAGAAAGTTCTGTAAACAAACAATTGATAAGATACAAACTGCACCATAGAAGCAAAGGAATGTAGCGAAAAAAAATGTATTGAAAAAAATTCTTTATTCAAAATGTCAGCTCCAGGCTTTTAACAATTTGCTATATAAAGTTCGTACAGTACTAAAAATAAACTAGCAAAGTTAGGAGATCAAAGGCCATCAGCGGTGCAGTTGGTGCACTTCGTGCGAAGCAGATATGTACAAAAAGGGAAGGAAAAAAATCAGTACGCTGATTTTCACTGGCCCGTCGCTATGACAGCAAAAAGGAATGTTTCAGAATTTTAAACAGAAAACATGTATAAACTAATTTCACAGCCGTAAACTTCTTTGCTTTGAAAGCTTTGCTGAAATGTCTAAAGAACTTATTTAAACAGTTGTATAATAATATTATATTAAGTATAGTATACAAGGCTAAAATTAAGTCTGTAAAAGGTCTTGAACAATCAGGGACAATTCTCAATGGGAGATTCTCAATGGGGAGATTCTCAATGGGGAGATTCTCAATGGGAGATTCTCAATGGGGAGATTCTCAATGGGGAGATTCTCAATGGGGAGATTCTCAATGGGGAGATTCTCAATGGGGAGATTCTCAATGGGGAGATTCTCAATGGGGAGATTCTTAATGGGAGATTCTCAATGGGGAGATTCTCAATGGGGAGATTCTCAATGGGAGATTCTCAATGGGAGATTCGCAATGGGGAGATTCTCAATGGCAGATTCTCAATGGGGAGATTCTCAATGGGGAGATTCTCAATGGGGAGATTCTCAATGGGAGATTCTCAATGGGGAGATTCTCAATGGGAGATTCTCAATGGGGAGATTCTCAATGGGGAGATTCTCAATGGGGAGATTCTCAATGGGAGATTCTCAATGGGGAGATTCTCAATGGGGAGATTCTCAATGGGAGATTCTCAATGGGAGATTCTCAATGGGGAGATTTTCAATGGGAGATTCTCAATGGGGAGATTCTCAATGGGAGATTCTCAATGGGGAGATTCTCAATGGGAGATTCTCAATGGGAGATTCTCAATGGGAGATTCTCAATGGGGAGATTCTCAATTGGGAGATTCTCAATGGGAGATTCTCAATGAGAGATTTGAAGGGAGATTCTCAATGAGAGATTTGAAGGGAGATTCTCAATGAGAGATTTGAAGGGAGATTCTCAATGAGAGATTTGAAGGGAGATTCTCAATGAGAGATATCTTAAACTGCAATAGCAATACTATAAAAATTTCTACCACGTAGAAGAAAAACAAAAAGCTCCTGCCAAATGGAAATCAAAGATCGTGAAATATTTGCATAGCCATAATCTCTCCAGTGCTCATAGTTTGAGTAGCCACCGACGCGGTGCTGACGGAGACCAGACTGGCGCACTGGGAGCACAGCTCCGACGCCGTCTCGGAAGCTGCGTCCGGCTGTTTGACTTCAGGCTGATAGGCAGACGGCTGACCCCCGATCAGTTTCAAATTGGCGACATTGTCGGCCAGGTTGTCTTCGAGATCGAAGTCGGCGCCGAACTCGCCGATCTCGGCCGGGTCGGAGGAACCGCCGCTGCTCACCGACCAGCCGTCGCGCTGGTTGTCGATGTCAGACAGGAATTTCACGTCGTCGGCCAGATCGAGGAGGGTGGCGGCGGAGGATCTCGGCTGTTGGGACGGCGGGACAGCGGAGGAGGCTGGGCGCTCCATCAGAGCTTGGTCAGACTCGCGCCACACCTGGGTGGCCCGCCATTTTGCACGGCTGTCCTTGGTGGCCAAGATGGCGTTGAAGTAGACGGTGTCGTTCACCTGGGAGGTAGGTGGTTGGGGACTGAGCATGACTGCTGTGTGAGGCTGGACTGTTCGATGGCTGTCAGCCCGAGGATCTGGGAGGCCGGCACAGCAACTGAGGATCTGGGAGGCTGGCCCAGCAACTGAGGATCTGAGAGGCTGGCCCAGCAACTGAGGATCTGGGAGGCTGGCCCAGCAACTGGGGATCTGAGAGGCTGGCCCAGCAACTGGGGATCTGGGAGGCTGGCCCAGCAACTGAGGATCTGGGAGGCTGGCCCAGCAACTGAGGATCTGGGAGGCTGGCCCAGCAACTGAGGATCTGGGAGACTGGCCCAGCAACTGACACTCTGAGAGGCTGGCCCAGCAACTGGGGATCTGGGAGGCTGGCCCAGCAACTGGGGATCTGAGAGGCTGGCCCAGCAACTGAGGTTCTGGGAGACTGGCCCAGCAACTGAGGATCTGAGAGGCTGGCCCAGCAACTGAGGATCTGGGAGGCTGGCCCAGCAACTGAGGATCTGAGAGGCTGGCCCAGCAACTGAGGATCTGGGAGGCTGGCCCAGCAACTGAGGATCTGAGAGGCTGGCCCAGCAACTGAGGATCTGGGAGGCTGGCCCAGCAACTGGGATCTGAGAGGCTGGCCCAGCAACTGGGGATCTGGGAGGCTGGCCCAGCAACTGAGGATCTGGGAGGCTGGCCCAGCAACTGAGGATCTGGGAGGCTGGCCCAGCAACTGAGGATCTGGGAGACTGGCCCAGCAACTGACACTCTGAGAGGCTGGCCCAGCAACTGGGGATCTGGGAGGCTGGCCCAGCAACTGGGATCTGAGAGGCTGGCCCAGCAACTGAGGTTCTGGGAGACTGGCCCAGCAACTGAGGATCTGAGAGGCTGGCCCAGCAACTGAGGATCTGGGAGGCTGGCCCAGCAACTGAGGATCTGAGAGGCTGGCCCAGCAACTGACACTCTGAGAGGCTGGCCCAGCAACTGAGGATCTGAGAGGCTGGCCCAGCAACTGAGGATCTGGGAGACTGGCCCAGCAACTGGGGATCTGGGAGGCTGGCCCAGCAACTGAGGATCTGGGAGGCTGGCCCAGCAACTGAGAATCTGGGAGGCTGGCCCAGCAACTGGGGATCTGGGAGGCTGGCCCAGCAACTGAGGATCTGGGAGGCTGGCCCAGCAACTGAGAATCTGGGAGGCTGGCCCAGCAACTGGGGATCTGGGAGGCTGGCCCAGCAACTGGGGATCTGGGAGGCTGGCCCAGCAACTGAGGATCTGGGAGACTGGCCCAGCAACTGAGGATCTGGGAGGCTGGCCTAAGCAACTGGGGATCTGGGAGGCTGGCCTAAGCAACTGAGGATCTGGGAGACTGGCCCAGCACCTAGGATCTGGGAGGCTGGCCCAGCAACTGAGGATCTGGGAGACTGGCCCAGAGGATTCGAGCGCCAGCCCTTACCTTAAAATACTTCTGCAGGTCGTCCACGTGTTTAAAAATAGACCGATCAAAGAAAACGTGTTCGTGCCGACCCAGGTCGATGATGCCCCACAGCTTGGCGCAGTGGAACACGCGGCCTCGGCGGTTGGACAGCGAGCGAGGCGGCGGCGGATCGGCAGTTGTCGACGACGAGGACTGGCTGCTGAGCCGCAGACTGCGTCGCTGAAATTCGTTGCGCCCGAAAGCCGAACCATTCGAAACCATGGCGTCCGGCCCGGTCGAGTTTAGGTTGAACAGGCGGGGCCGCTTTCTAAGAAATTCCTCCAATTCGAGCTGCGTCCAGCCGATGAAGTTGCGGGCGGCCTCGGCGGAGTCGCCCGACCTGCGGCGATTTTTCATATGGGCGATTTTCTATTTATATAGGAGATATTCTATTTATATAGGCGATTTTCTATTTATATAGGCGATTTTCTATTTATATAGGCGATTTTCTATTTATATAGGCGATTTTCTACATATATAGGCGATTTTATATTTATAAGTTTTGATTTTTATATGTAGAGATATAGGCGATTTTATATTTATATAGGCGATTTTCTATTTATATAGGCGATTTTCTATTTATATAGGCGATTTTCTACATATATAGGCGATTTTATATTTATATAGGCGATTTTCTATTTATATAGGCGATTTTCTATTTATATAGGCGATTTTCTATTTATATAGGCGATTTTCTATTTATATAGGCGATTTTCTATTTATATAGGCGATTTTCTACATATATAGGCGATTTTCTATTTATATAGGCGATTTTCTATTTATATAGGCGATTTTCTATTTATATAGGCGATTTTATATTTATATAGGCGATTTTCTACATATATAGGCGATTTTCTATTTATATAGGCGATTTTCTATTTATATAGGCGATTTTCTATTTATATAGGCGATTTTATATTTATATAGGCGATTTTCTATTTTTTATATTTATACGTGGATTTCCGGAAGGCTTTTGACTCGGTGGCCAGGCTAGCGATTGCATGGCTGCTGTCCTACTACGGCGTCCCCCCTGCACTGGTGGCTGCGGTGATGGATCTGTACAGCGATTCCAGGGCATTTGTTCAGTCGAGCGACGGCCCCACTGATGAGTTCAGCACAAGCTCTGGCGTCCTTCAGGGCGACACGCTGGCTCCTCTGCTTTTCATCATGGTCGTGGACTACGTGCTGCGCCGGTCTCTCCATGATGACGACGGCTATGTGCTAGTCCCACGTCGAAGCTCCCGACACCCTGCAGTCCCGCTGCCGGCTCTTGCGTATGCAGACGACATCGCACTCCTCTGTCGCGATCCAGCTGCTGCCCAACGCGCTCTCTTAAGACTCTGCGAGGAGGGCGCTCGGGTTGGACTGATGATCAACGCACTGAAGACAGAAGTGCTGCACGTGGGCACTGATACCGCCCCGGCACTAGATCTGCCCAACGGAGACGCCATCGCGGTGTGCGAGGACTTTCGGTACCTCGGCTCCCTGGTGATGAGTCCCGACTCCATCGTCTCCGACAGAAGGAATCAGGCCTGGCGTGCGGCGCACCTTCTCAGGAACGTCTTCAACTCTGCTGCAAGAGACAGCCTGAAGGTGCGCCTCTTCCGCGCTGCCGTTGAGCCTATCCTTCTGTACGGCATGGAAGCAGTGCCGATGACCGCCACGCGAGAGAAAGCCCTGGACGCGCTGTACAGGTCCCTGCTGCGCCACGCCCTGGGCGTGCACTACCCGGAGAGGCTGCCGTCCAGAGACCTGATGGTTCGCGCCGGCGTCCCAGCCCTGAGCGTCACCCTGCGCCGGCGCCGCCAGATGCTGCTGGGCCACTGTCTGAGGAGCCACGGTCGCGGCGAGCGAAACCCGCTTGCGCTGGTCCTCCTGCACCAACCGACCGAGCGGCTGCGCCGCGGCCAAGGAAGAACTGTGACGCTAATTACCACTCTGTTGGCTGACTTGCAGGCTATCGGACTTGATCCCCAGTCCGCCATGGCCTGCCCCTCCCGACTGTTCTGCGAGCGCGTGCGCGCAAAAGCTATCTAACTTTTTGCGTCTATATATATATATATATAGGCGATTTTCTACATATATAGGCGATTTTCTATTTATATAGGCGATTTTATATTTATATAGGCGATTTTCTATTTATATAGGCGATTTTCTACATATATAGGCGATTTTCTATTTATATAGGCGATTTTCTATTTATATAGGCGATTTTATATTTATATAGGCGATTTTCTACATATATAGGCGATTTTCTATTTATATAGGCGATTTTCTATTTATATAGGCGATTTTCTATTTATATAGGCGATTTTATATTTATATAGGCGATTTTCTATTTATATAGGCGATTTTATATTTATATAGGCGATTTTATATTTATATAGGCGATTTTCTACATATATAGGCGATTTTCTATTTATATAGGCGATTTTCTATTTATATAGGCGATTTTATATTTATATAGGCGATTTTCTATTTATATAGGCGATTTTCTATTTATATAGGCGATTTTCTACATATATAGGCGATTTTCTATTCATATAGACGATTTTATATTTATATAGCGTTCAAATTTGTACACACACAGACAGAGTTTTGATTTTTATAGGTAGAGAGAGGCGATTTTCGTTTTATATAGGCGATTTTCTATTTATTTAGGCGATTTTCTATTTATATAGGCGATGTTCGTTTTATATAGGCGATTTTATATTTATATAGGCGATTTTATATTTATATAGGCGGTTTTATATTTATATAGGCGGTTTTATATTTATATAGGCGGTTTTATATTTATATAGGCGGTTTTATATTTATATAGGCGGTTTTATATTTATATAGGCGATTTTTTATATTTATATAGGCGGTTTTATATTTATATAGGCGGTTTTATATTTATATGGGCGAAATTCTATTTATATAGGCGATATTGTACATATATAGGCGATTTTCTTTTTATATAGGCGATTTTTATATTTATATAGGCGATTTTCTACATATACAGGCGATTTTCTTTTTATATAGGCGATTTTCTATTCATAGAGGCGATTTTCTACATATACGCGATTTCTACATATATGGCGATTTTCCACACGCAATCCTCTAGGGCTGCACAGACGACACTCTACAGTCTCCAGTTCCCCAACCAACCTGGATATCACAGCGAACAGCTGCGCCAGTGGCAGCCCGCCGCCAGTCCTAGTTGCCGCTCTGTCCAGAACTCGCCTAACAAATTCCACGGCCTTGAACTCGGCTGCTGGCATTGACGCTGAGCAGGCTGTCGAGCTCACGCTACCAGTATCATCGAACGCTTCGTCGTTATAATTCGATTCGGCAGGCGTCCCCGGCAGCGAGTTGGCGAATGTGTCGTCCATGCTGCCGCCAAGAAAACCGCCGCCGCCGCCGCCTTGCGCCCGACCGGATTTCGACAGCATACTGCGGGGTCGGCTGGTGCGAGCGGAGTGCGTGTGACGCAATCTGGAACCGGATGAAGAAGACAATGACTGCTGCTGCTGCTGGGACTGCTTCTCCTGCTGCCTGGTTGTCACGGCAGCGAACGTGTCCCGCAGGCCAACCAGTTCGCCTTGGATTTCAAACACGTGCCGATGCTTGGCTAGAAATTTAGCGAAATCTGACTGCGGCCCCACTACTGAACGAACTTCGGCCGGGGCCTGGCTGAGGTGGCCGGCCGGCCAGACTCTTTATTGGCACCCAGCGGTCCTCGCGGCGGCGGCCGAGGCGGCTCTGCGAAGTTGAAAGAGAGAAGAAATGATAAAAAATTGCCTTGCATAAAACGTCATAAAACGAGATATCACGGCACAAGTTCGTCGCCTAAAAATTCGTCAAAGAGTCGCTCTAGGGGAAATTTGAAGCGTTTTATTGTTTGAGCTATAGCCATGGGCCCTCTGAGGTAATGGCTATTGTTCGCTAGGCATATCTAACTTTAAGGTAAAAAAAAGTCAGTGAGAAATGCCCATTTTGCCTCTCCGGTGCTGAGAATGCACAGAACTTCACCTGCAATTGCTTTGCTTTTACTCGGAGAGGCTGGCCTACACTTCAGCCAAGTCTCCGGATCTTTCCGACGTTTTCAGGCTTGAGAATCTCGGCTAGCTCGTCCGCTACCTAAGGGCTACCGGGTGAGAGACGCCAGGATCAGCGGACTGGGCGACGACGCCCCCCCCCCCTGCATCCGGATGCGTGGAGCCCCCCTGCAGCTGAGTTACGCAGGGAGAATTGAATGCTGATGAGGAATGGCAGATGCTGAGTTGCCAGGAATACTCAGAAGCACTCTGTTCTCCCTCATCCCTAATCTAACCTCACGCACTCTGCTCTCCCACATCCCTAATCTAACCTCACGCACTCTGCTCTCCTTCATCCCTAATCTAATCTCAATCACTCTGTTCTCCCTCATCCCTAATCTAACCTCACGCACTCTGCTCTCCCTCATCCCTAATCTAACCTCACGCAGTCCTCTCCCACATCCCTAATCTAACCTCACGCACTCTGCTCTCCCTCATCCCTAATCTAACCTCACGCAGTCTGCTCTCCCACATCCCTAATCTAACCTCACGCACTCTGCTCTCCCT
Organism: Macrostomum lignano; assembly: GCA_002269645.1. Lineage (NCBI taxonomy): Eukaryota > Metazoa > Platyhelminthes > Macrostomidae > Macrostomum > Macrostomum lignano. Next base: position 303,425 of record NIVC01001362.1, read on the forward strand.
CATCCCTAATCTAACCTCACGCAGTCTGCTCTCCCACATCCCTAATCTAACCTCACGCACTCTGTTCTCCCTCATCCCTAATCTAACCTCATGTACTCTGCTCTCCCACATCCCTAATCTAACCTCACGCACTCTGTTCTCCCTCATCCCTAATCTAACCTCATGCACTCTGCTCTCCCTCATCCCTAATCTAATCTCATGCACCCTGCTCTCCCTATCCAGTATAATCTCAGACACTCTTGCGTGATGTACGAGATTCATTAAGGCAAATCTCTATCGATCATTCATTCACACACTTTTTGGTTTCACAAATGAGTGCAACAATTACTAAAATACAATTAAGTGCTAGGCACACCTGAAAGAATCTGACAGCTTCGCTCTCCCTAGCAACCTCCATCATAACGCTGGCGGACAGAGTTGATGACGAGCAGGAGGACATTGATAGCCTATCGAAACCATTGGTCAACTCGCCGCTGTCAGCAGATCCAGCACCTGGCGGTGAATTGGACTGCGGTGGCACTGAAGAGGGCACCTCATTGCTCTGATTGAGTCGATGATCAGTGTCAAGTCCAGCTGGCCCAACGCTGCCTACTGCAGATGCCATATCGTCATGGAGCCGGAATAGGCTGGGTGCCGCTGTAGAAAAGCTCGCATGCGCCAGCCTGGTCAATTGCTGTTGGCTTCTGCACCACCGCCTGGTCTGTGTAAAAGTTTCTGATAGAACAGGCAATGGCAGTCCGCGTGGGGCGCATTCATCAGCAGCTCTAGAAGGTGTAACATGGCCCGATGCTGCGGTGACCCATTTGTGTCAAATGAACTCAGCATAGTAGTGAGGAGTTTAGGCTGACCAATAAGCAGCTGAAAATAAAAGTGTTTTTTTAGTATTGACATTTGTAATATTAGTCAAAATAATTCAAATAACTACAATGAATTATAAATAAGCAAAAATTACTCAATCTAGTTTGTTTTAATCCATCAACCTATCTAATTTAACAATTATAAACTAAATTTATTAAATTAGCTTATTTTCTTAATAATCTAAATCTTTGAGCATTTAAAGTTGAAAGAATATTTTATATAGAGTCTTGATAAGGAATATTTTCCTAAATTTTGACACTTATATGTTAAATCATACTTACTAGGTTTTTTATGCCAAATGGTTGCTATGGCATCTTAAATTTTATTTGGCACCCTGAATTTGGACCCATAGTGCCAAAATGGCACCACAAATTTTTAAGCCTAGTGCCAAAAAAATTAATGTATTTTATGATACAGATGAAATCATTGAAGTGAAAGTATATGTAGCTATGTAGGTATTGTCTTATCTCAACTCTTGTATATGAAAAAATGAGGAAAGGATGAAGGTTGCTCAATAACTTTTTTTGGTATTGACAATAAGCAGGTCTTATATAGCTAAATGAGTAAGCAATATAAAAAACTAAGTTTTTATTATGGTCCCATTTATGAATATGGACTGAATGGACATTTCTGCGAAGTGCGAATTAAGACAAATCCGCCAAATTTATATCGATTTAATAATTACAATTATCAGCAAATTCTATTCCATACCATCTCTAGGCAATCGCAAAATATTGTTTTGCTTGCTAGGCTATAATTCCTCTATGCCATTATTTATTATTTTGTCCCTAACTATTCCAGAGGTTGGAATTGTCTAGAAATGCAAATGAAATATATTATTATTATTATTGTATCGAACTACGACTGTAACGTACTAAACACTGATGAAATGTTAGTGTCTAATAAAATTTTCGACGCTTTGTGCTAAAACAGTAAAATAATACTTTAGCCATCAAAGTGTTAAAAGAAAATTTAACGTTGAAATATGATGAAAATATTCTATTAAACGTAATGAGTCACGTCGAGACAAGGAGCTAATCTGGACTGAATCAGTTGATCAACAACCAAGAAAATCGATATTTCCCTTCTATTTGAATTGAATAACTATCATTCGCACATTTACTTTTTATGGTACCAGTTGTGATGTAGGAACACTTTTAGAACTTTAATTTTAAGAAAAGAAAATAAGAACCAATTGACGAATTTAGGCATGACAATAGACTAGTTAACTAGTATTCAATGGCCTGTTGAGTGAGTATAAAAAACAGTTACACAGTAAATAGATAGTCTATCCTGCATGGTACCATTTCTATGTGCTTATGGTTCAGCAACTTGCTATATTTCTTGTTCTTACCATTGCCTTGTGACTGCAATCAACTGGCAGCAGTATAGACTATAATTGGCTACCTAAAATACAGATAATGCCTATTAGATCGGCTAGTTTCTGCTTGATAACTCAGTTTGTCCTT